>CAHIKZ030003940.1:1087500-1130000 GCA_903632075.3 Acanthosepion pharaonis
TTTCTATATTTTTCCTCTTTTCTTTATATAGTTAATATTTTTGGTGAATTATTATATTCTCTCGATATGCCATCATTTTTAATTTTTGAGCGTTTTAGTTTTTTATTTGCAAGAGAAGTTGTATTTATTTTACATTAATAATTGACATTAATGCTTAAATGACACACACACACACACACATAAATATACATACACACATGTCTTCACTGGGCTATTATTTAGTTTTCTTATTTGGTTTTGTGGTATTATAAGTATTAATTGTAGGATGTTAGATCTATAATTAAATTTAGGTTTATTATTGTTTGAATTTATGTGCATATATCTGTATTTATATGCTCATGGATACGCACACGTGCCCATCCATGCATGTACGCCTATAAGTATATGCCCGTGCACATATATACATATAAACGCGCGTACACAGGCGTATATACACTTACGTTTGTGCTTTGTTATTAATAAACTTGTGCTTGAAAGGTAAAGTTTTTTTTCTATTGTTATGATATTAATTATGGTTGGTTGAGTTAGAATGTTTTCTTCGTTGTTTGAGTATATATATATATATATATATATATATATATATATATATATTTCCTTCTAGATAGAAATCCGTGTATGTATATATATATATATATATATATTCTCCCGCACGCACATACCCGCCCGTTTCTTTTGTTTGGTATTTGTTTGTTTGTGTGTTTGTATCTATTTATATAGATGCGTATGTTTAATATTTCTTTGCTATTTTTTAATTAATAATTATTTTTATTACGTTTATATTAGATTTATTTCATTTAATTATTTTAAATTTATTTTATTTATTTGTTTATTTTTAATTAATGCTTTGATGGCAAAATAAGTATTTATTGATTTATATGCCTAAATGTACTTATTATTTCAGTTTTCTTGAATAAGTGTTTATTTTAGCTTTTAAAACTAATTATTGCTAATTTTTCCTGCAAGCATATTTTACAATTTTTCCTGTTAATATTGTTTGGGGGCTGCTCTTTTTATGATTTCACATTTGATTTTTGAGGAGATATTGTTTTCTTTTGGTCTCAGTATGTATGTTGATAGGGTTGTATTGTTTGTATTTTTTCTTTCGAAGGACATTTTGTGGTTATAATATCTTTAATTTTTTTCTGCATTTTTTTTTATCTTGCTTAGTTATTATTTTGTCCATGTTATCCATGCAGTTGTAACTAATTTTGATGGTATTTTTGTTGATAATTTGCTGTTTCTAGGGAAGTGTTTGTCAATTCTTTTCAAGAATATTTTCCCTATTTTTGCTTTCATTGTATTGTTGTAGGAGGTTGAAATAAATTATATTTCTTTTGGGGTTGTTTTTACTTGAAATGTGTTAGTTGTTGATTTCTGGTTTGTTTGAATATCCGCTGTTTCTTAGGGCTGATTCATATGTTTTGAATAGGTTTGTGAGTGTATTGCTCATCACTCACGATCGCATGATGGGAGTCTATTTTTCTTGCGAACTGTTGTTGTCGAAGGTCATAAGAGAAAACAAAGTTACAATACCAGAATCCTACTTAGTGATGTCTGTCACGTGAGCGTAGGTGACCAATTCTTACTTTCTTAGGAGGTCATTCTGTTTGTTGTCAAGCGACCATAAATTCCTTTCTTGCCTTTCCTTAGTAGGTCATTCTCTTTGATGTCACGCGGCCCCATATGCCTTTCCTGTCCTTTCTTAGCCGAAGCACAACTCCGTTCAGAAAGGTAGTAATTCAGAAAAAGAGTAGGAGAAGGAGAAACATAAAGATAGTGCGTCTCTTATTAAATTTATTATTCGTCTTATTTAATAGTTAACATTGAGGGCTATGTCACTTCTTCCCATCTCAAAAAAAAAAAAAAGAATAAATGTCTATTTTGCTTAAGACAGAGTTTATGTTAATGTTGTAACCTAGAGAAGGTCACTGAATAGAATAATCACACGAAGTTTGGTAATGAACGGTAATACTTAGGACACAAACAACACTTATAAGATTCGCCAGCGGCGCGTAGGAGTAGTCAACTGCTAGAAGTGACTCAAGTAAATTCCACAATGACTCTACAACTGCAGATAGAGTATTTACTACTGTATTTATGTGAATGGGGACATACCCATTATCGTTCATCGGTATGCTACAACAGTTAGATACGGGATAAGTCACCAACGCATACATTGTAAACACCTTTAATATGGCGTATGTCAAGGTCATATTTTTCCAATACCAGACTCCAACACATCTGTCTTCTATTTTTATTTTTCATCATATTTCGAAAGTCTATGACGGAATACCATGCCTTGGTTAAAATAACCTCTCTATCCCCATCTGATTCAGATGCAGATGGAAACACTAATATAGGATCACTCCTACCTCTTTCATAGTAGTGTTTTATCATATAACACATTTGAGTTAATTGAGCAAGAAACAGACATTCTGTCTTCTCCCGGCCAGGTAATGGTACCATCTTGCACATTAAAGTAGCCCGTTCTGTACGGAATTCTTCAGAACTGCCAGAACCATCAAATTCCAATAACACCTGTATCATCGGGTTCTCAACTCTTTCAACTTATTCCTGCTCCAGATGCACAACCCGGGCAGCATGTATTGTCTTCCTAACATGGTTATCATTGTCACTGAGGTATTTCACAACGAGAGGAATAATCTAAATGGGGGCAACATTTGAAAAAAGTTCTTGTTCTCTTGACAATGCCTTGCCACATGAGGAACTTGTTCTACCAGATCAGAGCGGAAGGTTGGTTCAACATCCCTTGACATTCCTTGACAGGTGTACCATGGCCCGTTGAACAGCAATACTGTCCTCTTCCACGTGGCCAGCTGTACATACAGTTTCTAGAATTCCTCTTGCTATCAACGGCTATTTGTATACATTGTCGCTATCAATATTTTAGTATTTTCTGAAGTGCTGTAAGGTTGTCATCCGAATAGAAAGATTCGCCACAATTTCCATTTTCCAATTCATATCCTAAAGATAAATTCTCTTCCGGAGTATCTTCCGATTCCTCCTGATATAAGTTGATGTCCGCCATGTTGTAGCAAACAAATCTTCCGAAGCTGCGATTTGTGGAGATATCTACTACTTCATCAACACGTTTTCAACAAAGTATCCTGTTGGAACTTTCTCCAATTTTTCTTTTAACAATACGTGATTAAAAGGTCAAGTACTTTCGGGATCTTTCACCTGTTCTATCCCGAATTGTCTCTTCGATAGAGAAACATCCATAGTGGGCCCTACATTACCAACGCTATCGTTTTACTTCAGACTGTCAGAATGACAATTAAAATCTATGCCGTGATTTTCAAAAGTTTGAGACGGGTCAATTATCTCGTCCCTTACCCCACAAAATCTGTGTTTATCTTTTGCATGGCCTGTGACCGAGTCACAGCATATATAGGAAATATCCCAGGCTTTTCGTCTCACATTTTCTCTGTTCCTCTCAAGGTAACCGGTTCTAGTACTACTTTGAGATGGACAGGTACCTTTCCACAGCTAGCTCATTCGCTAGAAACATAGATACGCCTTTCATAGGCCGACTAAGAATGACACCTACAACAGTAGGTCCTGACACTAAGACTGGCCTCAAATAAATTCGATGTAGAGGGACACTAACAAACTCAATACTGACACCCTGTATGACAACATTTTCGCCCGGGGCCGAATTCGACCCACACGCCAGCGAACTCTTCAATATTCGGGACTGTGTAGCTCCCGTATCTCGTAAACGTTTGATAGCTATCTTTCTTATTGTATCACTCATGAGCGAAATAGATCCATCCGAGACAAATGGACTGTATTTCGACCTCGTATCTTCAACTGCAGTTATTCTACCCGACACACCTCGGTTAAAAGAAATTAACCTCTGCGGTTTATTTTGACTCAATGCCTAGAACTCCTTGTCTTGTTTAGTCCAAAAATTCAACGCAATGTGCCTGACTTTATTACAGTATTGGCACATTGGGAGTTTTCGGCCCCATTTGTTTACTTGCCGAGATTTTGATTACTGGGAAATAGTTTCTTTATGAATTGTACCATTTGAGTTCGTAATTGCATTTGTATACGAGGTCAGTCAGTTATGTGCCATGCGTGATACATGCTTAGGCGATCATGTATCTTTCGATACATGACTGACGTGGCTGATTTTTCCCGCAGTAGGTTGGCATTTCCTTCTGCGATAGACCAGTAGTCTTGGAAGTCTATAGAACCCGGTATGTCCTACTATTTAGCTGCGGGTAGGAGAAGAAGATTAATACCTTTCCCAAGGGTATTAGCACGTAAGTGAATGTAATGGATTCGACTGGTTCCGATACCTCAATCGGCGTCGTTATCCATTACTCCACCGTGTCTCGTATACGAGGTAAATGACTGATTAGGACCTCATGATTGGTCCGACTGAAAACTCATACCCAAACTAGCCCCAGGTCTTGAACTAGGTACCACTTTCAAGTCCGAAAGGGCCGCAACACAAGATTAGCATTTTTAAATGAATTTTATATTACAAAATACAAAATATTGGGGAAATATGGAGGGATAGACGTACAATTAATAAAAGAACACTTAAGTGATGTTGAATCTCAGTTCAAATATTTGTTTGAGTAATTTGGAGTTTGAATGTTCGTAATGAAAGACAAATTTGGGGTAGAATGTTCACATATGTTGGTAGTTCTTTCGCAATGTAAAATATAGAATTTGAAATAATGTGTGTGTTCCGTTTCTCCTTGGTTAATTGGATTGCATCTGAGATGAAAGTACGTTGATTTTATTTATTTATTTATTTTGTATTTTTTGATCTTCCTTTATTCTTTACATATTAAATAGTCAAATTATCAAATACATCTAAGATCTCCGGGATGTAATTTCCTTATTCCTTACACAACAAGTAATGGAATAGGTTTGTGGATGTATTTGTCATCCCTCTTAATCGCATGATGAGAGTCTATTCTTCTCGCAAATTGTTGTCGCCGGAAGTCATCGTGGAAGATAACGTTAAAATACCAAAATCCAACTTTGTGATATCTGTCATATGAGCGTAGGTGACCAATTCTTGCTCACTTTCTGAGGAATCATTCTGTTTGTTGTCAAGCGACCCCAAATTCCATTCCTGACGTCTCTTATCAAAAACACAACTCGGTCGAGATAGGTAGTAAAAAAAAGTGGAAGAGGAGATGGAGAAAGACAAAGACTGCGCGTCTTTTATTAAATTTATTATACTTCTGATTTTACAGTTAAATTTATCACCTAATATATATATATATATATATATATATATATATATATATATATATATATATATATATATATATGTGTGTGTGTGTGTGTGTGTGTGTAGAGAGAGAGATAGACAACTAGAGGGAGTGAAAAAGTATTGGAGACAAAAGAAACTCTAAAATAAAATGTGCAGGAGATTAAAAGTTAAGATGTAAAGGCGTTAAATGCATTTTAACAACATTCTCTGTCGAAACTCATATCAAAAGAAAGATCGGAGCGATAATGCAGCACAAAATATCGGCTCATTCGTTATTATATTTTCACGTCTACAACTTATCCAACCTTGTATAAGATAAAAAGAAAAGCCTGAGACGGATAATAAGTATTGACAAATTGTACTAAGAAACAATCAAAGTGTGAGAGAAAAGCTGAGCCGGTCAACATATATGCAAATTCCACGACACTACGTAATGTGAATTACGTTCTTCTTTGCATATTTAAATCCAAAAAGGGACATACAATGAAGATAGTAAAGGATAAGGGAAAGAATAAGAGGACACAGGCAAAAGGTAGGGGAGCAATAAAGGCACGAGATAATAGAAAATGTCAGTAGTAAATTCCTGCTAATAGTAGATGAAGGGTTTTAATAAATTTACTGAAAAAAGTTCCATGATAAATTGAAGGTCTTCTCTTCTGTGAGGTAACGATATTTGCTAAGCGTTACTTAATTCCGCTAAGGGTCAAACGTGAGAAAAGAAGTATGAAATACCCTATCTACCTTGAAAATCAGTATTTAAGAGCCGCAGTTTATAGATGGATTCGAACACCTCCCTACTAGGACAATTTCACGAAAAGTACATTTTTTGGATCGATATTCAGTAATAATGATCCACACAAAACATCTTGCTAACCATTGTGTTACAGTGAGACTCTTACTTCCCTAACCCATATAAAACTGCGAACAAAAATAGAAACTGAAAATACAATTTTATACGTGCTATTCCATTGGCGAACCTTTTTTCTTTCCTTTTTTTTCATTCTCTTCAATGTCCGTAATGTCAGCATTCATGAATGACCAAGTATCTTATAGAAATAAACCACTTTTGATCAGTTTTGCAAATTGTCCCTTATTCATTATCTTAATTATTCCATTTGTTATTTGCATCGGCCAAGCCGGCATTTGATTTGTCCGTAATGCCAGTTCATTATGTCGCCTTGTTTTTGACTGGATGCCCTCAGTGGTTCCCGCCTTTCATTGTTTGCCATCCAATTTCTCCATCCTATAATCTCTTCACGTGCAAAGAGTTCCCCCATTACGTGTCTTAGTGGTCATACACATAACTCTATCTCTCCCCCTTTCTCTCCCTCTCCTATCTCTCTCATATTGATACAATGTCAATGCTCAAAAGTGCTTTAAAATTCTAACGCGCTGATCTGGAAATGGAACCAAACTAGTAATGGCACCTACCCTGGATTAATAAAAAAAAATTTCATTATATAGAATTACTACATGTCAAACACTTCTATAACTCGATGTATGGATCAGCTAAAACACATTTAGTATAGAAGATACGGAAATGGAAGTACAACACAATACCACAATTTGCTACAAAACCAAAACATTAACATAAACAAATCGAATCATGTTCTTAAAATGTTTCGTCAGATCAAGTCTTTCATTTGGATGTCATGCATGGCTTCAAAGTCGTTCAGAAATGTCGACACTCTTAGCACAACCGCTTTCTCAGAATAATGATTCCAAATGGCTTTGAGCGTAGGAGACCTGTAAATCAGAGAGAGTAACACCATTTTTCAGATCTTGCGAACTGATGCTACAGAAGCACAAAGAAATGTACCAAATAACAGAAATCTCATTTGGTGGCATTAAAAAGCAGTAACAACTAAAATGGATAGCACATTGTTATGGTCCGGTTCCTTGTAAACACGGTGATAGTCCAAGGTAGAACCAATAAAGAAGAACTCGAACACAGATATGGAATAACACAGATATATTACAAACAGGAATATATACAGAGAAGTAGAAAGTGTTAGTATGAACAATCAGGTTTAGTAGAGAGAACAATGTAGTCTCGACCAGTATTACTATTCCAATGTCTTGCAGTAATTGTCTGAACGCGACTCTGTTTCGGACTGCCTTTGACTCGACTCTTGACTTGAACTATTGACAATATTCAGTCACCCCCCCACGAGGGTGTCATGTGGCACAAGGCCTTTTTAACGTGGGCATTCCCGAGCCATTAGGCTCGGCCAAAAAATAGCCCATTTGAACCCGTATAAATGGGTTCAGGGCCGGTTTTACCTCCCCGAAGGAGACTCCGCCCTTCGGCGTAGCCTCCTTCGGGTTCCTCCCGCCCGTGGGAAGGGAGTACAACCGTGCAGTCGTTCAAAACTTGAACTACTGACAATATTCAGTCACCCCCCCACGAGGGTGTCATGTGGCACAAGGCCTTTTTAACGTGGGCATTCCTGGAGCCATTAGGCCCGGCAAAAAATAGCCCGTTTGAACCCGTATAAACGGGTTCAGGGCCGGTTTTACCTCCCGAAGGAGACTCCGCCCTTCGGCGTAGCCTCCTTCGGGTTCCTCCCGCCCGTGGGAAGGGAGTACAACCGTGCAGTCGTTCAAAACTTGAACTACTGACAATATTCAGTCACCCCCCCACGAGGGTGTCATGTGGCACAAGGCCTTTTTAACGTGGGCATTCCCGAGCCATTAGGCCCGGCCAAAAAATAGCCCGTTTGAACCCGTATAAACGGGTTCAGGGCCGGTTTTACCTCCCCGAAGGAGACTCCGCCCTTCGGCGTAGCCTCCTTCGGGTTCCTCCCGCCCGTGGGAAGGGAGTACAACCGTGCAGTCGTTCAAAACTTGAACTACTGACTATATTTAGTCGTCCCCCCACGAGGGCGTCATGTGGCACAAGGCCTTTTTAACGTGGGTATTTCCGAGCCATTAGGCCCGGCCAAAAAATAGCCCGTTTGAACCCGTATAAACGGGTTCTGGGCCGGTTTTACCTCCCCGAAGGAGACTCCGCCCTTCGGCGTAGCCTCCTTCGGGTTCCTCTCGCCCGTAGGAAGAGAGTACAACCGTGCAGTCAGTTCAGAGGTGAACGACTGACGATATTCAGTCACCCCCCACGAGGGTGTCATGTGGCACAAGGCCTTTTTAACGTGGGCATTCCCGAGCCATTAGGCTCGGCCAAAAAATAGCCCATTTGAACCCGTATAAAACGGGTTCAGGGCCGGTTTTACCTCCCCGAAGGAGACTCCGCCCTTCGGCGTGGCCTCCTTCGGGTTCCTCCCGCCCGTAGGAAGAGAGTTGAACCGAACAGTCAGTTCAGAGGTGAACGACTGACAATATTCAGTCACCCCCCCACGAGGGTGTCGTGGCACAAGGCCTTTTTAACGTGGGCATTCCCAAGCCATTAGGCTCGGCCAAAAAAATAGCCCATTTGAACCCGCATAAACGGGTTCTGGGCCGAGTTTAACCTCCCGAAGGAGACTCCGCCCTTCGGCGTAGCCTCCTTCGGGTTCCTCCTGCCCGTAGGGAAGAGAGTTGAACCGAACAGTCAGTTCAGAGGTGAACGACTGACAATATTCAGTCACCCCCCCACGAGGGTGTCATGTGGCACAAGGCCTTTTTAACGTGGGAATTCCCGAGCCATTAGGCCCGGCCAAAAAATAGCCCATTTGAACCCGTATAAACGGGTTCAGGGCCGGTTTTACCTCCCCGAAGGAGACTCCGCCCTTCGGCGTAGCCTCCTTCGGGTTCCTCTCCGTCCGTAGACAGAGAGTTGAACCGAACCGTCGCTCAGAAAGTGAACGACTGACGATATTGAGTCTCCCCCCCACTGGGGCAACATGTGACACAAGGTCGGTTTTTTATTGTGGGATTCCCGAGCCCGTGGGCTCGGCCCAAAATATGCCCGTTTGAACCCGCATCAACGGGTTCAGGGCCGAGTTTTACCTCCCCGAAGGAGACTCCGCCCTTCGGCGTAGCCTCCTTCGGGTTCCTCTCCGTCCGGAGACAGAGAGTTGAACCGAACCGTCGCTCAGAAAGTGAACGACTGACAATATTCAGTCACCCCCCCACGAGGGTGTCATGTGGCACAAGGCCTTTTTAACGTGGGTATTCCCGAGCCATTAGGCTCGGCCAAAAATAGCCCATTTGAACCCGTATGAACGGGTTCTGGGCCGGTTTTACCTCCCCGAAGGAGACTCCGCCCTTCGGCGTAGCCTCCTTCGGGTTCCTCTCGCCCGTAGGAAGAGAGTTGAACCGAACAGTCGCTCAGAAAGTACTGGGTCGACTGACAATATTCAGTCACCCCCCACGAGGGTGTCATGTGGCACAAGGCCTTTTTAACGTGGGAATTCCCGAGCCATTAGGCTCGGCCAAAAAATAGCCCATTTGAACCCGTATAAACGGGTTCTGGGCCGATTTAACCTCCCGAAGGAGACTCCGCCCTTCGGCGTAGCCTCCTTCGGGTTCCTCTCGCCCATAGGAAGAGAGTTGAACCGAACAGTCGCTCAGAAAGTACTGGGTCGACTGACAATATTCAGTCACCCCCACGAGGGTGTCATGTGGCACAAGGCCTTTTTAACGTGGGCATTCCCTGGAGCCATTAGGCTCGGCCAAAAAATAGCCCATTTGAACCCGCATAAACGGGTTCTGGGCCGGTTTAACCTCCCGAAGGAGACTCCGCCCTTCGGCGTAGCCTCCTTCGGGTTCCTCTCGCCCGTAGGAAGAGAGTTGAACCGAACAGTCGCTCAGAAAGTACTGGGTCGACTGACTCCTTGCCTACTCCTGAGGCGCAGTATTTATTAAGTATGGAATAATCCATTATTATTATTATGGGTAAAATCCCATAACACACATATAAAGAGAAAACAATGACATAATCAATATGTTGACGTTCCACACTACTTCAAACAGAAGGTTAGAAAGGAAACTGCAATCAATAACTGGGCATGACAAGACTACATTTCTGAAAAAGAGTTTTAAGAGAATGATTTTATAAATATCACCAGAAAAGAGAAATGGCTGCTCGGTCAATGAATGTCGAATTTTTCCTTATAAGGAAATGATTTATACCATCTAAGTCAATTCATAATACTCGTATAATGTCGAGAAAAACGGCAAATGGATACAGTAATCCAACATGCTTGTTCCCTTAAGAAAATGCGAAACACGTATTTTGTATATAATCTTATAACCGGTCATGAGTTGTTATATCTGTTTCAGGCGAGAGTTTGGTCTGAGAACCGGGAAGCGATCGGTAGGATTCTAGATCGATTTTCGAAGTAGTTGATAATGTCCGGAGATTTTATCTATATTCTAATGAATATAGATAAAAGTTTTATCAGTATTTTTTTTCCATATAAGACGTATGTTTCATTAGCTGAAACAAATACACATTTTAAATACAGGTATTTTGGATGACAAAAATGACATAGAATACCAAATATAGTTATTATACAACTCATATACAAGATGTAAAACATATTATTTAAGATTTGCATATTACATCCATGAGATGATCATCACAATGAGGTGAACATGCACGATCCCGCTCTCTCAGTTCAAACACAGTTGGCATTGCCTGTCTCAGGTAGGATCATCTTTCGAGATTTTGCCTGTAGCTTTCCAAAATGCTGTCGGAATTTCCTTTGGGCTGTAACGATGGATCTTTGGCTCGTGAAGTATGTTTCAAGTACGTATGCAATTTCCATTGGAGTCCACGACATTACGAGGGTTCAACGTCAGCAAAAGAGACATCATATACATGTAAGAAATAACAAAATCTCAGATGATATATTGAACTCTTGTATATCTGTTATGTAATAAATATAATTGGTACTCTGTATCATTTTAATAATCTAAGATACTTGCATTCAAAACGTGTCCCATCATTATGGGTCGCCCTATATATAGCTCAGATAGATTGAATGCAATATATTGTATATCACACTCATCTCATTGTCGACTTTGGTCAAACATCCATCACAAACTTCGTAGCTTCGGCAGATGCTCTATTCTCAGGCTTAAAGACTATTCGTTGGTCGATTTATGCCCATGCCATGCGTCAATAACTCCTATTTTCCATGAAGGAGGTTACAGAGTATGATTTTGTAAATAATTTCCTGTTACTGCACCAACAGGGTCCTTTTCTATGCAATTGTTGTTGTTCTTGTTAGCGGCATATTAATTACTATGTGATAAAAGTGAAATCTAAATATTTTGTACGCAATTTTATTTTATTTTTGAGATATTAATAGTTTAGTAATACAGTCTTTATTAATTGACTCATAGCTGGTGGGGGCAGAAGTGGATTCAAACCTTTCCTAAGGATATATGGTCGTAAATGACTATCACGAACCTAACTGTAACTGAGACTCAGCTCTTCGATTAAAAATTCCGAGCCATTATCCATTACACCACCTGAAAATCCAAGATTACAGCACTTGATATTCCCAAGCCGTCTCCCATCTAGATACTGACCAAGTTCGATATTGCTTAACTTCGATAATCATACGGGAACTGGTGTTTCATTTTGATGAGGCCGTAAGTCTGGTGGTTGTTATTTTTGGCAGATCGCCATAGGGTTTGACATTGGTTGTATGGTGATGCCATTTGTTATTTTGTTCTGCTCGAAGGATCTTTGTATGCACCATCTAGCTTCTTACTAACATTGTATATGCTACTGCTGTTAATGCTGCTAAACCTCATGCCATGAAAGCATTGAGCCCACGAGAGCCATCTGGTCCCTCCAGCTCTCACGGTCTTGACAGAACGTAGAAACATCCTCCAGCGGTAGATTAATCTGCTGAAGGACAGGGGGACGAGGTCCTTCCAGCGACAGCGTCGTCTGCTGCGATGTTGTCGCCAATTTGCAGATGAAGGACCGAACAAGTAGATGACTCTGGTCATCAGGATATGGCCAAGCCAACGAACACCGTGGTGAGCGATGGTGCGTAGGATGTGCAACTGGCTAGCTCGACGGTCGAGTTCGTCAGTAGACACAAGACTGGATCAGTGCACCCCCTTTTATGGTCCTGAAGGCGTGAGACTCAAAAATTGATTGATTTGTTTTCCACGACTTATCAACACTCTTCAGGTTATTTAAAGCCATAAAAATATTTATAGATTGTTAGAATTTTTTGGAGATATTAATGATTTACTGTTGCAAGTCTTACTAATTGACACATAGGTGGATAGAGAAGAGAAATTTAATAAGAGTAGATAGGATCGCTTATTGTCCAGTTCACACTGCTTCCCTGTCTTCGAGGTTTATGACTTGTTTGCTGTTTAGAATTGGGTTTCTAGTTCCTTCTAAAGTCGACTTCAGCTATATATTCCTAACGCTTGTCTTTTCATACGGAATATAACTTGAAACAGTAACCCTCTACCTTGAGTGGCTTTTGAACCTTGTATTTGTTTAATATAAATAAATAAGAAGGTTGCCCATAAGTGAATATAACGAACCCGGCTGTGACTGGAATTTGGCCCAACGATTAACAATTCCGATCCATTATAAATTGGACACATACTCAAGCTGACAGAACCTAGTGTTCCCAAGCGCTCACCCATATAGATATTGACCAGGCTTGGCGACACTTAACTTTAGTGATCGTACGGTGCTTCCCCGCTATATGGTCCCCAGCGTGGGTCTCGAGTAAACCGGAAAATCAATAAAGGTAATGAGAACTGAAGACTAGAACAGAGACACATGCGCGCGCATGCAGGCACACACGCACACACGTATGCAAGCACATAAAGTAAACAATTCATTTTTTATTTATTATTCCACTAGATTTTTTTATTACTTAAACGTTATTATTAATGGATACTGGTACAGTTTAACCCGGATATAAGATATAAGATATAAGATATAAGATATAAGATATAAGATATAAAGATATGTTGTCGGGACCGGAGAAGAAGTTATCTTATATCTACTCAAATATAAGTATCCACAAAAAATAACGTTTAAGATATATATATATATATATATATTCGACTCTCCCGTCTTATCCGACGTATGAGGGTCAAGCAGCTCAGTTCCTAGGAACCGACAACCAGACACCAGCACGTGATTTGACTATACTGCTGAAGGCTTTGTGCAGAACCATCCACACTTTTTGAAGGGCAGAATACAGAGAGACCTGTGCATATATATATATATATATATATATATATATATATATATATATATATATATATATATAAAGTTTTTGTAGTACAAAATTTAAGGATAGCTAGGAATAAGCATAATTTATATGGCATTTTAATGTATATTTTAAAAGCTAAAAAAAAACAAAAAACAACCGGTTTCGTTCCAGTCTTATCAAGTATATTTCTAGGATATAAAAACTATAAACGTGTAAATTTAATTGATATTAATGATAACCAATGGAGGGAGAAAAAAATTATGAATCTCAAGAAAGCTAGAGTCCAATAACATTCAGTCCCAGTAAGCATTCCCTATGTTTACAGAGGGAAGGCCCACGGATTTGATATACAAGGTCTCTAGAACCTTGAGGTGTTATAAGGAATGGGACCTCAATAAAATCGAAAAACAGTCCACCCTAAAATCAAAGTCACAATTCCTACTATTTATAACATGCTCTCTCTAAATGGTATATCATAAATGTTTTGACATTGATGCGGGGTCGTACTTTTTATATAAAAATGTATTGCTGGCATTTTTATTATAAAAATGTATTTTATACTTTCATTGATTTTTTTTATTTGGGAGGAGTCACTATTTGCCCATAGCTGGGACCCTAAAAGGTGTTCCCACCCCCCGCAATGGTGGGAACAACAGCAATTAATGAGGGTTCCACGCTCCTTAAAACCTCTAATCTCCCGATCAAATGCCTTGCTGCCGAATGTAGTTTATCGTCATAACCAGGACTTATGAAGATGTTAAGTTCATAGGGACTGAGGAATCATTCCTCTGAAGTATATTCCGCAAATAGTGGTTTGGGGGAAGACGTTGTCTGAATGCAACTTCTTATTCACTAATATGGAAGGAATGCTGATGATTCGTCACAGTGTAAGAGGCATGGTGGGTTCAAGTTTTGAATGTTTGAACTGGTGGAACTAATGTGTATATCTCATCAAAATATTAGCTGTGAGAGAATTACGATAGGCTGACGATCTTTCACCTGTGGGAAAAGTGTTGTAGTGTATAAAATAATTCATCATCCACAAGGCATTTGAACTCTAAGGCTGGAAATTTCTAGAGATGATTACGGTTCTCCAAAGCTCGTAGGAGCTAGGTCATCTCAACTTAGCAGGTAAGTGCTGGAAATATTCTATTATTTCATCACTGACTCTACTCGATATCTGGTGTATACATGTGTGTAAATTGCTCTCTTTCTCTCGAGTAGTTTGTAACACTCTATTTATCATCTGTCTTTGGGCAGAGTGCGCTCAGGGACAACCTTCAATCTAGGCTCAACCGTTATCTTCCACACATATCCCTAAATACTGTATCTGTAGAGGCTCTTGGGCCTTGTACAAAGTGAACATCACTGTAAAAAAAATATCACTTTTATTACTGGGAAAAATCTAGCCTTTGACAGACATATGGAAAATTTGAGACATTAAGATAATATTTGTGCTTATTATTGTAGAAGGTTTGGAACATTCCCAAACAGCTTTGACAGAAAGATTTCTAGAAGAATCGTGAATATTCCGAGGACAGCATCCCCTCAACTTCCCCCAAACACTAAAGAGAACAAATACATTACTGAAATGAGTACATGAGTACTGAAGTTACTTGCTGCCATTTGATCTATAGTGGAGGGTATCAGTTAATGCAAGTACAAATCATCATGGCTTGATTTCTCATATACCTAACTGGGAAGGTTTTCCAATTCAGTTACAGACTTTAAGGCAGTTATTAATTTCAATACACCTGGATCATGTCGATTGCAGGAGAATATCTAGCAGTCAGTAGAGCCTTTCGTTTTGCAAAATAGCAATAACCGTATAACATACATGCCGAGAAATTCGTATTTCCACAGACTATAATTTCGATTACTGTTTTACAAGCCGTTCTCAATTTTGAGCCGTCCTTGGTATGACGTTAAACTACATTCACATCCTGGGTAAGACGATAAACTACACTCAATAGCAACGCCTCTGCTCAGGAGATTTTGAGGAGCTTAGAAACACCTCTTAATTGCTGGTGTTCCCAGGTCCCCCCTTGAGCCTGGGTGGTAGCACCTGTTAGAGTCCCAGCTATGGGCAAATAGTTAACCCCCAAACTCGGGTCAAAACACTATGAAAGTGTATAAATAGGTTTTAATACCAGAAATACTCTGTATAAAAAATTATTACCAGCAATACATTTTTTGAAAAAAATATTACCAGCGAAGGAAAATTCTTACCAGAAATAGATTTTTAGAAATAAATATTACCAACAATGAAAATTATTACCAGCAATACATATTTGGAAAACAAATATTACTAGCAATACATTTTTGAAAAACAAATATTACCAGCAATACATTTTTAAAAAACAAATATTACCAGCAATATATTTTTAAAAAATATTATCAGCGAAGGAAAATTCTTACGACATTTTGAAGGAAAAAATATCTCCAGAAATAGATTTTTAGAAAAAAAATATTACCAAAAATTAAAATTTTGTTGGCATTAAATAACACATTGAGGCTGATATGCCGTAAAACGAAACAAACCAAACCAAACCAAACCAAACCAAACCAAACTCAATTTTGAGCTTTAGTGCAACATAATTTTCTTACGTTTATTTTACCTTATTTGACTTTTATGACATAGTAAGCTAAATTAAATAATTGTTAAATGGTGGCAATGAAAATGAAAATAATTTTCTTCTTCAGGAATAAATAAATTTGGCTTACGGCCAAATCACGTTAAAACACCGATTTTTGTATGATCTCCGAAACTAAGCAACGTTGTCCCGAGTTGGTACCTAGATAGTTGATCGCTTGGGAATAACAGGTTCTGTAAGTTTAGAAATACGGGTAGTGTAATGGATAATGGCTTGGGATTTTGAATCGGAGAGCTGAGTTCCAATTCCCGTTAAGTTCTTTATATTCACTTACGCACAGATACCCCTAGGAAATGTATGAATCCATTTCTTCTCACCCTAGCTATGGGTTAATTAGCAAAACTTGCATCACTAAATAATTATTATCTAAAAACATTCTCACAGTCTAAAAATAGATTATCTAACCTGGCTTTAAATAACGTGCAAAGGGTTGAAAAGCTGCAGAAAATGAATCAATCAAAATAAATGAATTTGTAAACAACTCAAAGGATTTTAAAAATCATCCCCCTATAGCTCGTCGAGTAGGGGTCATAATATTTTAGCCGTCAAGTAGGAAAAAAGTAAAAATAAGGGCTCTTCACTTCTATTCAGTTTTTCTTTAACAACTAACACACTGTGTGCTTTTTCCGGACACTTCACCTTGAGCGTGTGCTTCTTATGAGAAAATTGTTAAGTCGAAACGCTGATTTTTATTGAATGATAAAAAGAAAGTAAGACCGACGGAAAGAAAGAAAGAAAGAAAGAAAGAAAGAAAGAAAGAAAAAAAAAAAAAAAAAAGAAAGAAAGAAAATTCAATGAATAAGCGAAACAAATATCTGAATACATCGTGTTTGTCCTCTCGGGAAACATACACGCAATTTCTTTTGTCTTCCTCTTCTTGGGTCTAGACCCACTTCAGTGAGCGTCTTTGCTCTTTGTACTACCCCTTTCCCCACTTTCATTTCATTACTTTCTTTCAATTGCCTACACTTTCTTTCTCTTTCCACCCACCCCCTTTTATATTTACCGAGTCGCAGCGTAGCCCCTTGTCAATAACGAGTGTATGGAACATGCCTGGGTTTTTCTACTTCAGAGCTCCACGGGGGTTCGCAACAATGTGCTTGGTTGGCGGCCAGTGTTTATTTTTTCATTAAACTTAAGAGAAATAGAAAAAAAATAAGCTAAAATAAACAGATTGTAGGCAAAGAAAAATAAAAGGCCGGAAAAAAATAAAGTGAGATAAAAATGGCGTAAGGAAAGAAAGACAAAAGGAAAACTCGTTTTTGGAAGTAAAGTGGATACAGGGAGAGGGTGGGCGGAACAGAAAAGTACATTTTCATTGTCACTTTCTTTCTTCTGCTTTATACTTACATCAATATATTCAATTATCTATATACTTAAAACACCTGTCACACGGTACCGATTAGAACACAAGTCTGACTGATACTAGTATAATGAGTTGGAGCCCTCAGGGTACCCTACTATTGGGTTTGTGTCGGAAGCTAAAATAAAATTATGTTCCTAATAACATAACGTCAACAACGAAGTTTTTATTCTAATCATCTCACCTTAAGCAAGTCTGAAATGCCACTAGTACGCAGGGGGTTAGAGGGTGTGATAGTGTGAGAATAGACTAAGTATAGGGAGGATTGTGGAAAGGACAACATATGAACGGTATTTAAGAAGACAGATGATGACGATTGACGCCACGTTTAAGATTTTAAAGATCGTGGTTATCAGTAAAGCAAGTAAACGGAAGGGAGTTCCACTGACGGGAAGTGCAAGAAAAGAAAATGTTGGTGTAGAAGTGACGGTTGCATTTAGCTATTTCAATAGTAAAAGGGTGGGAGCTAGATGACAATCTAGTAGCAAGCTTCAATTCACGTAGTCGTGGCAAAAGGCCGTTAGAGCTGTTGCCATGAAAATATTAGTAGAAAAGACAGAGAGAAGCCACGCCACGCTTTGTCAAGTACCTTGAGTCAATAGCAGAAGATATGACAAAAGAAATCAATGCACGGAAGAATGCTAGATTTGTAAATGTGCAAGATGGACCCTGAGGAGAAATTTTTTCTGGTATGTTACAGTGAGCCAACTTTCCTTGCAATAGATGCAGCTATTGATTCGATATAGGCGCTCCACTTAAAGTCAGTGGAAAACCTGAGGCCATAAAGGCGCAGTGTGTTGCACTCCAGGGTTTGAAATGGACTTAGGATGCTGATTTTTATACAAGTTTCCTGTTAACAATTATTTCTTTTTTCTATATTTCGTATCATTTCATTGATTTCCGGCAAAAGTGTCAGCATTAGTTGTCCAAAGTCTGAGTAAATTTGTAAGACAGTTTTAAAGATATTGTGTTTCTATATACGAAGAAATATATGCAAGAACAAGAACTGATATATGAAAACGCAACTCTAAAAGCGCTTTCTCAAACTTTACTTTGTGGCCCGTTTTTAGTGCCAAAAATATTCAGGCCTACATAAACACAAATAGAAATTTCATGCGATAGATAGTACATTTTATCTACATAGAATTACAAAGCCCGTTGATCGTTAACAAAAGACAAACGTCCTGACACATAAAGACAACTGAAAAATGGTGAAAATGAAAACAAAACTTTTAGGAAAAAAAACGCTCTCATAATGATTAATGATGTTTTGAAAGAGTAGTTTTACGTATATTTTCGCTTTAATTATGTACAAAACTATAATTTTTTTACTTTTTTTATATTATAACAATATAGGAAAACAAGAAAATAAAACAAATGTTTGGTTTCGGAATCTCATATTTTTGTAACGGAATTATATTCCCTGATTCGTTGCATGCGCAGCAGAGTTGGGCATTCTTTTCGCCATGCTGCTACCATTTCCGTCAATTTTACCCGTGGAGAAGTTGACATTGTTTAGTCTTGTTCTCACAAATTTAACAGGAAACACGACAGAAAATAACGTAACTTGCGTTAGCGACATCATGATATCGTTAAACATGGAGTTGCCAATCTGTTATTTAGACTTGAATCGAGAATGAACAATGCCAGTACCGCGGTGAAAAAGTTGAAATCATCAATTGATGATATCTGCTGATCGCCTATGAAACAGCAACTGGTGATGCTCAATGTTTAAGAGTTAAACTCGTCTTATGATCATAGTATATATATATATATATATATATATATATATATATATATATATATATATATATATATGAAAGTTCTCAAATTTAAAACCCTTGATAAATCAATAACATCCTCGTTTCGTACATAAACATGTGTGTGGACTCGAACAGAGTGTTACTTGGACTGTTGCCGTTAAATACCCAGAGTCAGTCAGAATATATATAGAGAGATTGGGAGTGAGCAGAGATTGTGATTGAGTTGGAGGTAGAGTAATAGTGTGAGGTAACCGCTTGTAGAAGTCACAGTAACAAGCACGTAGACTCTAAGGAAGTCCTACTTTGAGACTGTATATATATACAGTGTAACCCGGATATAAGAGAGTTGTCGGGATCGCAGAAGAAGTCTCTTATATCCGGGTTTCTCTTATATCCAGGTTTCGTCTATTTTGTTTAGGTAAGTATGGACTCTAATTTGGGACCAGAGAAAATCTCTATTATATCCGGGTTTCTCTTATACCCGGGTCTCTTATATCCGGGTTACACTGTATATATATTATTGCCACTAACCGCGTTTCTGGATTTACTAACAGTATTACCAATTGTATTATTGTGTAAATGCATTTAATTTCTTATATTTAATTCCTGCGTTTGTTATTCATTGGAGACCGAACTTCATCTCGGAATCCACAACAATGTGTAAAAAATACGTCATACATTGTCTTGATAAAGTGCATCAAAGTATGAAATGCATGTGTCTGTGTGGCTAGGTATATATATATATATATATATATATATATATATATATATATGGAGAGAGCGAGAGTGAAAGAAAAAACGAATGAGAGGTCTCGAAGTTGTGACCAGAAATTATTGGCGCGTAAAACTTTTTCTGCCGGGCATCCGCTCCTCGAGTGCAAAGTTACAACATTAGGACATTACCTACTAATTTGCATACACTGTTTTAAACCCAACGATATACCAGATTACATACACATCATCCAACCACACACCAACAATAAGCAAGCAGATTCAAAAAAATGTAACAGCTCTAAATGATAATGGATTTTCGGTAACTCTCACATATACAGGAAAAGACACATCATGCGGTTTAACCCAACATACAACAAAAACGTTGAGCAACCTTAGGAAAGATAATCATTATACTCATACACAAACACCTCCCCAAATCTAAAATTCTTCATAAGATATTCAAGAGGAACACAATAAAAATCAGCTACAGTTGCACCGAGAACATGACACATATAATAAAGAAGCACAACAGAAAAATAACCAACAAACACCGACACAAACCCGAGCAAGAAACATTTGGTGTGGAACTGTGTCTCTGTGTCTGTTCATAACCAGTCATTTCCCCACCCTATTTTAGGATCCCATCCTTTACCAAAATCTGTCAGATATCAAGATTCATGGGTCTTATTCTGCCACGCTGTCTTGTGGCGCGGAGGCAAGATATTTGTATTTAAAGTAATTGCAGAGTAAAGAACGAAGGCCCATTAAATGGCAGTTGCTTTCAAAACAATGTAATCTACTAAGCCACTCTAAAATCAACAGATAACAAAGAAAAATATATATAGGAGTTACTGAAGGATCCAGGAAACAGAGAAATTATGTACATACAACATCGTTTTCAAACAGCATTGGATAAACAGCATAAACCTTTCGAAACATATATAGCATATTAAAAACGAAATTACACCAAAAATATCATGGAAAATAAGAAAAACTGCTTAAAACAATAAATCCAGAAATTGTAAACCCTGCTTGGAAGAGAAAATAGCTATAATCACCTTCCCAGATCAAAAGAAATTACTAAATAAACGATCAGATCTCTAAATGCAGACAAGAAAGCATATTTTACTACGTTACTTAAAAATGTAAAAAAAAACCTTATACCTTATAAAATACCAATATAATAACTGCATATATATACACTATATACAACACAGATAATGCAAAAAAACCTTAGACAAATAATAAATAAGATAACCGACACCTATAAAAAATAAAATAAACAAAAACTCTGATCAAAACTATAAACAAATTAAGTAAATAATAAACAAATTAACAAACTATGAATGAACACAAAAACACTAGTAAATGTAATAGTAATCAAGAACAAATAATCAAGAATAAACAGCAAATAAATTGTTAATAACACTGTAAAATAGCTACACATAACCACATTTGGATCTACAATTATTCCTTCTCATAAAATAATTTGATATATAACGTTACTGTCTACCCAATAACTGTTAGGATACTGCAATAAACTACGCATAATGAAGTATTGACCAGCATATACAAATAATCGAGCCAAAACACAACACGCATGGCCTAGAAATATCTGTCGAGCAAGAAACGTTTGGTGTTGAACTCTGTCTGCGTGTGTGTATGTGTGTGTGTGTTCATGACCAGTCATTTCCTCCCATTTTAGGGTTCCAACCTTTACCAAGATCTGTCAGATAACAAGATTCATGGGTCTTATTCTGCCACGCTGGCTTCTGACGCGGAGGCAAGATATTTGTATTTAAATTCTCCCCTCTCTTCAGTTTGTTTCCAAAGGCTACTGAAACCGTTCTGCTCTGTTATTTTCCCATAGCCAGAAGCAGGATAGATGATATTTGTGAAAAGTGAATGCAAAATCTTTGAACGAAATTTGAACTCAGTCTGCAAAATACCACTTCCCTTGTCAAAACCCCAAAAAGATAACATGTTACCTCATCGATAAACTCGCTGGTTCGCCATTACCATCTCCCGAGCTTGTTGAATCTTATCAGCAATGGTGGAGGTGGACGTGTGTCCTGTTCCTTCTTCTTGCGTCATGTCTCTCCAGATAATTCCCGATCCACTCATAAACACTTGTACGCCGTAGTGCACTGTCACCGTATTGTATTTTAATACATTATTTTAATACATTAAAACCTCATGAATTTCAGACCTTGACACACCTTCCAATCAGAGAAATCAGATCACTGCTTTTGTTTTTCCTTAGTGCACACTGCTAGCGGAGCGGTCATGTTTACATTGTAACAGCAACAAGATAATTGGCAAGATCAAGCTCAAACTTCAATCACATGACTACAGGAGAACGATCTATAAGTAGAAGTCTGTGTGAGAAAGCTAAAGATATGTTATGGCGAAAGTGAGGTCATTTTTTACTTACCCTCTTATATGATTTTTTTAGATATATTTGAAAGGAAAAAGAGAAAGAATTAACAGTCAACTACAAGAAGATAGTATGCATGGTCGTCGACAAGAAATGAAACCAAAGGTGTGAGATCGAATTGGGGATATCAGAATCAAGGAGCCACAGAATGTAAATATTTGAGTAGTGTACGATGGAGTAATGGATAGCGGTTCGGATTGAGGAATCGGAGAGCTGAGTTTGAATTCCAGTCGAATCCATTACATTCATTTACGTGCTATGAATACGCTTCTTATCCCCGGATAAATAGCAGGACAGACCTTGGGTGGCAACTAGTTTGTCTCAGAAAGAAATGTCAACCTACTGCAGGAAATAAATTTGCCTCGTCAGTCATGTATAAAAAGATACATAATCACCTAAGCGTGAATGACGCATGACCCATAACTGACTGAATAACAGATGAAATTGTGACAGAAATCAGAAGTCGGATTGAAATAGTAAAAGTTGTTTTGGAGAAACATAGCAAATTTCGTTAGAAACAGAGAACAAAAGGCTGACCAGACATGTTATGTCTATAATCTTAGATGGTGGTGAGGGCAAATGAATTTCATCAGATGAATAAAAAACTTGAAGTGATGGACTTCTACAGATGGATGCAATGAATACCTTAGTCGGAACAAGTGAACAATGAGAAAGGTCTAAAGAACACACACACACACACACACACACACACACACATATATATTTATACGTTTAAATTTTAAATGTGCTTCAATTCCTTTCTTTTTTCCCCCAATGACTCATATCTGCACTCCATTTTCTACAGTCTTAAGAAACATTTCAACGGCAAAGGCACGTTGTGCACCGGTCCAGGCCATGATCTTTTTTCCCCCAATATATATATATATATATATATTATATATATATATATATATGATATTTAAAAAGAAACGGTAAAATATTAGCTCGTAGAAGGCAATTATCACTTGATATTTAAGTATATAAGCAGTAGACAGGTGACCGTTTAAAATGTAGGATGTATTTCTGTTGTAGCACACAAACACGCACGTACACACACACACACACACACACACACACACACACACACACACACACACACATATATGTGTGTGTGTGTGTGTGTGTGTGTGTGTGTGTGTGTATAATATATATATATATATATATATATATATATATATGTATGTGTGTGTGTGTGTGTGTGTGTGTGTGTG
Source organism: Acanthosepion pharaonis (assembly GCA_903632075.3). Lineage (NCBI taxonomy): Eukaryota > Metazoa > Mollusca > Cephalopoda > Sepiida > Sepiidae > Acanthosepion > Acanthosepion pharaonis. The sequence continues at coordinate 1,111,053 of CAHIKZ030003940.1, forward strand.
TGTGTGTGTGTGTTTGCGTGCCATATATATTCATTCGTTCCTTACGTTTGATCGAGGGAATATGAGTAATTCTTTTTCTATTTGTTGTTGTGCCCTCCGTCTAAAGAGTCTATGTTAGACTCTTTCGCCTACTATAAGATTAGTAGGAGAGAAGGCCTAGGGGGAACAGTCGACCAGGCTGTTCATCCTGTCGAACTCTGTGTCTCGGCAGAGAGGAACTCGGACGAAACTTTGCCCCACGGCAAAGCTTCGTTCGGGGAGGTAGACAGTCCCTGAACCCGTTTAGCAAAAAACACGGTAAACTCGGCTTTGTGCCACATACATCCCTCGTGGGCGGGGTCTGTTAAATATAACAGTCGAATAGATTGAACGCTGGGTCAACAGACAGAAACTCACTAGTTGTGTATTACTCTTCAGTTGTACTTACTGTTTAATATATGATACACATGTAACACTTGCCTTGTTATTTCTTTAACCATTTATTTGGTCACAACACTATTTTATACTCTTTTTGGAATCTTTTATTTATTTTTTTTTTACTCGTTAATTTATTTACAATTAAAATCTATTTTAATAGCGTTCCAATTTTCGCACCTCATTCACTATTTATAAATCTGTCTTTGCGCATTTTGTTCAAAGCGCCAACTTTCTCTTTTCGATAAAGTCTTGGCTGAAATGGTCCCCTAAAAGTAAAATGACGTCCTCTCTATTTAATTCTATTTTCTTCTTCTGTAGTTACTGGGACTTAATTATGACGATCTCATGAAAACTTTCATACTCACCTGACATATTGGAGGAAAGAGTAGCAGAGGGAATTATTAAGTAAGCCACATAATAGCTTTTGGTAAATGGATGGCAGAGTGATGAAAAGACCGATGGCAAAGATTAAAATATTCCTTGGAGCAACAAGATAGAGGAAGTTATGGAAATCCACGAGACTGCAAATAAAATATGATTACTAGACTATCCGTGACCCGTTGTGTCATTGACTGTTCAGGTTATAAAACAGTGAATTTGATTTCAACATTCCATTGAAATGAAAGTTAATTTTAATACGATTCAGTTAAATATTTTAATTCGTTCGTGTCATCATTAGCTCATTTTACAAGTTCATGTTTAACGTTTTACTGATTGTTTACAAGCATTTAATATGAATAGAACTTCCTGGATAAACTTGAACTTAAATCAGATAATTTTTTATTAATATCTCTTCCTGATGTTAGGAATACTTGTCATTTCGTTACCATTCTCCCGAGAAAATATCTATTCACATCTTCGAGGTATTGTTCAGCATTCTTTGCCATACATTTTTTTTGTGAAACACAATACATGTTACCACCCCATGCCACACATATACACATACACACACAAACATACACATACACAAAATCTAAAAGCCTGCATCTACGAACACAAGAGAAATTTGCGTTTGGACAAACGATCTTTCTTATTTTGCATTGAAACGATGCTGGACATAACTTTGATTTCACTAATGCCAAGCTAATTAAAAAAAGAACGCAGTTCTTTAAGGAGAGAGTGCATTGAAAATTTAACAATGACATTATTACCAACTAAAAACACACGTCTAAAATATTGCATTACATCGCCATCTTTCTTTGAATCCATTCTTAAAGAATCTAACTTATATCTATCTAATACTAAGAATACATACTTAAAGATGCCAGCCATGAATTGGAATCATGTGACACACCGCTGCCCCGGCTGACCGCACAAAGGTGAAGACATCAGAACTCCCACTAGACAGACACACATACACAATTACGAATACACATTACCATCTGATGTTCACTTAGGCATAAAAGAATCTTCACAAACTTCCATACACTTACAATTATCTACGGATTTAATGCACGTGACACGTGTCTGACCAATGAGAACTGACCCAAACGAAATGGATAATAACAGAGTTTCTGGTTTTTTGTCTGTTTTTTTTTTCTCAATCTCTGCCGAAGTTTAATAAAAGTGAAACATTACAGATTGATATATGTTTCCTCTTTTTTTTTTTTCTCTCTTTTCTCATCCTGTCGGATTCCGATCCACATTTGATCTATTACTTTCTCTCCCTCTCTTTCTTTCTCTCTTCCCCCTCTCTCTCACACACACTCTCTCACATACACACAGAGTATAAGCGAAGATTTCCATCGAACTATAGATTTTGAAGATAGCTACTGAATACATAACACTGTACCCGTTAAAAATTATAACAGCGTGAAATGTACTATCTATCTAAAATTATCTATCTATCAGCGTGATTAATGATCTGTCTCAATCTCTTAATCTATCTATCTATCTATCTATCTATCTATCTATCTATCTATCTATCTATCTATCTATCTATCTATCTATCTATGATCTGTCTGCCTGTCTGTCTATTAATGATTTATCTCAATCTCTTATCTATCTATCTATCTATCTATCTATCTATCTATCTATCTATCTATCTATTAATGATCTGTCTCAATCTCTTAATGATCTATCTATCTATCTATCTATCTATCTATCTATCTGTCTGCCTGTCTGTCTGTCTGTCTATTAATGATCTATCTCAATCTCTTAATGATCTATCTATCTATCTATCTATCTATCTATCTATCTATCTATCTATCTATCTATCTATCTATCACCTGCTTATATTTAGTCCTGCTACATCTGGTCTGGTGCCCCGGTTCAATATATTGAGAGATAAAATTCAAAGAACAAGCTGCAATGTTATTAGTCTTGACATGGCACCTTGCTTTCAGTCACTTTCCCACCTCCGTAATCTACATATCGTAGCTATAAATATTTTCATGTTAATTATTCTGATGAACGTTGGTATCTAGACTTTATAAATTTAAGAGCAGTCCTACATTGGCGGTAAGGCCACATCATTTTACAGTTGAAATGGCTTGATGTAACCGTAAGTTCTACTTTAACAGTTTCTTCTATCGCACTTCTCTCTTGTTGAACTCTCTTCCGTGTTTTTGATTTTCAGTCAAATTTGATCGTCAAAAATGTAAATGTGATGTCAATGTTCTTATTGTCTCTTCTTATTGTGTCTTCTTATTTTTTTTTCTTTTATTTGTTTTCTCTCCTTAATAGCGCTTTTCACCTCATATTCTTTAACGCTCACTAACTCCTTGCGTTTTAGGGCCTTACTTGGGGTAAAATGAATAGAAGAAGTATGTAAAGATCACTTTGTAAATACAAAATATAAACACAATTAATACGTACATAAAAAGATATAGATAATCTCGTTTGCACGCGCGTTTACACTCTCTCGAATACATATGCGAACTTTCACCCAAAATATATACACACGCTAACACACACACATATACACACACACGTGTGCGCGTGTGCGTATAAATATATATATGTTTATGTGTGTGTGTTCAGGAGAATTCGAAAAATGTGTATACATCCCTTTACAAACACGAACTATAATAGTGTGTACGCGTGTGTCTGTGTTTGTGCGTGAGCGTGCCTACGTGTGTGTGTGTGTCTGTGTGCGTACGCGTGCCTACGTGTGTGTGTATACATGCTCGTATATGTTTGCGTGTGTGCGTGTTTGTGGAATTCGAAACTAAGAGTGACCAGGAAATAGAGAAATCAAGGTAAGAAAATTTTAGAATCATGCCACTCGATGTTCAAATGCTTCCGTCTAGACAAAGGCTAGCCCCAAGGTTTTATGTTCCACAATTAACACAATAAGAACTTAGATCTATTGTTTGGTAATGTCTAGGAGAATCTCAGAACATTTCAGACTTTATTGTTCATTGTCTCATTGAAAATGATTGCCTCTGGTAACATTCTGGACAGTCGAAAGTCAAAAATTAGTTACATTAGTCGCTCTAAAGAAAATCATTCACCCTTTCCTTGCAGCAAGGCCATTTCAGAAATAAATGTATAAACCAATTAACTGTACAATAAAAGCCTCTTGTCTCTCAGTGTATCGATTCTTCTGAATATCTACGTATACATTGTCTTTCTTTCTTGCTGCACACACACACACACACACACATATATATATATATGCGTTACTTTAAAATATTTGAATATGCATATTTAGTATTGAATATACACACGCTGTCAGACATTTAATAGCATGTGGATTCGAAAGACTAAATGGAGATACAGTGGAATCTCGGTTTACGAAGTTAATTCGTTCCTGAAGGCCGTTCGTAACCCGAAATGTTCGTAAACCGAAACTATTTTACAATAAGAATCAATGTAGAGAAAAAAAAAAAAGTAACACTAAAATAAAATTGGAAAAAAACAGCACGCCACAACACGCGAATATATACAACACGGCGGTCGACTCAGAAATTATTTCGTTCAGGTTAACTCGGTTCGGCAATGTTGATCGTTAAGTTAGGCATTTTCATCTCGAATTTTCTGTTCGAAAACCGATTTGTTCGACATGGGAGACGTTCGAGAACCGAGGTTGTAACGTATATTAAATTTGCGTAAACCTAATATTAAACGATATAGCTATACTGCGTGCCAAATTATTATCGAGCTAACTTTTTTTTCAAATATTTCAAAAACCGTCCAATCAATTCACACAAAATTTTCACACAATGTTGGCAACAGTGACCTGTGCAATCACTGGAATTTTCGTACTGATCAGCGCAATGCAAACAAACTGGCGCCATATTTATCATCAGCACGGTGATTTGAGCGTGCCAAATTATTAGAAAAGTGTAAGAATTTAGTGAAAAGATGGGCCGTAAAAGCAGTTTTACTGTTTCTGAAAAGAAAACTATCACCTCAGAACTCTCAAAAAGTAAATCTACCCTAGAAATTTCTAAAATGATAGGGAGGTGTCATCAAACAGTGAAAAAGTTCACCACCGACCCTACACAAGTACGCAAAAGGGCAGATAAAGGCAAGCCGAGGGTTATTTCACGTTGTCTCATGTCACGACTTAAACGAGAGGCCACGAAGAATCCTAGACTTACCAGTCAAGAGCTTTTCACTCGCATTGGGTATCCTACTGTGTCTAAAAGTACTCGGTGTCGGTATCTGAGGGAAATAGCAACAACAGTCAAACCTGTATCGAAGCCTCTGTTGAAGAGAAATCATATTCAAAATTGATTGAAATGGGCCGAGGACAATATGAAGATTGACTTCTCTAAAGTTTTGTTCACAGACGAAACTGGAGGAACACTTGATGGGCCAGATAGATGGTGCAAAGTTTGGGTAATGAACGGACAGAATCGCCATCAGCGTTTGAGACACCAAGAAGGCGGTGGAGGCATAATGATCTGGGGTGGTATTATTGGAAAAACATTAGTGGACCCATGGAGAGTACCAGATGGCATCAAAATGACTGCTGATGCATACATAGCGTTTATGAAGGAACATCTTGAACCGTGGATGATAAGGCAAAGATTTGTCTTCAGAAGGGCCATTGTTTTTATGCAAGATAATGCTCCTTCACATGCTGCTCACAAGACTACCGAATATTTGAAACAGTTAGGCTTCGATGGACCTCGAAAAATGAAGTGGCCAGCAAATTCTCCGGATTTGAACCCAATCGAAAACCTTTGGAGCATCAGGAAGCGAAGACTGTACGCCAACGGACGACAATTCAGGAGCAACGCTGAGTTGTGGGAAGCAATTCTTGACATATCTCGCGGCATTACAGCAGATGACATCCTACAATTAACAAATTCGATGGATCATCGACTTTAATTTAAAAACAGGGAAAGCACATTCCCTATTAATTTGTTTAAAACTGTGTCTTTGTTTGTATCTGTTATTATTTGTTTGATTATCTTATTTATTAGCTTCTTTTGATCATAAACATTCACGTACAACATTAATAAACGTTTTGCTTGCTAAATTCTGGGAATTTTACTAAACCTTTCTAATAATTTGGTACGCTCAAATCACCGTGCTGATAACAAATATGTTTGTTTACTTTGCGCAGATCAGTAAGAAAATTCAAGTGATTGCGCAGCTCAAAGTTGCCAACAGTGTGTGAAAATTTTGTGTGAATTGATTGGACGGTTTTTGAAATATTTGAAAATAAGTTAGCTCGATAATGATTTGGCACGCAGTATACATAGATCGTTTAATATTAGGTTTACGCAAATTTAATATACGTTAGCTCGATAATAATTTGGCACGCGGTGTATATATCTATATATCTATCTATCACACATTTACATTTATTCCTGTATATATATATATACGTTCTTTGGCAAACACGAAATATGGAAACAAATAATACGTACGTAAAGATACTGGAATGAACGCTTTACACACACGTTTACACTCGCTCGCTATTCTTTCTCCCAAACAACCCTCAGCGCACACAGACACACACACAAACACACACACACACACTTAATAAACTTAATAAAAAGATATATGCTCAACGTGCATTGACTAAACTGATGTTTAGAGTAATATGAACTGATGGTGAATTAGAAATAAAATCCATCAATTTCTTATATATATATATATATATATATATATATATATATATATATATATATATGAATGTTATGTATTTTCAACAACACATTCAGTCATCCTCAGACATAGAAATTATTTTGTTTTTGGTAAAATCCAGATATCATCCGAGACGATAAAATTAAATGCGAATCGAAATATGTTTTTTTTTAATGTGTTATTGTTAAAGTTTGTATCAGTTAACAATAAGACATTTCTAAAAACAAACATATTTCGATTCGCATTTAACTTTTTCGTCTCGGATGATACCTGGATTTTACCAAAAATAAAAAAAATTCCATGCCTGAAAATGACTGAATGTACAGTTGAAACTACTTATGAAAGACCTTATACAGTTTATAATATATATATATATATATATATATATATATATATATATATATATATATATATATATATATATATATAGGCAATTCCACTGCTTTTTCTATAATTAAGTTTTAAAAAGTTTTTTTTTTAATGAAAAAGCATTCTTGAAGCATAATTTTTAGATTTATTTGACAACGAAATGATTAAATTTGCTATTTCCAGTAAGCAAAATACTCTGATGTATTTTAGTTAGAAATTATATTGATTGGAATCTCACCATTTTGCTCGCATTCAGAAATCCTACAAATTCAGTCATTTTTGACACATTTGTCTACAAAAGTTAATTTTCGATTTTAAAAATCTTCAAAAAATAAAATATACTTTTCTTAAACATTATTTGAAGAATATTAACTTATTTAAAGTATAATTAATCTGATTTTTAAAAAAATATTATTTACTTTAAGTTTAAAATAACAGAGAAATAGATTTTTAAAACAAGTAGTAGCGGTGATTACGCACTTGTCCCCGTCGCAATATCACTCATAGATCACTTAATAGGCATTAATAAATTTTTGACAGATTTATTTAATGTTCTAAAGAGACTTTATCTGTTAAAACGTAATTTAAGAAAATGACGAATAAGCGCCTTTTTTGCATAATTTTAAGTAGTCAGTAATCCTTGGAAAACATTCTCTGTAATCCAATTTTAAAAATGTTGAATTTAAACTTACTATAGTCATCGCTCTTATTTTCTGATTATGTTGTGTATGTTCGACCATAATTTTAAACAGGGGTACGTTACGTAATATTTTATATATATAAAATAAATAAAAATTATTTTAAAAATCTTGAAGCAAACCCTTCCATATACGAAAGATCGAGCGGGAAAGAATCTCGAAGGAAACGGAGTGTATATTAAATTCTTATGGAATTTGACTTTCCGAATTGAAAAGAAGGAATATAGACCCTAACTCACATGAAACTCTAACACAGAATTAAACGAAGTCGAGTCTTGTACGAGCAATTACACTTTCACTTGTTACGGTCAAGCAAGAGAGATCACAGGACGCGACAAACACCAATTTAACTTAACACTATGCATCTTACATTAAGGGCATAGGTGTGTAATGAAATGCGACCGTCGGCTAAGAAACGCATATATGATATACTTAAGTCGATGAAGGATCTGAAACATGAATTCTGCACAGCTAGATCTATGACTTACAGAGCAATGAATCTTCATAAACAAACATACGATTTCTGGGGTGCCGAAATTAAATAAGATAATGAACGCAACATTTGTGGACGGATCGGAATCCCCATAATTCAATGCAGGCTAGACACAAGCATAGCTTTACGATTAAGGTCCATATATTTTCCCAGCATGTCTTAAAAGAGCGATCTATGGGGATATAATTTCGAACAGTTTTCTAGATCTGCTAGGGGATGTACCCCTGCTAATACGAAGATGAATCTGGTTCATGTATGGTGGGGATCCGGCATGTTTCAGCCGCATTATTCGCGATGCCCTTGCGGACATTTACCATGAAAGATGAATAGGTAAGAGAAGGGTTCCATGATCTTCACGTTCCCCCTCATCTTATTACTTTGGATTTTTATCCGTGAGGAAAACTAAAACAATTGGTTTATGCTGTAGATATGCTTCATCAACACACACACACACACACACACACACACACACACACACACACACACACACACACACACATATATATATATATATATATATATATATATATATATATATATATATATATATATATATATATATATATATATATATATACGGAATGAATTCCAATAAAGGGCCGTGGAGATGTTCCCTGTCTTGTCACTTTTTTTTGTGTGTGCATATATATATCTAAATATGTCTGGGTGCCTATGTATTATAATCTGATTGTGTTTGTGTTGTTTTACGCGTGAGTTTAAGACCCCATTCACACACTTGGGATTAAAATGTATAAAATATATTGTCGGATGACCGGATGACGAAGCGTCTGTTCTAACGTAACGTAATTTCAACGAGAAATAAATTGAATAACATATGTATTTCTTCTTTTCTCCTCAGTAATTTTATAATTTTTACACTTAATAGTGATTAAATTTGTATTTTAAAATTGGCAGTTTTTAATTTTAATATCAAATTTTATCATATAATTTAATAATTATTGGTTAGAATAAATTCTTTTTTAATATTAATCGTATTTTAAAGATCTGAATAGCTATTATAACATAATTTCGTTCACAAGCTTTTTGAATTTTCCTAGAGTTGTATTTTGATTGGTCATTCTAGCTTTTGTAACAAGGTCTTCCCCTTGCGAAGGATTGTTAATTAATTTGAAACTTTTAAAACCATTTATTTTACATTCGACATCATCACTTGATAAGATACTGGGGGTGTTGAAGCAAAATGGCTATTTTTGTAGTGATTTTATAACATATTTATGTTATAAATTTTTTTAAAGCAAATCTCGTCATATCAGACGTTGTAAATCACAAAAACGATTACAGTTTGCCGGCCACTGCCATCGAGCGAGCAGGAAATAGTCTTATCGCTACTCCTATGGCATTAGTATGGAAGGGTCTTCTCACGAAAATTGATTTTCCCAGATAAGATAACAGGGGACTCAGAGTTGGTCATTAGGGATCTGCGGACAGGAATACAGGATTGTACAGTGTGGAAAGTGATTATCAATGGATTTTCAACCAACCATAGCGATGATGGTGATGGTGAAATCACAAAAAATGAATCAGAAAAATATGCGATAGACAAATATGGAAAATATTTTTCAATCGATCCTTTAAAACATTTCTGGTTTCAAAATTAACAATTTTACTCATTATTTATTACCAAAGGGCCATAAATATACAGCTGGTTATTCGTATATGCCAAATAAAAGTTGTAAGGACTAAGCATAAACTACAAGTCAGATTGCATGGACGTCAGTAAGAGGATGAGCCCAAAATGCTATTTGTAGTTCAGGAACACTAGAATCAAGCAGACACAGAAGTTTAAATATCTGGTAAGCGTCTTGACAGAGGACGGTAAGTACGACACTAAGATCATTAGACGAACTGACGGGTGGCCAAGGATACAATCCAAAAGCTGGGCAGATTATTGCGAGACGGGAGGATTTCTTTGGTAACAAAGAAAAGAATACTGAGCTGTTACGTGACATCTGTCCTTCTTTATGGCAGCGAATGTTGAAAAGTTTCCTCAGAGATGAAAAAGAAACTCGAGGTGACGGAAGTGTGGTTCTACAGAAGGATGATGAGGATATCATGGACCGAGCATGTGAGCAACGATGAGATCTTAGAGAGGAGGCAAACAAGTAGGAGGCTTATACTTAACACCAGGAAGAGGCAGCTGAAGTTTCTGGGACACATAATGAGGAAGGAGGGCCTGGAGAATCTGATACTCACAGGTCGAATAGAGAGAAAGAGAGAAGGAAAACAACGCGTAGCAAGGCCTCTAATCGGAAGATTGGAGGTTTTGAGGAGCGTGGAACCACCTCTTAATTGCTGTTGTTCCCGGGAGATTGGAGGTTTTGAGGAGCGTGGAAATCTGTTGTTCCTGGGAGATTGGAGGTTTTGAGGAGCGTGGAATCACCTCTTAATTGCTGTTGTTCCCGGGAGATTGGAGGTTTTGAGGAGTTGGAATCACCTCTTAATTGCTGTTGTTGGGGAGATTGAGGTTTTGAGGAGCGTGGAATCACCTCTTAATTGCTGTTGTTCCCGGGAGATTGGAGGTTTTGAGGAGCGTGGAATCACCTCTTAATTGCTGTTGTTCCCGGGAGATTGGAGGTTTTGAGGAGCGTGGAATCACCTCTTAATTGCTGTTGTTCCCGGGAGATTGGAGGTTTTGAGGAGCGTGGAACCACCTCTTAATTGCTGTTGTTCCCGGGAGATTGGAGGTTTTGAGGAGCGTGGAATCACATCTTAATTGCTGTTGTTCCCGGGACTTCCCTGCTTCAGCGTGGTAACACCTGTTCGGGTCCGAGTTATGGAAATATAGTGAACCTCCAACCAAAATCAAGGCGCTATGAAAGTATAAAAAAAAATCATTACCAACAATAGATATTGATAGTTAAATAACCAAACAATAAATTTTTAACGCAAAATGACCAGCAATATATTTTAGTAAAGTTACCAAAAATACATTTATAGCAAAATGACCAACAGAATATTTTATCTGCAGTTGAAGGCATACAGTTGCGTTCATTTAGTTGAAGGCGTAAAATTTGGTTCAAAATATTTATATTTCGGCATTTCAAACATAGAAGGTGACATGCCAATAAGCAAAACCAACCATCTATCTATCTATCTATCTATCTATCTATCTATCTATCTATCTATCTATCTATCTATCTATCTCTTAAAGATCTGTCTCAATCACATAAGGATCTACGTGCCTATATCAATTTTGTAATGATCTATCTATCTATCTATCTATCTATCTATCTATCTATCTATCTATCTATCTCAATTTCTTAATGATCTATCTATCTATCTATCTATCTATTAATGATCTATCTCAAGCTGTTAATGATCTATCTATCTATCTATCTATTAATGATCTATCTCAATCTCTTAATGATCTATCTATCTATCTATCTATCTATCTATCTCTTAAAGATCTGTCTTAATCACATAAGGATCTACGTGCCTATATCAATCTTGTAATGATCTATCTATCTCAATTTATTAATGATCTATCTATCTATCTATCTATCTATCTATCTATCTATATTTCTTAATGATCTATCTATCTATCTATCTATCTATCTATCTATCTATCTATTAATGATCTATCTATCTATCTATCTATCTATCTATCTATCTATTAATGATCTATCTCAAGCTGTTAATGATCTATCTATCTATCTATCTATCTATCTATTAATGATCTATCTCAATCTGTTAATGATCTATCTATCTATCTATCTATCTATTAATGATCTATCTCAATCTCTTAATGATCTATCTATCTATCTATCTATCTATCTATCTATCTATCTATCTATCTATCTATCTCTCTATCTATCTATCTCTTAAAGATCTGTCTTAATCACATAAGGATCTACGTGCCTATATCAATCTTGTAATGATCTATCTATCTATCTATCTCAATTTATTAATGATCTATCTATCTATCTATCTATCTATCTATCTATCTATCTATCTCAAGCTGTTAATGATCTATCTATCTATCTATCTATCTCAATCCCTTAATGATCCATCTATCTATATCTTAAAGATCTGTCTCAATTTCTTAATAATCTACGTGCGTATATCAATCTTGTAATGGTCTATCTATCTATCTATCTATCTATCTATCTATCTATCTATCTATCTCAATCTCTTAAAGATCTATTTCAATCTCGTAATGATCTATCTATCTCAATCTCTTAATGAGCTATCTATCTCAATCTCGTAATGATCTATCTCAATCACGTAATGATCTATCTATCTATCTATCTATCTATCTATCTATCTATCTATCTATCTATCCTTTGTGTCTATATATCTGTGTATATATATATCTATATAATACAGTCTACGTGAAATCATGTCTGGAGAGTGGATCGATATATAATGTTTGCGCGAATATCTTTGCATGTTTTAGAATTCGAAGAACAAACTGGCAATGAAACAGGAAATCATTACGAACTTCTAAGCCGAACGAAATTGTCAAAGGAGAAAAAATCCCAATTTTTCTCATTTTCTTTGAATCTGATGGAGGTTAAAAGAACAATAACTGAATTACTGCACGCAAAAAATGAAACAAAGGCATAAATATAATCAAAGAAAAATATTACAGATAATACCAAATTACCGTAATGGTTCCCGCTAAATTCTTTACAGGATCGTGAAATTAAGATAAAAAGCGAAAATCCAACAAAAAATATTTTAGGTTGATATCTCTTTAAATACAAAAAGTTCAAAAGAGGATGTCTGACTGTAAACTAAACATATATGTTTTCTTTGTTACGTTATATCAAAAATCAATATTTCGATATTTGACTTTGAGTTTTATTTTCTTTCTTTTGTTTAATTAAACAACAGCCATTGGTTTTATTACATAAGTGATTCCTTCCGAAAGAATTTTTAAACAGGCAAAATCCGGTTAATTTTAAATGAACTCTCAGCGCTAGAGACGCGCATAATCCTTCATTTTGAGGTTCATGTGCATTTTGCTGAGAATCTCTCAATTTATATCTCTATTTGTTTCTGAATCACAATCTTACTACACACACACACACACACACACACACACACACACACACATATATATATATATATATATATATATATATATATATATATATATATATGTGATTTAAGATATATCTGAAGGTAACATATCTTTGTATATGCAAAAAATGATGTGCTTATATATATATGTATGTGTGTGTGTGCGTATACATACAGGGTGCGATGGGTAAATTGTCGTCTAAATAACACAAAAATGAAAATAATACTGCCACCTCATTTTAATAGATATATTTACCAAAATTATACAACAATATCTTCAAAAGCTAAAGAGTAAGTTCCTTCAATAAAATCGCCTTTGGCTTCAACCACGTCCTCCAAGACGACTTCGGAATCTTTTTAAATCTCCTGCATGGTCTCCTTGATTAAGTTGTTAAATGCTGCTCTAATCCTTGCCTTCAGTTCCTCTTTGGTGTTACAAGAAGTTTTGTTCATCTCTCGCTCAACTACGCCCCATACATAATAATCAAGGGGGTGGCAGTTTGCCGAGTTAGGTGGCCAGATGTAAGGGGTGATATGGTAACAGTAATTGTCTAACAGCCATGACTGGTTTCCCCTGTATATTTGTCATGGTGCAGCATCCTTTTGCCAGGGTCTTCCAGCAGTTTCCCCTTGACGCAGTGCAGTACTACCTCTTCAAGGTACTTGATGTAGGCCTTCCTGTTAAATCTGAGGCCCTAGTTATCACTCCAAACACCATGATGTTGATTGGTTATATCATCCATCTCTTTCATATTCCTCTAAGCTGTTCTCAGATTGACAACCAAATACTCTTAAATGTTCGTATTGGAGCTTCCGGTGCGAATGCCAAGCAGTACAGCCTGGCGGAGTGAATTGCGTCATGATGCACTTTTTGTCACAGACGATGACCAACTGACCTTACTATACTGTGTAGTCGACAAAATAAAAACAAACAACGTGCATGTGTGAAGTTAAAAATATACCCATCCCAGCCAGTGTATATATATATATATATATATATATATATATATATATATATATATATATATATATATATATTTGGTTGGATAGATGTGAGTTTGTGACCCTGGGTTTCCAGGGTCACAAACTCACATCTATCCAACCAAATATGTTAGCTCTATCTCTGATATTGAGCGCTTTCTAATAAGTACTGCGTATATAATATATAAATAATTATACATATATATATATTTATTTATATTTATATTCACTTTTCACACACATATATATATATATATATATATATATATATATATATATATATAAACAGTTAATTGGTTACAATTGTAGATACACACAAACACACACATTTATACGTCACGCTTGTTATATATATATATATATATATATATATATATATATATATATATATATATATATTTATATATTTAGGCAGCAATCCTTCCTATATGCATGTTTAATTAAAAACGACAGACAAGGTACTACGGTTGAGCTTTTTATTTAATTTTTCTTGTGTTCTGACAAGAGCTTTCTTTTCTGGACAAAGAGTGTGTAAGAACTGTCCGAATGTTCTGTGTTTCCGAGCGCTTTCGGCTATACTTTTAGCCATTATCAAAATAATGGAAGCTCTATTAATAAAAAAGAAAAAGCCAACTCTTAACAATATTAACTATGAACAAAGCCACAATGTGCTAACCGTATTCGGAAACTAAAAACATCACTACCACACACTGAACATACACAGAACACACACACTCTACTAAGCTGATAATTGAATCATCCAAGGCGTTGGTTAGATCCAGTGTCATGACCTAAAGAGTGTGAGTTCAATACCCGGTTAAGGCAGTGGACAACTTGGAGAGGGTAATTAACAGGAGATAATTGATAACTGACATCCATTAAACATGGCACGTGGAATTAGTACAGACTACCCCAGTGAGCGAAATCAAGGGTTCAGTTCGACATTACAATCACCTGAAGAAGGCCGGAGCGTACAACGACCGAAACGTTGTAATAAATATGGCGACAAAGATGAGGACAATAGTCCGAATAATGTAAATAGTGCAAATGTAAATCGATGAGAAAATGATGGCTGAATGAATATGTCGACGTTCCACACAACATGAAACAAAATAAGTCACAAACGTGCTGTGGCTTCCCTCTGTCTTTTCTATAAGTATTTTCATGGCAACCGCTCCGACGAGCTACTTTCACCGGTTCCCAAACTGCATGAATTTAAGCGTGCTACTAGGTTGGCATCTCGGACCCACTCTTTCACTGTCTCTTCTACGGCAACAGCTTCTTCTCTCGCACGTCCCGTCAGAGGAACTGCCTTTATATCACTGGCTTCCCTGATATCTATGATCTTGAAATATTCAAATGCAATGTCAATCGACATCTTCTGATGCCTTGATCTTGATCCATATCCTTCTCTTTATCCTTTTCCCAAACACTCATCTTTAGTCTTACTCTCATTCTCTGTAACTCCTTGCGTGCTAGTGGCACTCCTGCCTTGCTTGGGATGATTTGCTTAAAGAAATGTAAGGAAGCCCTCACCGATACAGCAACGGGCGATTGTATTCACTAAACTTGAGACAAGGTATTCTTCTGAAAAATTGTTTCAATAGAGAATTTTTATCAGTTTCAACGGACAGTAGAACTGGTTGCTCGGTCAATGAATGTCAAATATTTCCTCATAAGGAAGCGTTTAATATTATCATCATAATTTTCTAACATTTCCTATCACTTATCTTTAGCATCCGTTAAATTCATCATTTTTTTGTTTTGTATGATATTATAATTCTGTTTGTATCATAATTCTTCTTCCATATCTTATCAGGTACGCAGGTTTATCACCTGCCAATACTTAATAAATAATAGACTATTAAAGAAAAAAGAAAGAAAGAAGGGAAGATAACGTCTTCTGCCAACAGCTCATAAATAATAAGCTACTCCGTGTTGATTGAGTAGAAAGACGAAAAAGACATATCAGAGACGCTACTCGATTTCATTGAGAAAAAGAAAGAAAGAAAAACACTGAAAGAAAGAAAGAAAGAAAGAAAGAAAGAAGGAAGGAAAGTTTAGAAGAGTTTAACGTTTCCTGACAACAGATCATGAATAATAAACTCTTCCGTGTTGATTGAGTGAAAAGACGGAAAAGACATATCAGAGACGCTACTTGATTTCATTGAGAAAAAGTAAGAAAAATTACTGAAAGAAAGAAAGAGAGAAAGAGAGATTGAAGCGTTTAACGTCTCCTGTCAATATCTCATAAATAATTAATGTTTTGATCGAGTGTAAAGACTTGAAAATCTTGCTACTTAGTTTCAGCGAGAAAAAGAAACAAAGTTGTCAAGTTCAAACCTTTTAATTTGTACCCCCTTACTTCTTAAAATAACAATCAACATTCATATTTGCGACTGTTATTGCAATATTTTGTAAAGACGATAAACTCTAAAGTTTTACGATGTGTGTGTGTCGTGGACGTCACAAATTGACGCATGAACAGTCGATATTAAAAAAACAACAAAAAAAAACGAAAAAAAAACATGACGTCAGACGACACGGGAAAATACGACACACGAAATCTTTCAAAGAAACACGATGTATGTCATCAGACACACGTCTATCAAGCCACAGCATTTTCTTTGATTTTCGTTTATGAAAATAACTTTCATTGTGGTTTATGTAGACGAAAGCGTTTAGAAGTTATTGGACTTTTAATGTTCAACTTCTCCTTGGAAACGAGAAAAAATATACGAAACGAAGAAAAATGAAAAAAAAAATTAAACAATCAACTTCCTTTGGCTTTCAGCTAAACTTGCACAAATGAAAAATTACTGTCCAGTGAAGTCCGATATGTATGCGTACGTGTGTGCATGCGTGTGTGTTTGTATGCGTTAGATATGACATATACAAGTCAATAGTGAGTAATCGACTGACAAAAGTGTTGCAGTTTCTCGCAAGAAGAAAGTTCTTCATTTAATCCGCCCTGAAACTTTAAAGTGTTGATGTAGAATTGTAATTTATGTTTAGTGTTTTAGCACTCTGCACCATACCACACAAGCAGAAGAACCCAGTCGTCAACTGCTGCGACCGCATCACACCTTATATTTGTCCACCTAACTCCCCGGACTGCAACGTCATTGATTATTATGTGTGGGACACAGTTAAGCGAGAGACCAATAAAACTCCTTGTAACACAAAAGATGAAGACAGCATTCACCAGAAGAGTTACAGGAGATTCCGAATTCGTCTGGTTAAAGCTAATGGAGTTATTATGAAATAAATCTACTCATTAGTGTTTCAAGACACGTTTGTGTCATTTTGGTAAACATATCTATTAATATATGATATCAATATTATTTAATTTTGGGCGTAATATAGACGACAATTTATCCATCGCCCATATATATATATATATATATATATATATATATATATATATATATATATATATAATAAAAAAGGCTTAAACACTAATATGCCATGGTCATAATTTATTCCACTGGAATCGTAAATACGATCCAATTCATCAGACCTACAAATTCAAAAAAAGAAAACAGAAAAAACAACTCCAGAAATAAAAAAATAAAATTTAGAGAGAGTGTAAGTATGAGAGTGGGACGAATGTTAGAGCTAAAGAGAGGGGTAATAGATGAGAGAAGGTGAGAGATTAAAACTTAACAGAGAGAAGTTTTAAAGAGGTGAGTTGAAGACGGTTTAAGTGAGAGAAATATGAATGTTGTCAGATGTCTAATACATTGAAGATGTAACCGGAAAGGATACATTTTATGGTGACATATATACACAATAGACGATCTAATGTTAAAGATCAGAAGAAGAGGGATGGAGAGGAAACGAAAAGAAAAAGGGGTAGGGGAGAGAGATGGGCATTTATTAAAAGGGCCGCTGTGTAATTAAGAAAATTTGACAAAATTAATATCGACTACAGGCTACAAATCAAATATAAACATATAAAAATAAATATAACGATTATCTAATCTAGCAAGGACCTATATTTCTATGTTCAAAAACACATGCTTATGCACACATACACAATAACATATACACTTACATACATGCATATAGACGTGTACACACACACACATATACCCATGTACACATATACATATATATATATATTCATATACATATACATATATATACATACATGCACATATATGTATACATATACATACATAATTAGACACACATATATATATATATATATATAGAGAGAGAGAGAGAGAGAGTGGGTGTATATGTATGTGTATGTGCGTGTGCGCGCACGCTTGTGCGTGTGTGCTTGTGTTTAACACTGCCGCTAAAAGCATTTTCAATCTGAAGAAGAACCTTCGATGGATGAAACGCGTAACTAAAGACTTTTTTCTATTTTATCTTAGGATACTCTTAATCTATCTATCTATATATATATATATATATATATAGATAGATATAGATAGATAGATAGATAGATAGATAATGACGTCACACACATTTGTATCTATAAAAAAGATGTATAAACATTAAAATGTCTTAAAATAGATAGATAGATTTTTAATTTTACGAAAAATACTTTTTCATTAAAAAAAGCGTAAGTCCTTTTATGACTTTCAAAAATAAAATTTATGGAAACATAACATAAAAAATTAAAAGGAACAGGAACGTTCCTGTACGATGATACTTCATAATTAAACTGATTTATAATCCAAAAATCAGTTTATCTAAGTAATGCATAAATAAAAGTTATTCAACTTTAGTAAAAGTAGTTGTAAATCTCAGTAAGAGTATCGGGGAATTAGACAAATACCATACTTTGAAGGAGAGATGAGCTTCAAAAACATTCAGTCTCTTCTGGAGATGTGTATCGATGTATGTCAGTAGGTCTTTATAGTTTTAACGAATCTTTCAAAC
>CAHIKZ030003940.1:1132500-1290000 GCA_903632075.3 Acanthosepion pharaonis
CAAAACTTGTATAAAATTCGTTTCATTTACTTCAAAAACAATAAGCGACTTAATATTAAACCGAACAATAAATTGACTTTAGATTATAGCCTGTAACTAAAATCACTTAAGACTAACTTTAATAAAATAATAAAAGGATTTGTAAAAATAATATGAGCACAAAAGTAATCTTTTACATATTGCCAAACTCAGCGCATTAGTCCTTCATCCTAGTAAATCTGGCAGTTATTTCGATATTTTAGAATGTTGCATTAATTAAGAAATAAATCAATTATACTAAGGCGAAAATATATAGAAAGTGCTTTAATTTCTGAGTTTTCAATGGTAAATTTGTATTCAGTCTTTTATGTCATTGCACCTTTCTTAACATATCTTCTTTTGTGAGATATTTTAAGACAATAGCATTGTGTTAAGAACCTTGGAAAACCGAAGAAAGATGAAAAATATCTTTGGGAAACCGAAAGAGATCGGTTAAGCTGTGCGTTTAGACACGTTAGACGCCAGAAATTTTAAATTTAAGCCTCTTCAGTGCATAATTATAACTGAGAATCCCGCTACGTGTATATAATTCCACCGATAAGAATATTATTTTAGTGACGTTATTTAAGAGGAGGAAACGCATTACATGCAACTCTTGCATTTTGTCATTCAATTATCCAAAATTGTTCTGAAACATTGCATTTTAAAATCGAACATCATTAATACTGGATACATTTGTAAAATTTGATCATTTTATTGATCTTACAGTATATCATTATACAAAATGTTAATAGGTTCTGATGGCGAATCTGATTGGAGGTTCTCTGCGGAAACTATATATGGAAGAATATGTTATATAAACTTCAATTTCGTTTCATCCTCTGAAGGACTTTATCAAGACATTTGCCTTGATAAAGCCCCTCAGTGGACGAAACGCATCATCTAAGATAAGTTTTGCTTTTGCCTTTATTCATACTGCCCTTTTACAGAGACACTCTATCTAAAATTTTTATGCATAAAATTTAACGCGTTACATGCGACTCTTACATTTTGTCATTCAGTTACCCATACATTGAAATTTATGCATAAAAAATTATAATAATTGGATGTTAAAAATCAGGTTAAACGATAAAAATGTAACAGTAGTGTTGAGTTTAAGTCTCCCTCCCCAAATACAAATACAAAAAAAAAAAACGTAAATATTTAGAGTAAAGTATCAAACCATGCCTAGGAAATAACAAAAAGGGTTAAATTTAAGAACGTTAAATTACCTCCCCGGTTACCAACTGAAAAAGAAAGAAAAGAAGCCGGTCCCTACTGTGGACCATTTAAAATACAGTTCGTGCAGTGGATTGGTTGTTACAAACATCCAATCGGATGTGCGGAATACATGGTCTATTTTCGTCTAATTCATTAAAAAGGCAAGACTATCTGTTAGCGTTTGATTGCGAGGGGGAATCAGGGATTGATCTCCCCTGCTTGGGTCGACTTGGTGATGGGGTGTATGCTGTTGAAAGACATGAAACTCCCTGATAAACCAAGTCAATGTACATCACTGACGATTCCTCCGGCGCCTACTTAAGAGCGTATATTCGAAGATGATTTCGGAACTAAGAGTCTCCATATTGTAAAAACTCAACTACTAAGGAAACCACAGCAGTATCACCTATCCTAGTGAGCCTGTAGCACTAGATTCTACAGAATTGTCACGATCACTGAAGTTAAGTCTAAGAAGTACCTCGATGGGTGACCGCTTGAGAATACCAGATGCAGTAAGCTTGGATGTACGGGTGGGGTAATGGAATCCATTTTCGATCAGGTTCGTTACTTACGCGCAAATACACTTCGTAAAGGTATGAAACCACCTCTTCTGGCTCCAGCTATGGGTTAATTAGTAGGAGATTTATCAGCGAATAATTATTATCTTCAAAAATATCTTACAATCTAAACAAATCTTCTAGCATTAATTAACCTCCAAAAGGTTGATAAACCGTAAAAATATCAACCAATCTGCTATAGAGTTAATATTACATATAAACACATGTCCAAATAAAACAAGCAGTTTGGTATATTTCCGAAATATATTTGCTCACTCATCGCCTAAGTCGATGAATTTTCGTCGCTACTTCTGTGATTTATTCATTGACTCAAATTTTAATGTCAAATACAGATGTTAACTTAAAGGTTCAAACCCGTTTTCGCAGTTAGGTCAAAAGATTTTTTTATTATTATTATTATTTTATTTTATTTTATTTTATTTTATTTATTTATTTATTTTTTTTTTGTCCATGTCTCCGGTTCGGTATCGTTTAATCTGTCATTAGCAGGCCGACCTGTACTTAGTCGACAGTTCCTCGCATCCCCTTCATAAAACGGCTGTATGCATTGCAATCTTGTCTTTGCCTTCATGGAGATGATGTAAATAAACACTGGGGTCGACAGTCTTTTAACCGATGTAAGACGAGAAAAATGAAAACATTTGCTTTCGTGGCTCGAGATTTTTTTTAAAAACACCTCTGTTTCACACAAAGCAAATAATACGATGAAGAGGTGGGTGACGCATAGGGTCACAGGGACGCCGAAATGAAACACACACCGATATGCAAACAGAGATGTCTTCAAAAACAATCTTTCATCTTTGATAATGATTAGAAGCAAAGACACCAGAATATAATAAGGATACAAAAAACAAATCAAGTTAAAAAATAGTAAGATCTGCGAAAATTCCACCTCTGTTGATAAGTAAGGTTACATCTAATTATAGGGTCAGAAGCTCCGCTAACTAGGTGGGTTCTGTAGCGTACAGGTAGTTATGGGGGAAGAGCTGCTAGAACTGAGCTCAAATGGATTTGAATTCATATTTCTAAAGTGGTTGCAAGTCGGGGCTAAAGAGCTCAGTCTGCCTTGCTATAAAACCATAGTTGGGATGAAGAAAAAACGGATTGATATCTTTTACAAGAGCTGTTTCACAATGTCATGCTAGACAATGTTTCTCGGCAACTTTTCTCGCTTACGTATTTAAATGTCTGCTATTGCATTTTGCTGTCAGATCTCGTCTGATGCTTCTGGTATATATTTAGAAATGTTTGATAAAATCCAAAGAAGAAACTGAAATTTCATTGGTCCTGATTTAGCATCTCGACATCAGTCATTTTTCTTCCCACCTTAACAGCTTCCCCGCGCCATTTCTATAAATATTGTAATGGTAATTGATCTGACGAGTGTTCCTTTTTGATAGCAAGACTTTATGACCTTAAGCGGACGACTAGATTGGCGGCAAGATCTCGTCATTTTACAGTTAAAATGACCAGATGTAACCATAAGTTCTATGCTAACTGTTTTTTGTCTCATACATTTCGCTTATGTAACTATCTACTACCTACTTAGTTTAAGGACAATGTTGATCACCAAACATTTAAGCTTGCAATCTGCAATGTTATTAGTACTTGCTATCTCGGCTTCAGTAGCTTTCCTACCGGACTAACGTAACTTCACTGTGCATTTCAATAAATATTTTCATGGTAATATTTCTGATAAGCTTTCCTCTTTGGTACTTGGACTTTATAAATTTAAGTGCACTGTTAGATAGGCAGCAACGTCTCATCATTTTTCAGTTGAAATTGCAAGATACAACCGAATGTTCTAAACTAACACATTCTTTCATATTTATCACTTGTGGAACTTCCATCTGTCCTCTTAGTCAATGTTGATCATCAAAAATTTAAATACAATGTCAATCGTTATCTTCTCTTTACTTAATTCCTGTTCTTTTATTGTCCTATCACCTTAATGTTTTATTTTTCTCATATTCTTTCACATTTAGTAAACATTTGTGACTTAGGGACTTTATTTGACTTGCTTTGTGAAATGATTAAAAAAAGTATTTCTGTGAAAGCGAACGCAACATAATCGAAACACATATACGTTTGAGCAAAATCTTTAATAATAATGAGAAACAAAACGGTAGAAGAATATAAGTAAAAAAATATAAAACGAAAAACAACATTTAAAACTAGACAGACCCGTGAAAATCCTACGGATGCCGATAAAGATTACTTTGAACAAAAAATATAAATCTTTCACTGATACGCAGACAAGGGATGATGGACTAAACTGAATGAAATACGGTGATTCTGAATATACATTCAGAATTGCTACTGAATATCCAGCCACCAAACTGTACCTGTATGTATCACTTTCATCTCTCTACCATACGTTCTTTCTTTCCTTCTCTCTCTCTCTCTCTCTCTCTCTTTCTCCCTGTGCATATATATATATATATATATATATATATATATACTCTCAAACTTAAGAGGAAATGTCAAAAAAATTAATATGGACTGTTTAAAGATATTAGGAGATGGGTGACGAACACACACACACACACACACACACACACACACACACACACACACACATACACATATATATATATATATATATATATATGTATGTATGTATGTATATATATTTAGGTCTCCACTTGTCGCTGAAAAAAGCACATAGAATGATGAAAAAAAGGTCCCAAACTTAATAAAACAAAGTTTAATCGTCAAAATATTTATGTTATTATTAAGAGGAAAGACCAAAGAAATTTTTATTACATTTTTTAATCCTTTTTAGCATGTTGGAAATTGGTTCAAAAATCTTGTTTTTTCGCGTTAGGGGTCCCCGTAATATATACGATTATTTTTTTTTTACGCTTTTTTTCGGGTGAAAAACACATTTCTTCTGAAATTCTTACAAAAATCAAATAACTGTCGGCGTTTAATGAAACTTTCAGAACTTATTCACAAATCAATTAAACTATTTTTGAAATTGTTTCGTTTAGAAAATCTTTGTAAAACGTACTTTCTTTAACCTATGTTACCCCCACCCCCACTCACGACCACTTACTTAATTTCATGAAATTAAATTTCAAACTCAAAATGCACTACTCATTGAAGAATGTAAATCATTATTTTTTTTAACTACTGCACATTCCCCGAAATTCTGCTTCGAATCGTAAAATACAAATTGCAATAAAACTATGTTATTTAATTTCAAAAGCTTTTAATCGTTTAATAGTCTTTATTAAGGACACTATTGTTTTCACAAAAAATTCGATGAATAATGAAATTTAACATGATTTGTTTTCATTTTTTGTTAGTTTTAATTATAACAATTTATACTATATATATATCTTTTAAGATTCTGCATCACTTCAATCTGCTTATGTGATATTGTTATTAAATAAAATTTATATTGAAAAGCTTAATACAAAGTATTTTCACCAAGATCTTTAAAATAATTTAAATTTTTTTTTTATGTATATACCCCTTGTTTGAAAGTATAGTCGACCATACACGACATAATAAAAAAAATAAGGGTGATGATTATAGTATATTGAAATTCTACATCCCTAAAAGTAGATTACGGACAATATTATACAACATTTTTAAGGTCACTGAGTTCTTAAAATTTCTGCAAAAAGGCGCTGACCCGTTATTTTCTTGAATTATGGTTTAATTTCCGTAGAACAATGAATAAATCAATACCTGTAAAGTTATCTACGAGTGACAATGTGACAGGGACAAGCGCGTAATCACCACTACTGTTTATTTTTAAAATCCATTTTTCTGTTATTTCAAACTTAATGTAAATATTTTTTTAATTGCTTACAAAACAATGTAATATACCAATCCACTGTAAAATCATCAGATTACGAAAAAATATACATAGGAGTAACTGAAGTACTCTGGAAACAAAGAAACTACATACAAAACATCTTTCACAAATAGTAAATATGAGAACAGTACAATGCTTTCCAAGTATATCTGGAAAATTAAAAACAAAAAGCAAATCAGACCAAAAATATAACGGAAAATGAGGAAAAGAACATCAGACTACAACAATTCAAAAACAGCAGACTCTGCTTTAAGGGAAAAATTATATTATAGTGGCACCCATTATTTTCACTTCGAGTTACATGTGTTGTATATTTTAGTTGTCACCTCGGTTGGTAGTGCTTAAGTGATGCGGTTTCTGTTATTTGGAACAGTTCTTTGTGATTCTGTAGCGTCAGTCCACAATGTTCAAAGCAGAATTATTTTTTTTTTCCCAAATGTTTTCCAAGTCCTCTTTCCTGATTATATCTAACAGTCATTTCAACTGTCTCTTTTCCATTGCATGTCTCTTTTTCATTCCAATTTCCCTTAAGCCTTCCACGTTGCTCATATATTTCGTCCACGGCATACTTATTATGCGTTTGTGGAACCACATTTCTGTCGATTCAGGTCACTTCTGCTGCTGCGAATGCAATGCTATTAGTCTATTTAAATAATAGACCAACGACTAGACTGTGTGCCCTTCTTTTGATTTTTGCTGCTTACATATTTTATGTTTGCATGTATTGTCGGTGGTTTTATTTCTCTTCGCTTCTGCTGATATTCGTAAATAAATGCGAACACCTGTCGACTGAAATCTCCGCCAGCCAGTCGAACACCTAAGCCAGTCGTGCTGAACGGAAATCTAGAGCAAGTAACTGATTTATTTCCCAGTTAAACAGCCATTCGATAAGAGGACAAAGTCAGTTGCGAAGAGTAAGTTATACGAGTTTCTCGTGTCGCTGTCTTTCCTTTATGTATCTTTCTTGTAATTCGGTACGCTTTATCGTTTACTATTGTTTTTTTTAATCACTTTTTCCCCTTTGAAGATGGTTTTCAGAGTTTTCTTCAAGTTACTTCTTTTTCTTTTTTTTTTTTTTGTCAAATCAACAAGCCAGTCTATCACAACCCATTAACAAGAATAAGACAATACGGACTGACCAGTAATGTCTTCAAATCAGATTTCACTGAATGAGAATTAGGACGACAAACGCGTGCATTTTTCCAAGAGCTGTGGCGGTGAAGTCAGCGGATCGTCTTACTTTTCATTTGCATTGTGTTGCATTGTATATCAAGTGTCACGTGAGAGCCTCGTTTTCATAGCCACAATCTGCCTCTAACCACGTGTTTATTGCCAGTTACTTATAGCATCTGTGTGAATTAGGGATAAGTAATGGCGGAAAGACGTCTTGCTCTAACGATTTATCAATTACACCAAAACATTGTGATTATAGTCACTGTCTTCAGCGGGAAAACTGTAACGACTTCGTTCTGCGAATTGGAGATAATGATAGATGAACCCATTGATCGGAAGATGAACAAGAGACACTATGACCAGAAATAATCATTTTTGATTTTTTAAATTATCTTTATATTAATTAAACACTCCAAATCAAGAATATTATTTTAAAAATTATATAAAAATAAATACGGATACAGTTTGATATGTAAAATCAATTTAAAGTGAACCCCTTACGGAAGCCAAAACAAAATATGCTCATACGGAATCATTTCTTATTATTTAAGAATAAGTTTTCGAAAGCTTCTCTCCAATCTCCTCATCGACAACCGAAGATCACGGAATAGATTGTGGGTCGCCCACACTCCGCACACTAGGTTCGCAGATTTGGAATTCAGAGTTGTCCTTCTTCTAGACCGGTTGCTAACCAAGGCTATAGAAATTAGTCTTCCCTGCTATTTATCGATAGCTGGGAGAGGGTAAGAGATAGATTCATAAAGAGGAGAGATGGATTCAAGTGGTGAACATCAATCAAATTGAATTGTTCACCACTTATCCTCAGAGATGCCAAGGTATCTTTCAAACATGAAGTTATATCTTTCTTTCTTTCATTATGAACTGAGGAAACCAAAGAGAGTATATGCCCACGGCGAAATGCGTCGTTAAATATTTTTCACTTCCTCTCAACATCTTAATATATATATATATATATATATATATATATATATATATATATATATATATATATATATATATTTTTTAACATGTTTTTGTTTTAATATCCTAAAATTGAACCCATTTTAATTTGAATGTTTCGGACAGTGGAATCATACTCCATTTGTTCTCATTTTTCCTATATATATATATATATATATATATATATATATGAATACAAGGTATCTTAAGATAGAAGATGGAATAAACTTCCAGTAACCAAAAGCAGTATTTTTAAAAACCTGCTCAATACAGAGTAGAGCGAATAATATTTATTTAAGAATTAAAGCATAACTATCTTATAACATCACTACAAAACAGCCATTTTGTTTCAACACTTCTGGTGTCATGTCAAGTGATAGTGTTGGAACACCATCACTTGATAAGACACCAGAAGTGTTAATACATGATGCTATAACATGTTTATGTTATAATTTTGAAATAAATATATATATATATATATATATATATATATATATATATATATCACGAATTAATATAGGCACAGTTTCTTTTATTCAAACACTGTAATGCACAGACGTAATTTGTTTAAAATAACGGATGTCTATTAATACACGTGTATCCACAAAGTGTAACGCTTATAGGAATAAGAAAAATATGTTTTATGATTTCTTATATTTAACGAGGAAGAGTACACATTTTTGAAGATAGCGTGTTTATATAAAATATTACTTTTATATTTGTCAGTATAGTTATATTTTATGATATGCATATATCTTTTTTACATCCTTCTTCTTCTTCTTCTTCTTATTATTATTATTATTATTATTATTATTATTATTCACATGCCGACTCCCCTCTCGCTTAGGTGATCCTGGCTCTCCGCATTTCCATCTTTTCTAGGACATTATCGTTGATCATATATTCGGTTCATGGTATCATCTGCATCCTTCTGTAGAATCACATTTCTGTTGCTTCCACATTCTACTTCATCTTCGAATATATTTTCTAACATTCACTGCTGTATAGGAGGACAGATATCATATAAAAATTCAGTGTTCTTTTTCTAACGCAATTTTCGTATTTCTCAATGCTCTGCCTTGCTTCTGGAAAGCCTCTTGCGCTATCGCAGTGCACCTTCGGTTTACAGTATCGCATTTTATGTCCTCTGTTAAAACTCTTACAAGCAATTTAAATTATTTCCTTGCTTGATTTTGATATCCCTGATTTGTACTTCGCATTTTGGGCTCATCCATTTCCTAATAAAAATGGATTCTGTTTTCTTGCAGTTAACGTTTAATCCTTTCTCCTCGCTTCCCTTCACTGCCTTCTGTAGGAGTTTTTGTAGTTTTCTTTCCGTGTCTGCCATTAACACCGTGTCATCTGCATATCTTATGTTGCTAAGATTGTGGCCAATAATAATAATGAATTCTGGTAGGACTTCTAATTCTCTAAGAATCTCATCGCTGTATAGGTTCAGTAAATCTGGTGAGATATAGAAAAATATTTTGAAAAAAAAAACAAAACAAAAAAACAACAAAGCAAGACAAAACAAAAAAAAAATTCTCTTTAATTAATCCTTTAAAGATAGTTGATATCCTGTAGATTAATCTACTTTCTTGATGAGAACGGTTTAGACAAATGATATTTTAGAGGAATTTTCACCGTTTTATCAAACGCAGTAATCTCCCTTTGTTATTCCTGGTTGAAATCAGCTTGTACTTAATTCGCCCGCTTTATCCTTTGATTCGATAAAGAATGTAAAAGAAAGAATATTATTTTGAAGTACTGAGAAATGTCCCGAAAAATGTTTTTATTCCACTTTTTTCATGAAAGCTGAGTCACGACTTATTATATTGCTTGTTATCTAAATTAAGTATACTTTTTTGTCGCACAGTTATTTTGTGTTTTTCATAATGTATAATTATTAGAAATAATAATTTAAAGTAATGTATAAAAACATAGCACTCAACATATATTTTAACAGAGGGCTCTTATACAAATATATATTTTAAAACAATATTCTCTCACAACTGGAAGTCAAATCGTCTGCGTTCCTGAAGAAATCACTACATAGAATTTTTTTTTTTTTGCAGGAGTCACAAACTCAATATTTTAAACATTTTGACCTTAAAAAGTTGCAAGAAGCAAAAAGTTAACATTGCCATCAGATGCATAAATATTTTTCTTAAAATTACATTGTCTAAAAAATTACTTTATAGATATATTTTTGTTTGATTATGGTCAGTATATATTTATCTATTTTTTTCTATGTTGTAGTGTTTTCTGATACCAGCACTCGTGGAGCCATGGCCGCCTTTGCCTATGAATTTAATGATTCTGTCTGATGGCGGCAGAAGATGTCTTAAAACACAAAAAAAGTTCTTTGAATAATGCCTTCTAGCATTTAACACTGGAACGAGAAAAAAAAAAAAGAAGAAAATTCAAAATTTAATTCAAAATCATAAAAAAAAAAGACAAAAGAATTATGTAAATAAATATTCCCGAAAAAAAAGTGTTTGGAAAATACGAAATTTTAAGTTACTGTAGAAGAGAAAAATAAATAATATACATAGAAATAAAGAAAATAATGAAGAATACGCCATTAAATTCGGATGATTGCAAAAGAGACTTTTAACCCTCTTACGAGCGGTTGGCGAGATATACATTTACCTTGAGCTCCTTGATAAAATCCAAAGAAGAATCAGCAATATTATTAGTCCTGATCTGGCAGCTCGTCTTTAGTCAATTTCCCACTATCTTAAGGTTGCTACTCTGTATCTTTTCTATAAATACTTTCATGGTAATTGTTCGGATGAGCTCTTATTTTTATTGGGGCTATCTTTTAGAATTGTTGTTTTTATTCCCCTCCCCCCAATATATAAATATGGGCACTAGTTAGTATTTTCATAGAGACAATGAGGTATTATGGTGGTTGTAGTAAGAAAGGTACGTATGAATGTATTGGTTTGGTGAAAGGAATATTGTTCGTGTGATTGTGTCAGTGTTTGCGGCTAGCTAAGTTAAGACAGAAGAAGACTGTCCTTTCCCCAATCCCCTTTTCGGCCATGTGCCACATTTCTGTATAAAACAGAATAAATATCGCTCTTATTTTTATTCCTCTCCCCCAACAGACAAGGAATTGTACATATGGTGACTAGTTAGGATTTTCATAGAGACAATGAGGTATTATGGTGAATGTATTAACAAACGTAAATAAGACTCCGTTGTTTTGGAGTTAGGAATATTGTTGTATGTTTGGGTCATTGTTTTTGGCTAGCTAAGTTTAATATTAAGACAGAAGAAGACCGTCCTTTTCCCCATTCCCCATTTTTGGCCTTGTGCCACATTTTCTGTAAATAAACGGAATTAAATATCGCTCTTCACTATGGTGCCTAGACTTTTTGAATTTAAGTGCAGGACTTGATTGGCGTTGAGGTCTCATCAATTTACAATTGAACTTACTAGCCGTAAGTGCTATACTAAAAGTTTCTTTTCTCGCTTGTGGGATTTTCATCTCGATGCATTCCAGCCAACTTTAATCTCCACAAATTTAAATTCAATGTCAATCGCTATCTGCTGCTCTGATTACACTTTCTCTTCCTGCTCATTATTAATGTTTCGCTTCCTAATTCTTCCAAACCATGTAACCCCTTGTATCTTAGTGTGTATTGCTTTGCATGTGGTGATCCCAATTATATATATATATATATATATATATATATATATATATATATATATATATATATCGGTTAAAATTTCTTTTTCCTACGTCTTCTTATTCTTTCAAACCTCGGGGAATGAAACCGAAATCTACAGAAAGATTTAAAAAAGAGGTGGATCTAGCCATAGTCAATATAGAATATGGGCAGTTTTGTTTTGGAGGTGTTCAAATTTACAAGCCATTTCTTGCCCCAGTTAACAGCAGATTCTAGGTCATTTTTG
Organism: Acanthosepion pharaonis; assembly: GCA_903632075.3. Classification (NCBI taxonomy): domain Eukaryota; kingdom Metazoa; phylum Mollusca; class Cephalopoda; order Sepiida; family Sepiidae; genus Acanthosepion; species Acanthosepion pharaonis. The sequence goes on from CAHIKZ030003940.1 coordinate 1,144,204, forward strand.
AGCTCGGCTACTAATTTGACTTTATCAAACCGATCAAACTTACCATTAAGGCAATAGTTATATGATCAACCTAGAGAGCGAGTTGAGAATTATTTTAATGTGTAGATGTTTTGGAAGCTGCAATTGTAACTTTTCTTCATCTGGCCTGGTTCTAAAAATCCAATGGGTTGAGAAACTGCCTTGAAACTTCCAATACTGCAAAAACCAAGTTAGTCACCTTTCATAATTTCTGTATTTTTAGCAACAATACGCTTTGTTCTTTTCGCTAAGAGAATATGGAACCCAAACACCCGGTTTCCTGACTTTTTCTATCTTTTCTAATTTTTGGCATATGGTAGATTATGATGTGATCAACATCTTTGTTAATAACAACTATTTTCCGATGGATTTCTCTCCAGTTATTCATCGTCTAAATTCAAGGAGAACACTTGTTTCGTTTCGTCTTCTAACGATGTTTCTCCAAAAGTATTTTGTACTTGCCGCTGAGTTAAAACTCTCTGAACTTAAACACTACATATTTTTTCTAGATGACACCATACCGTTATTCCCTGGAAAGAACTTCCATAATATTATTTGATGTAAATTCATTTTCAATCGCTTCATTTGGACATTATTCTTTAATGCACTTAAGTTTTTTTAACAGAGGACGGAAAATGTGACCCTGAAATCGGAAGAAACATTGATACAGCGAAGACATGCTTTCTAAAAGCTAAGAAGAGAAGTACGAAAAAGAAAAAAAAAATTATTAGGTTTTGTCCCAAAAGATCGTAAACACTTGCAAAAAATTGAAATTTTACTCGCCAAATAATAACAAAAACAACAAAACTTATTCCTCAAAATAAAGACCATCATTTTCCAAGACTTTCTGCCATCGATCTGCAAGCTTTCGGATCTGGTGAAAGTACCATTCAGCCGGCTTCGAATCAAAGAATTCTTGACACGCTTCCTCGACTTCATCAAACGAGTCGAATCGGCGGCCCTTCAGAAAGTGTTGCATTGAGCGGAAAAGGCCGTAATCTGATGGAGCACAATCAGGACTGTAGGCTGGATGTGGCAGAACCTTAACGCCGTCCAGCTCTTCAAACTTGTCTTTGGTCTTCCTGGCGATGTGTGGCTTGGCATTGTCCTGCTGCATCAAAGCACGCTTTCAGTTGATCAGAGCCGGGTACTTTTGCTTCAACTTTTCGTAGACCCTCTCCAGTTGCTGACAGTAAAGTTGGGCACTGATGGCAAGACCATTCGGAACCAACTCAAAATGCACGATTCCTTCAAAGTTCCACCAAACGCACAACATGACTTTCTTGCCGAATCGTTCTTGTTTTGGAACCGACGGTGTCTCTTGCCCTTTCTGAACCCATCGCTTTTCTCGATTGTGCTGGATTGTGTTGCATAAAAATTCAATTTTTCGCAAGTGTTTACAAACTTTTGGGACAACCTAATAAAAAAGAGTATGTAATGGTTACGTAATATTTGTCCTCCTATATGTCAGTGAATGCTGGAGAAACACTACACAGATGAAGCAGAGATTTGGACCAACAGAAATGTGGTTCTACAGAAGGATGCTGAGGATACCATAGACCGAACATATGAGCAACAACGAGGTTCTAGAGAAAATGGAAACAAAAATGTGTTCCCCAAAACGGAAATCACTTATGAAATAACTTAACATAACGCAAAATTTTTAAAATCATAAAAAAGATGTAAACTTCTTCTATACATCGTATCCTTTTCCGATTGTGAACAACCATGGCTCTCCACAATTTCCTTTCTTCCGCATTTCTTAAAAATATTTATCATTTTACTTTTCTTCCCATTCCTTGATCTATTCACTACATATGTTACTCGCTGCTTTCATCCGGCCTTCTTGACTTCTGAGTGCGTCAAATGTCCCAGCCCTTTTCTCATAATGTGTATCAGAAATTTCATTTGTTTCTTCCTGATTTTAGGTAAAATTGTCCTTTTTTCCCCTATTTTCATTACATTTTCTTCGTTGCTCATAGGCTTCCTTAAATTCTGGCTATACATTAAATATTTACTCCTTAAATTTCATAGGTAGAAAATTCAAGAACAAAAAGAGCGCTCACATATGAGCGCAATAAAGCGAGCAGATATCTGCATTATATTACAGATGCATAATGGTGGTCAGGTTGGCAGTAAGAACAGATTAAACGCAGGAAATTTCGTTCTTAAGCGACTGCAATTAATTGCGTGCGCCATTTTTCTTTCATCTTTTTCTGTCGCCCTTTTAATATTACCAGCATGAATTTATCGCACTTAATGGTGTCTGAACGTACCAAGACACCCTCCGGTTATTTTTAGCGGTAAACCACGCTCTCACATCCAGTGACCACAACTTCCACACTGAATAGAATCATAACATAATCAAAATTCATCTTTTATTTTCATGATTTTATTTTTATGATTTCATTGTTTTTATTTTTTCTTTCACCCGCTTAGTTCGACGTCACAAAATAGATACTTTGAGTGGCCTATTTTTTCTCCTTGTCTTCAAATATCATTCCAATATAGACGTAATATTATATTTTAGGAAACAAATCTTTTATATTTCATTGTGGTTACGCTAGAAATTTCTCACAAATTTAGCAAGAAATTAAAAAAACAAAAATCAAACATTTTTACATAAATTCTAGACACCCTATTATGTTCTTTGGCAGTACAATATTCTAATTTGCTTGTAAAAAATATTCATATTCGTTGCCATGACTGATGCTGTAATTTTAACCTTTTCCTTATGAGGAAACATTCGTCATTCATTGACTGAGCAGCCAGTACTACTGTCGGTGGAAATTTATAAAATCATTCTTTTAAAACATTTTTCAGGAAAATAGGTCTCTTAAGTTCAGTAGTTTTTATCGTTCTTTCCAGTATTGTTGGGACTTTACCCCCTAACGTAATTTTATTTGAAGTAGGAATTAAGAGGTGGTGCCAAACTACTCAAAAGCTCGGAGGCAGTTTATCGTCATACCCAGGACTAGTAATATTAACCGTTTCCTTATAAAGAAACATTTTTCATTCATTAACCGATCAGCTATTATCTTTTCAAATTCATAAAATCTTTCTCTTGAAAAAATGTTTCAGGAAAATAGGTCTCCCAATCTCAGAAGCTGTTTTCGCTCTTTCCAGTGTTGATGGGAGTTTACTTCCTAACGTTTTTTATTTATTTATTTGAAGTAATAGTTAAGAGTTCGTTTTACGCTCCTCAAAACCTCCAGTCTCTTGATCAGAGGATTTGCTGCCGGATGTAGTTTATCGTTAGACACAGGACAGGTAATATTAGTCGTTTTCTTATAAAGAAACATAGTGAAATCCTAACAGGTGCTGCCACCTCTGGTCTGGGTGGACCTAGGAACAACAACAATTAAGAGTTCGTTCCACGCTCCTCAAAGCTCCAGTCTCCTGATCAGAGGCCTTGCTACCGGATATAGTATATCGTCATACTCAGGGCTAATAATATTAACCTTCCTTATAAAGAGGTATTTGTCATTCATTCACCGAGCAGGTTCAATCAAAGATGGGTTCCTTCAACAGGAGCTAAGTAGGCCGTCTCTCTATTTTGCCCTCTGTCCAGGTCACAAAAACAAAGTCTGAAGAGAATAATAGACACTTTGCATCCTCGTGTAGTAGGCCACGATGGGTTGCTACTTAAATAAAGCATAAGGAATATTCAGGAAGATATTGACGCCAAAACTGAGTTACAACAAAGGCGGAGTTCTTCATTAAAAAAAGGCCAAAGTCATATTATTGGCAACAACCAACAACTTAATTAGAACATGTAAATTTATTGATTTGTAAAAACTGAAAGGAGTCATCACCTGGTAAGTGGTGAAATATTAAAACATAAAAATTGTTCCGTGGTGTGAATGTGTAGATATCCAAATATGATAAATTTAACACATGCAAGTGGTAAGTCTTTGGAAAGAAATGTTTGTGTTTGATATCGTCCTTGATGAAAAGAAAAGTTTGTGGTTGAAACTCGTCGAAATAAACATTTTTGAGGGTGGCCAAATGTTTTTGACTGGTAGTATATATATTATATATTAATAGTTAATAGTTCGTTTTACGTTGCTCAAAAGCTCCAATCTCTGGATCAGAGGCTTTGCTGCCGGGTGTAGTTTATCATTCATTACGTATGGCACGTAAAAGAGGAGTTTCAGCTATGACAGTTCAAAGAACCGAGAAAAAAACTTGAAAATGATATCGTACGTGAATTCTAGTAAGATGTCATTTCTAAGATACAATAGTACGAATCTTAATATATATATATATATATATATATATATATATATATATATATATATATATATATATATATATATATATATATATATATATATATATATATATATATATGTACAGGGTGTAACAGCAAAATTGTCCAAATCGTGTAACCGCACAATTGATCATCACGCAAAATGTTTAAAATCTAAAAATCCGTAAACTAATTGAGTTTTTTTTTTCCAGGTTTTCAGATAAAACGTATAGCCATCCTGATTCCAACTGTTGTAAGAATCACTGAAAAACCCACTGAGTTATTCAGCTAGAGAGAGAACGGATTAAAATCGTTTTGTGTCATCCCCACTGTCTTCCCCAATGAGCAATGACGAGAGGAAAAAAATCATTCAGGCTTTCAGTAATGGTTCCAAAATTCATACTCTGGATCCCATCTTCAATGTCCATTCAGGAACAACCACAGAGGGTAAGTTTAAAAAAGAGGGAAGAGCAAAGGGGAAAACTGGATCAGGAGGTCATAAAAGGAAGAGGGATCATCATCTTAACTTAGAGCTAAAGAGATCAATTAGAAAAGATCCAACTCAATTCATAAGACGTTTGGCACGTAAAAGAGAAGTTTCAGCTATGACAGTTCAAAGAACCGGGAAAAAGACTTGAAAATGAAATCGTACGTGAAACCTGTGGGACACCTTGTTACTCAAGGACCGAAAGTTTGAAGGTTATAAAGGGCGAAGATCATCTTGAACCAGTTAGAAAATGATCCTGGAATAATACATACATACATATATATATATATATATATATATATGTATATATATATATATATATATATATATATTTGAACTTAATTTTAATCCTTCATGAGCTTCCGATCCATAGCTATGATTAATTAATGATGAACATTTTCGTTTATTACCGATTTCATCCCGATTCTTCTGTTAAGCTTGGAGAGTAATTATACATTCTTATTGCTCAGAGTCCAATAGTATTATAAAAACCTCAAAGAATTCTAGTAAGATGTCATTTCTAAGATATAACAGTACGAAATCTAACAAATGGGCAATTTTGCTGTCACATGCGGTATATAGATATGTGTGTGCGTGTGTGTGTGTGTGTGTGTGTGTGTGTGTGTGTGTGTGTGTGTGTGTGTGTGTGTGTGTGTGTGTGCCAGTGTGCGTGTGCGAGATCTATAATAGTATCCTGAACAAATGTAGAGATGATTAGATGATGTGGCTTATGGAAAAGTTTAAGAACGACGCGTTTCAACGAAGTCTTTTGGTCTCGGCTTCGAATTTCTGGTCGTCTCCTCTGATCTGAAATATAATTTATTTACTTCTACGTGGATGTTTGACTTTGATCTGAAGAAAAAAAGACCAACAAACCCCGGCGAAAAAAAATCGCATAATTTATAAGCTTTGGCAATTTTTTAAACGATATATATATATATATATATATAGGCTGTATCAAAAATAATTTTACAAAATTTGGAAAAGGGTTCCTGCCACCGAGACAAGGTAAAATGTCCATATAGACATACGTCTATCATGCCATCTTTGCACCTCAGTACAGCAACTAATAACACATGTTCAAAATGTCCAATGCTTGCACCTACACAAGCATGCACCCGTCAGATCATTGGCTGGCGTACCCTTTTAAATACTCCCACACGCTGTAGAATGGTTTCGCAGGCTCTCATGATTAATGAAGCCTCTCTGCATTTTTAATGCCTGTTGCATAAATAAATAATTTTAGGTATTCCCACAGAGAAACATCCAAAAGTAAGAGGTCGGTGGAAAGTGCAGGCCATGAAACCCGTCCTCCACTACCTATTCATCTTTCATGGTAAATGTCAGCCAGTGTATCGCGAACAATGTGATTAAAATATGCTGGCGCCTCGTCCTGCATGAACCAGATGAGTCTTCGTATTAGCAGGGGTACATCCTCTAGCAGGTCTGGAAGTGTGTTCGAATTAATTTATCTTTCACGGAGAACGTGTTCCCTTTGGGAAACACATGAATGAACTCACATACACACGTACGTATATATGTATGTCTGTATAACATTAAGTGAGTGAGATGAAGAGGATGAGTCGTTTTCAAAACATCTTCAATGTTTTGAGTCCTATCTTAATGTGGAGTTAATATTATACCTTATGATTAAGATAATTACTAATGTTAAACGAGTAGATTTTCTTGATGTTACACTAGATCTTGTTAATGATGTATTCTAACCTTATATGAAAAATAATTCTAACCCAATATATATTCACCCCAATTCTAACTACCCTCGAGCTGTAATCAAACATATATCCTCATCTATAGTATGTAGGATTAGCAACAAAGATAAGTTTGATAAATATAGCGGTATTTATAATACTGCTTTAAAAATTAGTGCCTAAAAGTATGCTGAAATCACATATGGAAAATATGATAATGCTTATCTAAGGAAAAGAAATAGGATAATAAGTGCCTCCATTTAATTGATAAACATTTCCCTAAGTGTTGTGGTAGGATCTACCTAATTTGCATAGTGGAGTACCGACCATATAAATATGGTTGGTACCGGGAAGAGAGGATGAATCAAGAGATTCAACCAGAGACTCTGCCCGACTGCGATTCAGTCAACACATTCTCCAGGAACGGTCTTACCAGGAATATACAAAAGACTATATGTAAATATTGTGTACATTTTCTTGTTTCAATACATTTTGTTCTAAGTACATTTTGTGTTGCATTATTATTCCATGCATTAGTCAAGTTTCAACACTAAGTTAACCCTCTTATTAAAATATTTAACAGAAACACATTAAAACTAAGTTATAGCTGCACCGATAATCTTGAGAAAATTATAAAGAAACACAATAATAAAATTTTAAACCAATTTAAAAATGTGGATAACAATGCACATTCAAAGATAAATACTGTTGATAATATTAACCAGTGCAATTGCAGGAATTCTGACGAATGCCCATTACGAAACAGATGCTTAACGAACTTTCTTGTTTATCTATGTACTATTTCAACAATAGAGAATCCAGCTGTTGAAAATTTTATATTGGTATTACTAAGGATTTTTTTCAGTCTAGGTGGTACCAAACATATCTTATCCTTCACCAATAGTACTTATAAAATAGTACATCAATTTTTAAATATTTTTAGAATTTAAGTAAGCTAATAAAACTCCTAAGACAAAATGGAAATTTAAAAAAAAGCGAAAACATGTAGATCGTTAAATGGACAGAGTTTTCTATGCTTACATGAAAAATTAGAAATTATCAAATTTTCTGATAAACCCTCCTTATTAAACCAAATAAATGAATTGATTGTAAATTGTAGTCATAGTCTACATTTGCATTACAATATGTTTAAACTTTGAAATTGATAATATTTTTTCTTGTAGTAATAATCACTAGATGAACTGCGGTGCACCTTATATTGCTTGCTATTCTGTTTGTAAGACTCATTTTGATTTAATATAGCACTGTATTGAGGTTTAGTTAGTATTATTAACATCTTAGATGGACTTACAGGTGTTTAGTTACTATTATTAACATCTTGCATTGATTAGTTAGTATTATTAATATCTAATATGGATGCTCTTTACTTAATGGTTGCATATTAAATTGCCAAAGTAGGTTTATATTTATGATCTGTATTTTTTTTCCAAACGGTTATTTGCCAGTTTGTTAAAGGGAACTTTTATTAACTACAAAATTTTATGTAGTTAGCTGACCAACCATATAACTAGTTAGCATTATGTTAAATTACCTGCCCATCTCTTTCGCTTTTACTTCTTAGGACATTTGAACGTCAGGCTTCTATACATCTTATAAAATAATGTAACCATTTGTATCTGTCCATAATGAAATTGTCTAGGATTTATATGCAGACAACTTCGTGTCATGGCTCATATAACAAAATTATTTTTTTCGGTGAGTTTGAATTTAGCGTAGATCACATTCGATTGGTCAATCACGGTAAAGCGCAGAAGCCAGTTTTTAATTGTTTTTTTTTTCTTAAGAAAAAAGAGGAATTATTCCGATTTTTTAAATTAAAATAACCCTTCACTCGCCAGTAGTTTGCAAACGACACATTTGTAGTTTTGAAACATAATTGTAATTGTGTAGCGATTTTTAACATGTTTTTGTTTCAATATCCTAAAATAAATAAAAATTATATATATATATATATATATATATATATATATATATATATATATATGAATGGATAGATAGATAGATAGATAGATAGATAGATAGATAGATGGATGGATGGATGGAAAAGCAAACTGATCACATGAATTAAACGAAGAAAATGATGAGAAAATGAGAAGACAAAAAGATCAAACAAAAAAAAAAAAAAAAAGGAAAAAATTGAGAAAGTATTTATTTTTAACCAGAAAATCACCACCCTATCATAAATGGTGGCGCTGACGACACCCGTAAAATTATAACATAATCTGGGAAAAAGCAACTAAATAGGGAGGATATTTGAAAAAGAAAATGCTGACAGGAACAGCAACTCACTAATGAAAAAAAAGAAACAAAGAAAAATGAATAAACTAATAATAATAAACAAAAAATAGAAATAAGAAAGAAATAACGAAAATTAAAAATGAAATACGGAAAATAGAAATGAAGAAAAAGAAAAACGAAATGAACAAAAATAAAACAAAGAAAGAAAAAAAGAATCAAAGGAAAATAAATAAACAAAAACGGAAATTATAAGAAATAGCAAAAAAATTTTAAAAAGTGAAAAAGAAAAAACAATAAAAAAAGAAAAACATCAAGAGAAATAACGGAAAAGAAAAAAAAGAAATAATAAAAAGAAAAGGAAGAAAACGAAACAAATAAAAAATAAGTAAAAATGGAAATGAAAAAGAAATAACGAAAAAAGAAATAACATAAAAGAAATAAAGAAAAAATGTCAAAAAAAAAAGAAAAGAGAAAGAAAGAAAATAGAAATAGCCAAAAAGAAATAAGAAAATATGGAAATAAAAAAGAAATAAAGAAAAACAAATAAAGAAAAAAGAATAAAGAAAAGAAAAGAAAGGAAAAAAAAAAAACAAAGAAAAAGAAAAAAAACAGAAAGCCAGTACGTTGTAGTTGTAAGTGAAATTCTAGAATCAAATGCATGAAAAAGAAAGAGATACAAATAATGATGGCTAAAGAAAGGGAGTTAAAAAGGAAAGAGATTGAAAGCTTAACAGAAATGATTACCTTATTGTCAGACGCAAAAAAAAAAAACGGATAACAAAGCCCTGAAATTTTTATTGTGGATCTTAAGCCCTTCCCCTAAAACCGATCGCTGTTTCGTTATTATTCTCCGCACTATTTTGAATCCCATTATAAATATCTTGAAAACTTTTATTAGTCCTTACATAGACAGGAGATAAAAACATGCTGGACCTCACAAGGGGAAAAAAAGAGCTCAACTATTGAGACTGTCAAAAAACCGTGTTTGAATTACAGGTTTGGAATAGCGAAATAATATGATAATGTGCGTAAGGTCTTTGTCCGGCCCGTTACGCTCACGGATGTCTTCACTTGTCCTTTGGCTCTGCATCAGTGCTGTTAAACGGCCAGACATGTTGATATTACCATTAAGTGTTGCGGATTGTTTAGTTAGTGTCAAAACAGCGAAGAAGAGATTGGTATTATTGTTGATGGGGCCTCGTTCGGCCTGAGTAACTTTTGGCTCGTGCCAATCTCTTCATTATTCCTAGTTGCACGTCTAACGGATACTGTCCCTGTTGGTACGACGTTTGGCGCGGTGATGATGTCGGTCACGGGAAAATCAAGACGGATAGGGAACAGATATGATAATAGCTTCACTAAAATGATAACGACCAGCAATCAACCGAACAAAAGAGATTTGCCAGAATATTATGCGTATCGTAAGATTTAACATCAGGAAGAGTCAGCTGAAATATCAAAGGCGCGTAACGAAAGATGAAACAAGGCTTGGAAAATTTGATACTCACAGGCCAGCTACTTATTTGGAATAGAATTAAGGCAATATTAAAAAAAAAAAACAGGTTTGGATTGGGTTAACGGATTATCGGTGAAAAAACTGAAATCGGCGAACCGAGCTCATATTACGAACTCTTCTGTTGAGTCAAATTTCGCATAGATGCCCTTAGAAAAAGCACAAATTCTTCTTTTCTCCCCCTAGCCGTGTGTGAAATAGTACGGTAGATTATGTTCCCTTGCCTTGGATAGTAACTAGTCTAGGAGAACCCAAACAGTGAAAAGGCAACCCGGAAACCACTGCCTTTCACGAGAATGCCTAGTAGTTCATATATGATAAAGAAAATGAAGCTGTGGAGAGTCACGATCCCCTCAGTCATGAAGGGACAAGGTATTGGAAATTGTTCGAAAGAGACCATTAGTGCTGTTACGAATCTACAAAGAGTCATTTATTATTATTATTGTTATTATTATTATTATTATTATTATTATTTTCCTTGTTTTTTATTGTATACACATTTCTATCCGGGTTTTAACTAGATATCAAGCATCAGAAAGGGCTTCATAAGTTTTTCCACTAATCATTTTTGTAAAAAAAAAAAAAAAAATTTTTTTCACTATGTATACTTGGTAATTTCTAGTTAACAAACATCGGTCCTGTGTAGAAAGAATAAAACCTTTGGTTTCAGCACTATATAACCACTGATGGGTATGGAGTTTGTCTACAGCAGTCTGTTTGGTAAGGGTAGAGTATTGACTATGAAGGGGCGCTTATCTTGCCATCGTTTCTACATTTGGTATTATTATTATTATTATTATTATTATTATTATTATAATTATTATTATTATTCGCAAGGATGTCCTTGGGAAAAGCAGAGATCCATCTATTTAAAAAAAGAACAGAGTAAATAAAACAATGACCTACCTGACGAGCTTGAGGAAGTGGATAGCGGAAGAAGGTATTGGAGAGATAAAAACAAAAAAACAAAAAATACGACAAAATTTATTAAGCGCTACAACTGACGGTAAATTGTGGAGAGCCGTCAACTTGAAGGGACACGGCACATAGAATAAGAATACAGTTGAAGGATGTGTGGATAAACTTTTGTACCAAATAAAAGTGCCTTCTCGAATAATCATACCAGGGGGTTGGAACTTTTCACTAAGCATGCCGATTCAGAGTTTTAATGAATGAAGTTCTGCAAGGACCTAAAACAAAGAGTGCAAATTATATGCATATATACAATATGTAAGTGTTGATCCTAGACACAAATTGGCTAAGACTATATGATCGGCATTTTGTTCCACAAAGAAGCAGTTCTTTGGAAGAAAATGATTGAGTGGAATTTCCTTATACTGGAACACGAAGGTAATAAGAATTGTCCGACACTGCGTAAGGGGCACGGCTGATCCTAGCCGTGTCATTTTCCTGAGAAAGATATAATCCATCCCTTCTCGTCTCCAGGGAACACTGGGCTTCTTAAGATTGTATGGCAGCCATGTTTAACAGTGGGAAATTCTAAATTCAAAACTGTAGAGAGGGAAACGGGAAACTATTCGACAGTCTTTCCCAAGTATTCATTGCAATTCACTTATAATAAAGAAAATAATTTAAGAAATAATAATAACAATTTAAAGAAAATGAATTTGTGGGGAGCTATTGTCTACGTGCTAAAAGGGATTTGTTGTTAAAAATTTATAACCCAATGGAAAAACGATATGAAAAGGGAATAGCATTAGATAGTGGTATGACCATCTTCCAAGCTGTTGGCGGCGGGGGAGGGGCATATCTTACAAGTCGTCATTGTAAATTATTTTTCACGATTGATTTCAACTTAGATTCGTAAGAAAATGGCATAACATGAACTAGAAAGATTTTTTACATCACTTTTCCAAATGGAGATTGTCTTCCTTACTAGAGTAAAAAAATCGAAATTGTTATTTTTAAAAACCATACCCCAACAAGTTTGGGCATTCCAAATGGAGATTGTCTTCCTTACTAGAGTAAAAAAATCAAAATTGTTATTTTTAAAAACCATACCCCAAGCAAGTTTGGGCACTTCGACATAGTATAATGGTTAACAAGCTTCTTTCACTAGATCAATTACGGCAGAGTAGCGAGTTCGTTCCCCATTGCTTTCGCTATACTTTCAGCCTTGTGCCACATCTGAGCCACGCTTAGAGAATCACCATCTCCCATACAGGTTTTTTTGAAGTTCTGAATGGAAGAATGGTTTTTTTTCCCCGCTAACTTAAAGCGAAATCGAGCTCCAAATGCTGGATTAAATTGTTTGAAACTTTACAGGAGTATCTTTGTAAGTTTTATTTTGAAATTTCACTCTGAGATGTTACTGTTTCATTTATATAAAACAACACCAAAAATGGTTACAATTCGCAAAGAATTAAACCAAATGTTTCAAGGAAATAGCTTCATTTACAATGCAAAATATTTCTGCTGAAATTAATCTTCTCTTTCTTTTTAAAATCATTTCACTCCATGCAAGGCAGTAAAACAATTAAGACCCAAGGGGTCACTCAGTATGAAAGAATATGAGAAAAATACTATTAAATAGAGAGAACAATTAAAGAACAAGAATTAAGAAAGAAGAGGATAACGATCGACACTGCATTTAAATTTTTGAAAATCCAAGTTGACTGGGAAGCAAGATGCCGGAGTACCGTTCCACAAGCGAAAAATGCTAGAGACGAAACTGTTAGCATAGAACTTACGGCTATATCTAGCATTTTCAACAGTAAAATGATGAAACTTGCCGACAATCAAGGACTGCTCTTATATTAGTAAAGTCTATGTACTATAGTGGGCAGTTCATCGATTAACATGAAGGTATTTACAGAAAAGGCAAAGGGAAGCTACATCATGGCGGCTGGAAAATGACTGCAGCCGAGATGCCAGTTCAGGACCAGTAATATTGTAGATTATTCTTTGAACTTTATATCAAGTATCTCTAAATATATAGCAGGAGCACCAGACCATATGTGGCAACAATTTTCAAAGCATAGACTAATGGTAGACCGGAGAGAAAAAAAAATCTAGCACAATACAGTGTACCAAACTTTCTAGCTCTTTTAATGTACTTCCGTTACTTTTTATTGTATTGCTCGTATATGTGCAAAATGGATCTGTTTTGAAGATTATTAGAATATTTGTTCAAATTTAGTTTATGTAGAAATTGTTCAAATTGAGACAAGTCCCAGAAAGAGAGTTCCTGTGTGTGTACAAGAAAAATACATTTGACACACACATACACGCACAAAGATACTCACATATAAATCAAAACCAAAAACACAAAGATATTAAATGAAATTGGGTAGACAACATACACAAAACATGTTAAAAAGAGAAGAATAAATTGAAATTATTTTTTTCCTATCTTTTCTCCTTCACGCCCTTATTTGGTCACTATAACATAAACATCACTTTAGTCAGATGAAGCCCTAAAAAACAAAACGCTTCACCTGAAACACTTTTCCCCACTTTGTCATTAATATTCTTAATATATATATATATATATATATATATATATATATATATATATATATAGAGAGAGAGAGAGAGAGAGAGCAGGAGAGAGACGGGCAGACAGACAGATAAAGAAAGAGAGAGATTGCAAAGTTATGAATCAAAATAACAATGTTTCTTTTTCATTCCATACTGAGCACTCTTATAAGAATATAACAAATTTACAAACTCCCCACCTATATATATATATATATATATATATATATATATATATATATATATTACTACAAACGTTATTTTTAGTAGATACATGCGTCTAGAATGCGTATGTCGGTAGGCGAAATAAACAATGTTTTACAAAAATCGAGACGTTCTAATAAATTACGATTATCAAGTAAAATTAACATTAAATGTAATAGAAATATATAGCTCATCAGTGTGGCTAGACATGCGATTGCTTCAAGCCGATATTGAAACCCTCTAGATCATCATCTCACGCAGCGGCGAAAGGGTATTTTTAGCACATTAAATACGAGATATAAGTATTATCAGAGTGCTCAATTCATAGGGAAGAGCTTTTAGCGTTAATTAGTGGCAGCCGACAAATTCACTTTTTTTTTTCGAGATGGGGTGTATATATATTTAGTTAGCAAACATTTATCCATCAATTTTTTCTTTGAATTCAACCGATGTGTATCAATTGCATTTTTATTGAATTTTTGCAATTTTTTTATGTCATATATATATATATATATATATATATATATATATATATATATATATGCATGTGTGTGTTTGCGCGCATTTTTATTGAATTTTGTAATTTTTATGTATATATATATGTGTGTGTGTGTGTGTGTGCGCGCATTTTTATTGAATTTTTGTAATTTTTTTATTATATATATATATATATATATATATATATATATATATATATATATATGTGTGTGTGTGTGTGTGTGCGCGCATTTTTATTGAATTTTTGTAATTTTTTATGTTCTATATATATATATGTGTGTGTGTGTTTGTGTGTGTGAGAGACAGTGTGTGTGTGCATGTTCTGTTGCATATTACAGAATTCATATTTTTTATTTCCCCTTCTGTTTGTCATTTTTATTTATTATTTTGGGTACTTGTTAGTTTGGTCACCGTTTTTGACCACATCCAGGCGCCCTTAACATGATGTAACGACAAAGAAAGGTATCACCCCAAGAACACGATCGATAGTTTTATCCTGCTCATTTCCTCATCAAAGTTAACCTCCAACGTTTCGTTTCGTAGCTCTTCTTAAATTTTTCTTTACACGTGTCGAATTTTTTCCACCGTGTTAATATTTTAACATTTTTTTAATGTAGACATATGTCATACGTTTACATTTGCATTTGTATCTCTTTGTGTAGAATCCTTTCAACACGTGTCAACCTTCTTGTAACTTTCTTTTCCGCGAACTCACTGCAACATTGCAATGTATTCCCGTAGCAAACTTTATAGGTATCCATGTATACGAAGTAGTCGCTACCTTCCTTTACCCATTTATTAGACAAATGGTCTCAGTTTTATGTTCAAGCATCCAGCTGCCTTTATTATTTCTTGTTAACCTTGTTTGTTTGTATTTTCTGTCTAGATAGTCTTATTTACATGTATTTATTTATAGTATAATCTTACCCTTTTGTTCATTAAACCTGCCGGTGTACGGGACTTTGTCTTCTTCAGAGTTGTAGATACCTTAAGGCGTTTATCTGTCTTCAAGATTAAGCACGCCTACAACACTGACGTGTACTCTCACTCTCAGGAGCAGAACACTATCTATCTATCTATCTATCTATCTATCTATCTATCTATCTCTCTCTCTATATATATATATATATATATAGACGCCGAGGAAAATTTAATTCCGGTCGAGCACTCTTGGGAGAAAGCGCGAACTTGTAAACAATGTCTGCTGTTGCTAATACTATAAAGCTCTTCTATGAATTGAGCCCTGTCGGTCATTGGCGTGTTTATTCGAAGAATAAGTACGTAAAAATTAGCCTTCCTTTCAACCGGGATAGATCAGGGGTAAAATCACCGACTGATGCCAAATCAGTTGGGTTTCGAGTTGCGTCAATGTCTAGCCACACTGGTGAGTTGTGATACAGCGGGACAGTCTCTCTGTGGGTGACAATATATACGCACACAAAAAATTTAATTGCGGTCGCGCACTCTTGGGAGAAAGCGCGAATTTGTACACAATGACTGCTCTTCTATGTATTGAACCCTCTCGGTCATTAGTGTTCTTATTCGAAGAATAAGTGCGTAAAAATTAGCATTCTTCTCAACCGCTCACTGATAGCTCAGGGGTAAAATATCCGACTGATGCGACTGATTTCGATTCTGGCTTGCGGCAATCAGATGTCTAGACATACTGATGAGCTGTGATACAGCGAAATAGTCTGTCTGTGGATGACAATACACACACACACACACACACACACACACACATATATATATATATATATATATATATATGTGTGTGTGTGTGTGTGTGTGCATGTGTGTGTATTTCAAGATCATGGATTAATTTCTTGGTAGCCTTAGAAAATTGATTAAGAACAATACCAAATTTTCTTTCAAATAATTTTTATTGTCCCAAGTACTTTCAATCACATATGAGAACATCTTCAGAGGAATAAACTGTCTGTGATTTGTGATATGTATTTCTGTAAATTCAAAATATTTCAATTGTTCGTTTTAGTGCGTTATTCAGCCTACTAGATTTCACAGTATAAAGAAGGTGCCTTTTTCATTTTATTTATTCATTATTCTTATATATATATATATATATATATATATATATATATATATATATATATATATATATATATATATATCATAATGTTCGTTAAAAACTTAATTATAGAGTTATCTGGATTCAAACTTCTTGTAAAAAATTCTTTTCTTCTAAATTTCGTTTTAAATAAATGTTTAAGAAAAGAGAAGTTACTATATTGGAGGGGGATTTAGAAGGAAAACATCGAGACTTTAGTTTTGAAATTTGAAAATCGATAATTAAAATCTTTAACTTATAAGTTTTATTTGTCTTTGAAAAGCAAAAATAAATAATCAACCTCTAGTTAACTGAATACGCTAAAGCTTGTGCTTTTGCGCCAATATTAGTAGTGTTTATTTATTTGTTATTCAATTACCCCGAAGAAAGCCACAAGTGTCCCTAACAAACATTAAGGTAAGAATAGGCTAAACAATAAACATGTTTATTTTTTGTTGTTTTTTCATACAAATTGTTGTATCCTTTTTTGAACATGTTGATTTTTTTTTTTTTTGCAAAAAGGGGCTACTTCTCGTTTAGTTTTATTTTAAACAGAATAGTTGTGTTCATTTAAAATTCTCAGCGTGCCTCTTTCGTTCGTGTTCATGTGTAGTCAATGTAAACATATTTAGTCCGATGAAGTCCTAAAGGATGAAACGCGTCACAGGAAACCTTTTTTCACGTTCTTATACCTCATATATATATATATATATATATATATATATATATATATATATATATATATATATATATATAGGTACCTCCATGAGATCGCTAAAAAGAGCATAGCATGATGAAAAAACGCCATAATATTTCGTGTCACTTGATATGTGATGAATGATGTATTGACAGATTACGTAAGGATAATTCCTTCTACGGAAGGAGAGAAGTGAAATTATTTAGATTTAAGTAAACAAAGTATTTACCTCGTTATTTTTAAGGAAAACTTTCAGCACTCTAATTTTTTTTTGTACTTAGCTTTCACCTTTACGTTTACGTTGCTTTATGGAAAATATATTACAAAGAAATTAAAAGAAGATTGTTGAGAGTGAGATTAAATTTTATAAGAAAGGTATCTAATTAATTTATAGGTACCTTTCTTATGAAATTTTATCAGAAGTGTACATAAAATACTATAATTTTATGTACATTTATTACATTTTACTGTGTTATTTGTATTTCCATTAATTTTAGTATTAATTTTGATATTTCATTTATGGAAAAATGACATAACTGAAATTAATATAAAAATAAGATCATATAAATTTCATAAGATGATACTAACACTTGTAGGTACCCTTCTCAGTTGAAATTGAAAAATCAAATTAAGTTCTCCACACGTGTTTCGCAAAAATAAAGGCCCCAACAGCGGAGAACAATGCTTAACTCAAATAACGCAACTTACCTGTGTTCTGGTTGGTCTTCCCTACTTTATAATTACAGCCGTATTATCAGCAAAATGTTACATTTCTATATTACTGCAGGTCTTATTAATCGAAATTAAACAATTTGCGATGCACTAAAAAATGATCTATCTCATGAGGATATTTATGAAACTGAGTACGGTTTTTAACAAATTTTATAATATTTTAATGACTTAAATATAAATATCTAATATACTTAAAGAACTAACAAATAATTTTATTAAAAATTCATTTGTCATCGAAAAAATGTTTTGCTTTCAGGAAATATTGTTCATATTCCTAAAAACAATTAAAAGCAAATAAAAAACATTTGAAATTAAATAATATCTTTGTTTTATTGAGTTTTGTATGTTACAATTCAGAGCTGATTTTCAGGTAGGGTGGAGGCTCCAATTAAAAAAAAATACATGATTTGCTTTCCTCAAAGCCTTGTGCGTTTAACTAATATAATCACTAAACTGAGTTGGTAAATCCTATACATAAAAGCCTTACATTACAACCAGACTCATTTCGAACAATCATATGCTAAATGGGTATATAATATATATTTAGATTCTTTTTTACTTTTGTTTGTGTTTCCATCACTTTTGATGTTAAATATCGCATATTGTGACAAGAGAAGATCTGCTAACGAAAGAAATGTTGGAGGACCTTGACGCACATTGACTGTGGATCGTCTGGCGATTAAAGCACTTTCTAAACATTTTCTTCTTAGTAAATTGTTTTCTCCTTTAATTAGGGTAGCGTTTTCAAAATCAAACTTGTGGTCAATCTCGTTACGGTGAGCATCTAATACATTTAATGTATTGT
Source organism: Acanthosepion pharaonis (assembly GCA_903632075.3). NCBI lineage: Eukaryota > Metazoa > Mollusca > Cephalopoda > Sepiida > Sepiidae > Acanthosepion > Acanthosepion pharaonis. Next base: position 1,162,944 of record CAHIKZ030003940.1, read on the forward strand.
TTTGTAAAAGATCCCTTTTGTGTTCATATAATATTTTATTTAAATTTAGTTGTCTTCGATATTCCTATCAGTTAATACTAATTAATCTGATTCATCTTTAAGTTGCTTGTCCGATTTTGTTTTGTTTTTTTTTTTGTTTTTTTGTTCGCCATTGATTATATAACATTTTAGCACACAATTTCCAAGGATGAACTTATAACAATGCAAATTGTGTTTCTGATGCGACACAACGTTTCAGCTCTTGTATCTTCATTCTTATTCCGGTCTTCGTGTTCATAATGGTACCAAAGAGGTATTTGAACCGAAATCTCTTGTCCACCCACGGGTGTAGATGTTTTTCATCCTGCTTTCTTAGAGATTATTCCATATCAGTTAATATCCTGTGCTTACGGTTATATCACGTTAAAACATAGGTTCTCATCAGATCAGCGGAATTAAATAATTTTGAGCCTAGTCAGTACTCAGATGCTTGACCGCTGTGGTATATCAAGTGCTGTTAGCGAGGCAACTGGACCATAGAGCGGGCAATAGATGCAATTCCTCTACTTATACAGAGAGAAGAACTCGATGAGGGAGAAGCTTCTGGACTGAGATGTTTCAAGATCTACGTGGAATTGGGTGAGTTAATGGGTGATACTTCTGGACTGATATGTATCAAGATCTAACATTTTGAAACAGATTATATGATTTTTCATCAGTAACAAAACCGAAGCTTTAGTGAATGGATAGCATAGCTCTTTTGGTAAAGATGGGAAAAAGGAAAAAAAAATTGAGACCTACAAAGGATAGGAAATTGTAGAGAGATGTCTCTCTACAATTTCCTGTCCTATGTAGCTCTCAATTTTTTCCCATATTTACCAAAACAGCTCCGCTATCCATTCACCTATGTCCTGGCGGGAAACGTTACATAGAAGAGGAATTTCAATAAACTCTTCTTTTATATTGAACAAATTATGTGAATTTTCATCACTAACAAACCCAAACTAAAGAAGACTAGAGAGTACATCGTCCGAAGTATTGTGAGTATAACAACCAAGATGAAGATGCTGGTCTGACTAGCAAGGCTTATAATAATTATAAATCCTCATCTAATTATATTCTAGTAAAAGCAACAGTGAAAGGCGAAAGGTGAAAACTGGTCTATCTGGAAAGTATAGCAGCCACTTTTGACATTTTGGGGGCGTACCTGAAGTACAACGTCGTTTGATTTTTATATGTTTTTCTCGTTATTCATTACAATGCATATATGATATTTCTTTTTGTCACAGCACCTATACGCTAAAATTTTATATATTTCTTACGCATCATGGTTTTATTATTAACCCGATTGGAATTAAGTAAAACGAAGTAAAAAATGTAGCTACTTAACGTTTTTATCGAATTTTAAAAAAATCGTTAATGGAAGATTCGGTAACGGGAAATTGGGTAATTTTAACAAGATATGAAAATTAGATAACTACGAAATAAGAGTCAATTGAAAATTGATTTTAGGGTCGTTCTGGAGTGGGGAATTGTGGGCTACCTACCTATATTTTTAAATAAATGTAAATCGTGGGGTCCAGATAAAAATCCCACTACAGCAATACCAGTGCCGTACTTTTAGAAGATTGGGCTTAGGAGGCTAAGCTTCCTTCCTCAATATTGTTTTAAAGGCATTATTAAATATGGGGGTCTAGCTAAAACCCAACTACACAAATATCAGGGCCGTACTTTCTGGAGGTGGATAGACCTCTCCCCATACGCTTAAATAAGTATTAACTGAAAAAATCTTGTGTGTTCAGTCCAGATAAAATCCCAATGCAACAATACCAGGACCATACTTTCTGGATGGGGGAAGTAGGAGGCGAATATTTTAAAATAAATCTTTTTTTTTTAAGTGTTTATTTACATACTATACTCTCCAGTTTTCAAGCAAATAAAATCGATTTATCAAAGTTGAAGTTAAGTTCCTGTATCTTCTTTTCAAATAATTATTTTAATAAAAAATAGTAGTAAATAAAAAACAGCCTTAAAATCACTTTCCAATCGACTTTTATTTCATAGTTGCTGAATTTTCCTATCTTGTCAACATTACCGAATTTTCCGTTACCAAATATTTCGTTAACGAATCTTCGCTTACCAAGTTTTCCGTTACCGAATCTTCCGTAATCGAATTTTCCGTTACCGAATCTTCCGTAATCGAATTTTCCGTTACCGAATCTTCTGATGCTGAATCTTCTGTTACCGAATTTTCCTCCACCTGAATCTTCTGTTACCGAATCTTCTGTAACCGAATTTTCCGTAACCGAATTTTCCTCTACCGAATCTTCCGTTACCGAATTTGCCGTTACCGATTTTTCGTTACCAAATATTCCGTTACCGAATCTCCCGTTAGCGAATATTCCGTTAGTAAATCTTCCGTTACCGAATTTTCCCTTACCGAATCTTTCGTTACCGAATTTTTCGTTACCGATTTTCCGTTACAGAATTTTCCGTTACCGAATGTTCCGTTACCGAATTTTCGGTTAGAGAATTTTCCGTTAGTGAATATTCCGTAATCGAATTTTCCGTTACCGAATTTTCCCTTACCGAATCTTCTGTTTCCGAATTTTCCGTTACCGATTTTCCGTTACTGAATCTTCCGTTACCGAATCTCCCGTTACCGAATTTTCCGTTACCGAATTTTCTCTTACCGAATTTTCCCTTACTGAATCTTCCGTTCCGAATTTTCCATTACCAAATCTTCCGTTACCGAATTTTCCGTTACCGAATTTTCGGTTAGAGAATTTTCCGTTACCGAATTTTCTGTTACCGAATTTTCCATTACCTTCAGTAACTGAATTTTCCGCTACCGAATTTTCCGTTATCGAATATTCCGTTACCGAATCTTTCGTTACCGAATTTTCCGTTACTGAATCTTCCATTACTGAATTTTCCGTGGTCCGTTTTTTACTTGGATGTACCGTAAAACACTGAAGTCTTTTTTTAAGGATGAGTTTGATGTATTTTGTTAGATAGCCACTTACAGCAACTTCTTTTTCCGGAAACTCTGAATAACTACGAGACTTTCGATATATCTTCAAGATGATGCAACAAGAAAAACATAGAAAACACAGCAAAAATCAAATAAGACGGAATCAAGTGCTATACCAGAACGCGATAATTTTGAAGCGGAACAGATTTTATTCTGTTTGTTTTTTAGATGGCATCTAAGATTGTTTGGCTAGCACGATGCGGAAGAAAATGTGATAAGCGAATCAAGTTCAAATTTCATTTTCGTTCATTTTCGCACAAACTGTAATGGTTGAGATCAGTCTTTTCCTTATAAGGAAATATTCAGTATCTATTAACTCAAGATTTATATTTTAATATTGTTCTCTTAAAACAGTTATTTTTTGTTGTTGTTTTTGTTCCTGAAAATATACTTCTAATGTCTACTATTATGGCTGTTCCTATCGGGTTTCTTTTCGAACAAATGCCCTTTGGAAAGGCATGAATCCGTCTTTTTTTCTCAGTTTACGTGTTAAGTAGAAGTGTAGACATGTCTGTCTTGCATTTGGTGGTTAGACGAAAGACTACTCTGAATTCAAATCTATTTCGAAGACACCGAGAAACCATTCCATTAAGATGAAAATTTCTGATAATTAAACAAAAAAAAAGGAATTTGTTGAGAGCCAGGATTGCATACGCTGTCAAAGAATAAGCCATTAAAAATATCCACTCAGACCAGGTTACGCTCTTTAGCATTGATAGGATAATGGTAATGGCAATATTAGCCGTTTGCTCATAAGTACACATTTGGCATTCATAGACCAAGAAGTCAGTACTACTTTCTGTTAACATTTATATATTTCTCTTAAAACAATTTTTTTTATGAAAAAAATTCTCATGTCCAGTAGCTGTTATCGCTCTTTCTAGTAATGATTGGAGTTTCCTTCCTAATCTTTTACTTGAAGTAATCTGGAATTTCATAAATTTGATTATGTCATTATTTTTTCGTCCAGTTACATATGCTATCCATTTTAGTAGTTGCTTCGGTTAAGAGTACTCGAATGATGTAGTTTCTGTCATCTGGCACAGTTGTTTGTGATTCTGTAGCGCCAATTCAAAGGAGGATAGTCTTCGTCAAGCCCTACCGACAGATTTATGCCTTTCCAAAGGGCATTTGTTCGAAAAGAAACCCGATAGGAACAGCGATAATAGTAGATGTTAGAAGTCTATTTTCCGGAATAAAAAAACAAAACAAAAAAAAACTGTTTATTTTTTCTCTTGGGTTTTGTCCAGGGTGAAAATTATTATAAAAAAAATTATTAGAGACCTTACTTATCAATCAAACCTCGCATCTTAGAAATAAGAATTATTTTATTCACATTTCACAATTATTAAATAGAAAAAGAAGCCGTGGACACCCATGATTCCCTGTGTTTTGATCGGACATTTTATTTTTTAAAAAATAGACTTTTCTTTTTGTATATATTACCAACATTTATTTTTAAAAATAGAATTGAAGCGCTATATGTAAACGTTTGCCCCCAGTTGAACATCTGAATAAATTGATTCGCTGAACAGTGTTTACAATTTAGTGAAATATGAAATGAGGACACGTGGAGGCAGAACGAATATGAGAATCTCTCTGGGGCACTCAGGACACACACAACACAAAGGGGATGTAAGTGAAAGAGGCTAAAATATTATCTGTTTTTTCTTTACTTGTTTTGGCAAGAAAATCACAGCTTATGAAGTTACTGACATGGCAACACGTCATTATTAAGGTATAAGAAGGTGTATCGGTTTTGCGTTGTGGTTGATTCGATTCATCTTCGTCTATAGCACGAGAGACAACGATCTGTCATCCGGGGAATAAGTTTCAGCACATGTAAGATGAGAGAGACGGTGAAAGGACTGTATAAAAATTTCATGTGAAGGTTTTTTACATTGAGACCTATGTTTTTTTTATTTTTTTTTGTTTTGTATTTTTTTGTTGGTTTTGTTGTTTTTTGTTTTTTTCGTAGGTTTGTTAGTTTTTTTGTTTTTTTTATAAGATGCTCCCAATGTTAGTCGGGGGTGAATGAGTAAAAAAAAATGAAACGGCTTACATTATTTCTGAGATGCGAGCTTTGATTGATAAGTAAGGTCTCTAATAATATTTTTTATAATAATGTTCACCCTGGACAAGACCCAAGAGCCACTCGGTGTAGAGAGTGTTATTTATTTTGTGTAATGCAAAAATGTGGCACAAGGCCAAAGGTGGGGGAAGTTGAAGTCTAGTCGTCAATCTGTCTTATCTTAAACTTAGCTAGCCACGATTACTGACCCAAACATACCACAGTATTCCTTACACGAAAACAACACATTCTTACTTACCATTCTCAATACAGCCACCATAATACCTCAAAGTCTCTATGAAGTTTTATCTAGTTCCCATACGTACAATTTGTCAGTGGGGGGAGGGGATTTAACAACATTTAAAAAAAAGAAACCGTAATGAATATTTACAAAAAATACAATTCATATACAAAAAAAAAAGTGTTATCAATAAAAAAAAACAAAAAAAACACGATTCTTAATTGAGGCAGAAAGATCAGTAAACTGGACGAAATAAATACGAGGTAGAGGGTTACAGAGTAAGAAATAAGGTGCACAATTTATGGGGATATATGGGTAAAATAACGGTTAACTCTAGAGTGGAAATGATTAAGACCGTAGGGCTCGGGGAAGCATCCTCTTGGAGGAAGGAAATATAAAGGTAAACATTAATTTATGCACCGAGTGGAAAACCTGAAGATGGAGGGAGATAAAATTCAATAATTTCTGGCGCCCGAAGTGTTTTACACACAGCTTAGACGATTTCATTTAGTTTTCCAACGCTTTTCTCTTGGTTTTCAGCGCTGTTGTTTTGAAATATCATATATTGAAACAACAGAATATTTATAAGATCCAATTTTGTAAGAACCAGGATGCAAGTTTGCCGTCGACGACACAGAAATTAGTGCAATTGCTATACATTTTCACCTTAGTTAATTACTTTTATGTAATTAATTACTTTTTTTATTTTTTAAATCGAATTTATTGCAAATCATTTCGATGAATGCTTAATCTATTGAGTGTGTGATTTTGTAAAGTCTGTTTTATGTGTTCATATAATCATTTGACTTATGGCAATATCACGTTAAAACACCGGTTCTCTTTAGATCACTGAAGTTAAGCAACGACGATCTTGGTCAGTAAGTAGATGAGTAATCGCTTCTGAAAACCAAATGCTGGAAACTTGGACGTCTAGGTGGCGTAATGGATAACGATTGGGATTTGGAAATCAGACAGCCGAGTTCCAATTCCACTCATGTTTGTTCCAGTTCGTTGTTCGCAAATCCCCTTGGGAAAGGTATGGATCAACGCTTATCCCTCCAACTATATTTTAATTAATAGAACTTTATCAATAAGATCGTTATTATCGCCAAAGATATGCTTACAATCTAAAAATATTTCCTGTAAAATGGTTGATAAGTCGAATTAGAATTCCAACTACGATTAACAATTCTAAGCCATTATCGATTATACTACCTGCACATCCAAGTTTTCAGCATCTGGTATTCCTAAGCAGGCATCCATCTTGGTACAGATCAGACCCGATAATGCTTAATTTAGGTGATCATACGGGAGCCGGTGTTTCAACGTGATGTGTCCTTAAGACGTGTTGTTAAAAATCAACAAAAATCTCTTTTGACACTGTATTTTATTTACACATTCTTAATGCCTATTTTTTTAATATAATAATAAGGTCCACTGAATTCAAAGTTCAAGAATCACTGAATTTAGATGACTACTGTTAAATTGGTAATGAGGTGTGTGATATGAATGAAAGAGGAGGTTATAGGAAGGGAAGATTATGAGGGTAATGAGGATAGATAACGATTGAGGAGGTTAAGATTATGGAGTTCAGGCCACGCGGGTGTCTGATGCGCAATATAATAGTTCCTGGGGAAAAATTGTGGAACCTTATCCTTACATATGAAATACAGAGGAAATGAAGTTGATTCGACTCCGCGGAAATAGCATGACATGTCCTAATTGTAAAGGTCTGAACTTGTGGAAAGACAGTTTGGAGCTTACCCATTCCCATGTTTATCATATTTACTCGCTTTTAGCATTCTGTGAAAATCGAATGACGCTCAACTTTCCAATGCCAAATGCAACTTGTAGTCCTGACGAAAAATGCTGTTAATCTATACCGTTAAACTGCTAACTGATATGTAAAAGATTTGGACAGAATTTCTGTTCAGAAATTTATATGGCGGCTCAATTTCAAAAGGAAATGAACAAATCGTAAATCTAAACTCGAAGATCCAGGGGGGCAGAAAATGTCGCAATCACGAACCGCACGTCCAATGACAAAAATCCCGATACACTTAAACGGCCAGAAATCTGACACATAGGGCAACACTCACAGTCACTCGCAAGCCGACGGACTAGGTAGACAAGAAAACTATTCCTCAGTTCGCTAACACCAACCGTTTTTAAAGACGTCACAATTTTTTTCATTGATCAACGGTTAGAGAGGACAAACAATATTAGCATATCCGAAATGCATTTATGGCAACATCTGCCACAGAATTATTTTTATTTTGGTCATTTTGTCTTCGGCATATCGTACAGAACACACGTGCCCATTCTCGCGGTAAATGTGACTTTCTCTTTCGCCACAATTTCATATATTACAAAATATATGCTCAAACATATTTAAATCTCAGCTATTAGCGACGCTACGCGGTAAGAAATCTTACTTATCAATTAACTCCGTAGCTTCGTGTTGGAAATCAGATTAAAGTCTAAATTTCGAATACTGATTGTAATGACAAAAGTACGGAGGTGTAGGCTTTAAGAAAGCTTTATTCAACTATGAATACAAGGTTCGCGCATAGTATCCTTTTATAGTCCCAGTAAACAGAAATATCTCTCTCAAAGAGGAGAGTAACAAAACAAGGGGAGACCGCTCTTGATTATTTATAACACGGATTTCCAAGGTATCTAGACAGACAGGTAAGTAGGTCGTTACATTAAATATTGATTCAATAAAAAATCCGTGTTCCTGTGTATCCAAATTCTTTTTGTAATATTCTAAGCTTGCTAAATAGCAATAATCCTAAATGAAAAGAAGGCTAGAAAGTAAAGAAAGACTGAAGGGAAAGGAATAAAACGAATTGTGGAATAAAAGAAAATATTGAACGTAAAGATGAGAAGGAAATGCGTTTGGAAGAAGAAAAATGATTATTTAAGATAGATAAAATAGAGACATCTTTCAGAAATGGTGAGAACACAGAAAAATGGTTAAAAGCATGGAAGATTAAAAAACATGTTTGAAGAACTAATAAAAAATAGGCCATATGAAAATTTGTTGTAAAAAAAATGACGCCTATCTTGGTGTGAGTTTAGCAAGTTGGATTTGACGATGTTCTCGTTAAATATACTTTTGTGACAGATAAGCTATACATGCTAAATAACTAATAGTTTGGTTCGTAATAAAAAATATAATCTTTTTACCGCCAATATTTGAACCCAGGTGAAAGCCGGGAATTCGAATTTCTGATTTTCTTGGCATATTCTCAGACAACAGATAGAAGACCGACGTAACAAAAGTTTCCTACCTCCGTTTTATCTTCTTGTACCGTACAGAGGCACCGTACTGAGGCACCATACAGAGGCACCGTACAGAGGCACCGTACTGAGGCAAACGAAATGAAAAAATTTAAAATGGAGGTAAAACGATTGCAAAAAAAAAAAAACAAAACAAAAAAAACAAACAACATAATTCGAAAAGAAACTGGGTTGAACTTGCCTATTTTGCTTGCAGTTTAATTATTTTTTTTATTGATTTGTAAAGCTGAAGGTGTCCTTTCTCAGAAGAAAAAAATCATATTTGGGTGAGTTGAGTAGATATGCGTTATATTTTCTCTGCGTGGGACAAATAAATGTAAGTATGTATATATAATCTTGTGTACGACTTAGCAACATAAAAATCTCCCTGAAAACGAAGCATGTTTGTCATTCTTTTTCCTTTCAAACATTCCGTTCCATCCGTGAAATGTGGTGTTATTATCTCCTGGCTATAATAATGCCAATAATGGGTGAAATACAAATAGAAGAATAACCATTTCTTCCATAACATACCCGTTAAGCCAATCTGGACAGATAATCAGCTTTCTAAATTCTAAGATGTTAACTCTACTTGAACTTCGACTTCTGACATTGGAAATATTTCAACTGCGATGGAAGCCAATATGTATTATATTGTTGGGGTCTCAAGGAAGCCGACGAACACTTATATATAAAAATATATAAATATCTTTATTGTTCGAGTTGCGGCGAATGGGTAGAGTGAGGGGGAGTCAAAGAGGTTAGGATTGCGCACACAGGAATTGACAGAGACAAATCTTAGGTGAACCTCTAGCCAGCCTATTTGTCCAAAATTCGGACCAGTTATATAACACTTGGACACCTACTAAAATTCACATGGCTATACCTTCTTCCGGTATGTCGTCTACGAAATTTCACGTGGCCATGCCTCTTCCGGAATGCGCCTACGCAAAAACACATTTCCTTCCGCTCAGGACACCTGTGCGCCATGTTTATTCAAGGCTCAGGACATATGTACGTCCTGTTTATTTTAGCCATTGGATGTAATTCTTGTTTATGCTATCGCCAGTTCCGATGACTGCTCACACAGTGATACAGCGGACGTAAGGCCAAATGTCTTTCCTCATCCAATATACAAACAAACATTAGTTTCTCATTCATTGGAAATCTCTATGCGACCAATGTAGTCTTGAAGGAAATAGCGAAAACATATATATTTATTACACATAGAATATGTATTAGAACTAAAGATACACAATTCTTTTCAATTCCAAAACTAATGGTGAATAAAATAACCTTAACACTAGAAAAAAAGCAGAAATATATAACTTCAATAGTCAGAGATGTTTACGATTGCTGACACAAATATTAAACAGTTACAAGATGCAAATAAGATATTTGATTAAAATAATCACTCCTCTACTGATATTAATTCAAAAGAGTTTCTTGTCAAACTAATTTGTTAATATCTGGCGAGTCGGGTTCAAATTTCGGCCCAGTCTGTTCCGTTTACAATGTTACTAATACCCTTGGGAAATGTATGGAACAATGTCTTCTCTCAGGCAATTTAGTGATTTCTAGCCTTGGATGGCAACCTGTCTAGTAGAAGGGTTCATTTGAATCTTAAACCGTTGAGAGGGCAACGGAAAACCACTCCACGATCTTTTTTTAACAAGTTTTGGTAAGGTTCTGTGTGGAGCCATGATCGTTTTTGTTCGGAAGGGTCATGGAAATTAAAAAGGAGGAGGGTCAACACAAAATCGGAGATTGCTTTTTTTCACTGTAAATTATTTATTATATCATTATATCATATCCAAGTATTTTACAAAAAATTAGAGCCGATTACACAATATAATATTTCAAGCCCAATTTAGGTTTATAATTCGTAACATCAACCGTAGATTTGTCTATGGAATATCATTACATTATTGTTACATAATTATAGGCAAATCATTAAGGTTTTTTGTAAAAAAGTATTTTATTTTTTGTCGTATATTAATTTAAAATATTCTTTTTTACAGGCTTTATTTTATTTAAATAGAATAAGATCATTTTAAAATTCAGAATTTCGCTCTTGCTCATCAAAATGACTGGAAGAATGCGATCTAAAAAGACAGGTAACAAAACGTAAACGAAATAGCTGTAGGTTGTTCAACTTAGAAAACTTAGGACTGCAGCCAAAGTATTCTAAAATACTGCCAATAACAAAAGATAAAATGAAAAATACTTAACAACAAATCGAATGTAGCATTAAAATTTATATTATTTTTATTAGGTTGGTGCAAAAATAATGACGTAAGAATGTCGTTTTTACGTAGAAAAGTACGTCAAAAACGACATTATTACGTCATTATTTTTGCACCAACCTAATATTTATTTGTTATGTAACTAAATAGATAATTGTCAACAATGTTTGCACAAAGTTGATATTTCCTGTAATAAATTCTTAATAAATATTATTATTTTTATTATTTTACTTAAGTGTAACGTAGTCCGATATTTACAATTCCTTAGGGTCAACTATGAAGATAAATCTTCCTAAAACCTTAAAGCCCGTATTGCCGCAAAATTATCAAATGTTGAATACGCCCTTCCTACGCTATGAATGCGTCATATAAATATGGATTACATGAACCATGTAAACGAAAAAAAACTGCACAAGAATTTTCTACGACGTCCCCTTGTCTATCTAACCATAAAGAAGTTTAATATATCGTAATTTTGCACCTTTGCATCGCTGGCTTTCAAGATTTTAGACATTGTATCTTTACATCCAGTCAGCAAGACTATATTCATGTTTTTCATTTCATTTCCCTATCAAAGTAACTATCTGCATATATTTCTTTTTTTTTTTTCTTTCACCAGGTTTTCTTTTTGTTCTTTTACTTTCTTTCTTTCTTCCCTCATTAACACTTACAAATTTTCTCTCCACCTCTTCTTGGCATTTCCCTGTGCTTCTCACCCAATATTATGCAGGTTCTCCGGTTGGAAAAAAAAAGTAGGGATTAGTGATCGGATAGATATTAGACTTTGAACTTACGTATAAAAGCTTAACGATCGTCTACACAAATCAGCTGTGAATTTATCGGACAGCTACTACACTTTGATCCTAGGTTTTTAAGAGAAATGATTATGAAGATAAACCAGCTCAGAAGGGATTGTGCTGATACTACACTATTATCCTTAATAGAAAAGCTTAACGATTATTTCCTTTTAAGCATTTCCCTTCAAGCAAGGCAATAAGGCCACTATGACGCAAGAGGGTTACTAAGATTGAAGAAAGAAGAGAAGACAATAAAAGAACCTGATTCAATAAGATCTTCCTACGAATCTACCATTCCAATTACCGTATTTGTCGGCATATAGGACGCACTGGTGTATAAGACGCACCCCAATTTCAGCAGGGCAAATCAAGAAAAAATTAGTAATTAGTAAAATTAGTAAAACTACATATGGCATATAAGACGCAGGGGAATTTTAAAAGTTATTTTGAGAAAAAAAATGTGCGTCTTATACGTTGTCAAAGACGGCACTCTAGATTTTGTGTCATACTAAGCTAAGTTTAGTCAGTAACAAGTGGATAAGTACTTATCTCTTAATGTATAATTCTTCAGATGAATTTTATTTGTTAGTAATCATTTTATGGTTCGTCATCCGGCCTTCAGATAAATCTTTAGCATAAATAAATGCCTAAATAAAATTCTCTTAGACAGAAACCAATCAAAAACGAAGTAAGAAAAGAAAAAAATGAACATTGATAGCCAATATTATTAGTCTCCATGGCAACGCGAATCCATCTTGTTTCGCCGTCTCCTTCAGCAAGAACGGTTTCCATTCAAAAGACCAAACGGCCATTGATTTTAGTGTGTACTTTTTAGCTTTTTTTTTTCTTTTTACTTTGCTTTACATTTTTTATGTTTGGACAATAAAAGAAAAAGTTATTCATCGTGGTATTTAAGAAATAAAGCAGTTAAGAAATTGAATTGCTCACACGAAGATAATCGATAGCAAGCACACCTCGAGAAATACCATTAAAATTAGATGCAATAATAATAATAATAATAATAATAATAATCATCCTGCACTTGACAAAAAAATTAATGCTACTACAATAATGAGTAAACCCTGACAAAATATTCCACCTATGGAATGCGGGTGGGGTTAAAAAATGGTGGCATGTGCATATCTTATTGCTTGGCGGCAGAATGCCGCTTTTAACCGTCTAAAAAAATGCAAGCTTTCATAGGGATTGCTCTCGCAATGTAATATAGACCCACCTATATGGCAATGGATGCTGGAAAATCTGTTCAAATTTGAAGTAGAGGCTTAAGGCAACAGTAATGTGGATCTACAAAAGGATATTGAAAATACCATGGACTGAGCATGGGAGCAATGATGAGACTTTAAGGAAAATGGAGACAAAAAGGACATTATAATAATAGCAGAAAGAAACAGTTGAGATTTCTAGGTAACATAATAAAGAAAGAAGGCTTGGAAAATTTGATACTCACAGAAAATATTGAAGGCAAGAGGGATAGAGCATAGCAGCCTAACTAATGACCCCGTGTAAATGGTTGGTAGAACAGGGATTAGGAGAGATACCAATAAGACAGAATTTACTCTGGGCTACAAAGGACAGGAATTTGTGGTGATTTATGTCCGTTCACTTCCTGTTTGTCCATTTACAAACCATCTTACTCTCTCTTTTACCTTTCATTCAAATAATCTCGTATAGTCTGTCAGACACTGTTTGCCCTTGTTCGTTTTGCGGTTATGTCCTGTGAGTGGCAAATTATCCAAGTTTTTCTTTCTCATTGTGTCACAGAAATTTTAGGCTGTCGCCTTCTGATTCAGAGTATCAATGTCCTTTATTTGTCTCCATTTCCCTTAATATGTTCTCGTTGCATACACTCTCTTTCCTTCGTGTTCTCAGCTTTCTTTTGTAGAACCACATCTCTGTTGCTTAAAGTGTTCTCTTCATCTGTGAGGACATTGTCCAATATTCACTGCTGTATAAGATTGGCGTTACATTAGAATTCAGCACCCTTTTCTTTGTTTATAATGAAATTTTATTCTTTCTTAGTAATTTGCTTCGTTTTTTTTAATTAGTCCTGAGCAGGACGATAAACCACAGTTGGCAGTAAGGCCTTGAATCAGGAGTTTGAGGAGTATGGAATTACTATTGTCCACCTTGATTCACTATGGTAGCACCTGTTAGGATAGCAGCTATAAGTAAATGGTAAACACCCCAAACAAAAATAAAAGAGTATGAAAGTGTAGAAATACATTTTTATAGTAAAAATACCAACAATACATCAGTCAACATGAAAGAACTTTCATGACATTAATCCATATAAGATCCAACAATTTTATTAAATCAAACTGTATTCCAAAATATAACTTCAACAAAAGAACATAAAACACACAATCAGTTTCTAGTAATGCCCACACAATCATGTATATGCACTAAAGCTGAGTATTATCTACCATGTATTCAGTTGTGAAAGCAGAATAACATATATCATGTTTTATTACTTCTAAACTCCCAAGGAAAATAAATTTTGGTATTAAATGATTTATAAGGAGTTGATATGACATAAGAATTATCACTAAATCTAACGTCTAACTGTAACGCTAAGCATTTGCTTATTCTTTAACTAATGCCTATCAGTAAATCTAAAATTACAGTTACTCTTTACCTAACATATGAAAATCACGCTAACCGTACCCGCACACTTTACCTAACGTCCAAACCTAACTGTAACATTAGGGTTTCTTTGACCTAAAGTCAATACACAAAGGGTTGTCCTTCTCCTAGACCAGTTGTCATCCAAGGCTATAGAACCCGGTCTGTCCTGCTATTTACACTGGAGGAAGAGAAGAGGATTCATACCATTCCCAGGGGTATTAACACGTAAGTGAATGTAATGGATTCGACAGGAAGGCACGGTGGAGTAATAGATAGCGACTTGGATTGAGGAATCGGAGAGCCGAATACGAATTCCAGTCAAATCCATGACATTCACTTGCTTGGGAAAGTTATGAATCCTCTTCTTCTCCACCCCCCCAGCTACGGGTAAATAGCAGGACGGTAACTAGTCTAGCAGAAAGAAATGGCAACCTACTGCAGGAAAAAAATCTTTCTCATCAGTCATGTATCGAAAGATACATGATCGCCTAAGCGTATATGGCTGTCTGACCCCTAACAATAATTATAGGATTATTCCATACCTAACTTCAAGCCATAATATTACTAGTGTTAACAGAAATAGCGATATTATTTAACTGACGTGTATCCGAAACCCTAGCCTTAGGATTATTCTTGCATAAGAATTATCCCTAAATCTAACTTCTAACCGTAACGCTAAGCACTTGCTTATTATTTAACTAATACTTATCAGTAAATCTAAAATTACTGTTACTGTTAAGTAACGTATGACAATCATGTTAATCGTACGCGTACAGTTACCTTACGTCCTAACTTAACTGTAATATTAGGGTTTCTTTGACCTAAAATTTAATCCAAAATACACAAAGGGATAGCCTTTAACTAACTTCTAACCGTAAATCAAAACTTAAGGATATACTATATTAATGTTTATCAGAAAATCTAACAATATGATTACTCATTACTTAACGTCTACCATTAACTCTAACAACAGGGTTACACGTTACATCACGAGTAATTCAAAACTTATGGTTACACTTTACTAAAGACTAACTGTTAATCTAACCGATATTAACATCTAAATCTCAATCGAACCCTAGTCTTACGCTTTACCTAACGACTAAACACCCGAGGTTTACATTTTACCTAACGTCTATCTCTTAATTCTAAACATGAGGTTAATCATTTCCTAACATAAGACAATAAGACTAACCCGATATTACACTTTACTTAACATATCGGAATAAGTTTAACACTAGAGATACTCCTTTTCGAACTTTTATCACTAAAACTAGGGTTATACATACATATCAAATCCCAAATATAACTCTACGATTACTATTTACCTAAGGTCTAAGTTCAAAACTAAACATTGGGTTATTCTTTAACCAACGTCTAAATATAAATCTAACCTTAGTGTTAAACTTTACCTAATGTCTAACCATCATTATAAATATAATCGTAAACTTAACCTCTGCATCTCTATCTATAGTATAACTTTAACTCTAGACTAATGGTTATTTATTGCTATTTACCTAAACGCGTATGCCTAAATCTAAGCGTCTGGATACTGTTTATTAAAGTCTAACTTGCCATCTCACCATGAGAAATAATAGACTTTTTAACCAGAGTAACTGGTTTTATTAAGTAAAACTGGAACTCAAGTCTAATCCTGGTATTAAATATTACTTAACTTCTAACTGTAAAACTATCCCTAGTATTATAGTTAAATCAGATAAGTCACTTTTCTTAATGTATTGGACATTATAGCTCTAGTTATATATTGAGCGATTACAAGTAGAAATTTGCTCGCCTTAAAAAAAAAAAAAAACACACTTAAGATCATCGTATTTTTCACGTATTTTCATTTTATATATTTATATATATATATATATATATATATATATATATATATATATATATATATATATATATATATGGAGGAAACAAATATTCGGGTACATACAAATTTTAATTTTATTTCCAACTAATGAATAAATATACATTTCATGTAATTAACTGTACACAGATAATAACTAAAATGCATAAAATACAGAAAAAATGATTTAATAGAAATAAATCCCATTTATCCATTTCATGTACGATTTCAGTTTCAAGTCTTTTTCCGCTGCTGCTCTTTGGATTGTCTTGGACTGAAACTCTTATGGATTGAGTTGGATCTTTTCTAACTGATCTCTTTAGCTCTAAGTTGAAATGATGGTCCCTCATCCTGTTGTGATCCAGTTTTGCTCCATACTGTTGCATTTTTCAAAACTTATTCATCGTTCTCTTGATCGTTATTGAATGGACCTTGAAGATGGAAGACTGAGTATGAAAGTTGGTACCATTACTAAAAACTTGAATGATATTTTTCCCTCTCGCCATTGCTCAGTTGGGAAGGCAGTCGGGCTAACACAAAACAATTTTCACCTGTTTTCTTTCTAGCTTAATAATTCAAATGGTTTTTCAGTGATTCTTACGACAAAATGGTGTCAAGATGGCTAAACACCTTATCTGAAGACCTGGATGAAATAAACACATTTAGGTTAGTGCTTTTTTTAGGTATTAAATATTTGTGGACTGGATAATTATACTGCGTATTTTAGTTATAATGGCTATTTTTGTAATGATTTCATAAAATGTTTATGTTATAATTTTCGAATAAATTATATTTGCTCTACTCTGCATTGAGCACTCTTTTAAGAATAGTATTTTTGGGTATTGAATTTAACACCACTCCTATACTTATATATATATATATATATATATATATATATATATATATATATATATATATATATATATATTTGGGTAATATTCAAATGCGGTATTCTCGAGAATTTACTTTCTTTTTTATGAGTGTAACATTTTTAAAATCAAAATTGGAGAAACAAGAAGAAATTTTAAAAAATGCATTTATGAGCACAAAAGAGACATCACAAAAAACAACTTAGCTAATGCCCTAGTCATACATAGAAATAAATTCAATCACAATTTTGATTTTAAAAATGCTACACTCATAAAAAAAGAAAATGACTCACTCATAAGGAAAATCCTCGAGAGTGCTGCCACTGAATATTACCAAAATATTAATCTACGCCCAGGCTTTTTCCCTATTTCACCTTTCTTAACAGAATTATTAGTCTCCCAAACAAACGTACACAACCGTATGAAGAAATCAAAAGAAAATAGTTGAATCCGTCAACACATCTATAATAATAATATCTCTACACGTGAAAGAAATTGACGTAATTTTCAGTTAACAGTATGAAAATAGCGTTCTCAAAATTCTTCCAGTTGCTAAGGACATTTTTTTGTTATTCTTAGTTACTTTCATGTAGTTTTTTGCCTTGAAAAAATCCACATTGGACGAAACGCTTCGGCAAATATTACAGTTTTCCTTTTGTCATTTACATTTATAAATATTGTCTTTTTCTACAGGTTAACTCTGAGAAATTTTTCATATATATATATATATATATATATATATATATATATATATATATATGTAGGCATGTATATATTCACATAGTTTTCGCAATAATGACTGCTGTTAGGCGACTGTTTTCTTAAATTTCATCATTGGACTGATCATTATGAAATATTCCAAGTAGCAGAAAACAGAAGTCAGTATAATGAAATGACAAGTGTAGTTAATACGAAAATAACTAAATTCGTCTTTTTTCTTTCTGAGAAGAGGGAGAAATAATTAGGTTAACAAACTATATTTGTAAGCAACAGCAAAAAAAAAAAAAAAAAAAGACGGAATAATTTTGAATTGCGAGAGAAATGTAATAAGAGAAATGAAGGAATGTGAAAGCATAACGAGTAAAAGAGTGAGGAGGAGGAAAAGGAGGAGGAGGAGGAGGAAATCGGCCGGAGAGCTAAGCCAATTTAATTAACAAAGCTAAAAGTAGCTGAAAGTTTGAATTGAGAAGGAAAGAGAAAAAAAAAAGGAACGGAATGAAATAGAGATAGAAAGAAAGAAATCAGAACGATAAGGATAATTAACTGAAAAGATGAAATCAGATAGAATAATTAAATAATAAATAAAATATGATAGAATAATTATAGAAAAAAAGTCAGAATGCAAGCAAAAGAGAGCATAAATGGAGAAAAGAATGTAAATGAAAAAAAGATTCCATGAAAGTCAATTGGAAGAAAAATTATATTTAGACAGGGAAAACCAAAGTGTTTCCATTCATGACCCACTGATCCTATTGCATTTCATTTTAGGAAAGTATAACGTCGTGTAGTCTATTGAAAAAGAAGTGGAGAAAAGAGGCTGTGGGTGTGGGTGTTAAAACGGATGGCTAACTGGGGTTTAGGCATAGAGAATAGATTGGCGCCGGTGACGTCTTCGGAAAGCATTGTGTGTCTGAAAGTTATTCGGCGGCCTGGCCTTTATTAGGCATTAAGAAATGTATAGGTAGGAATTTCATCAGACGCAACAAATAAGAATTGAAATTGAAAAAGAAAGGGAAGTGAATCAGGTAGATATAAAATTTATAAATAGCTTGGTTCAGAGAAAAAGTAAACTCGCATGTTCATGCACACCAGTGCGCAGGCGCACATACAAACACACACAGACATTTTTAAAATCCTTTCACCCTTAGCAAATCGCAAATGCCACTAGTACGCACTGGGTTACAGGAGTGAAATTGAAAGAAAATACTGTACACACACACACACACACACATATATATATATATATATATATATATATATATATATATATATATATATATACTTCAGTCGAACGATCATAGTTCAATCTTAGAATATTTAAATGTCCACATTCACAGTTTAAACAGGTATTAGTCGAAAATAAATCAGTGCTTCATCAAGATACAGTGTAACCCGGATATAAGAGACCCGGATATAAGAGAAACCGGATATAAGAGAGATTTTTTCTGGTCCCAAATTAGAGCCTGTGTTAATGTATATAAATTAGACCAAACCCGGATATAAGAGAAACCCTGATATAAGAGACTTCTTCTCCTGTCCCGACAACTCTCTTATATCCGGGTTACACTGTAATAATAAGCAAAAAATTAAAATACTCGAAGACATTTATATATGAGAATTGCGGTCAAAAATGAATAACAGAAACTAAGAGTATAGCACCAAATTTCATGTTTGTATCAGAAAAGTGTTACATAAAAAAGCTAAATTAAAATACTACAACAAGAAATTACTACAATTAAAAAATACTAAAATTAAAAAACATTTTTTAAAAATTACATACTTGCATAGAGGTGAAAAAGATATTTTGCCTTTACGGGGTTAACGCATAACACATATATAATCCTCGAAGATGAATTCAGAATAGACTGAAAATGCTTGAGAATATAAAAATTATTTGAAAGAAATTTTGAAATTTTTTTATCAATTTTCTACAGCCAACAAGAAATTAATTCATGAACTTGAAAGGATTAAAACTAAAAGAAATAGACATAATACATCTAAATTATTTAACCAAACATGCTTGTATGAAAATATGCTATATATATATATATATATATATATATATAGTCATAGTGCTACTACACTTTTATACGATTTTAAAAATATCGTGTTTGGATGACATTTATTTTAAATAAACTGAATTAAACACTTCTCAATCCTTTTTAACAAAAGTTTACTTAATCGAATTATAATACAGGAAATCAATTATTTTACAAAAACTGATAACCCTAATATATATATATATATATATATATATATATATATATATATATATATATATATATAGGTATCTATACTGTCTCGAAAAAACTACGAATTTTTGACTTGCCAATAATCAAACCAATCTCGAAGGAAAAAAGGTTTTAAAAAAGAAAGAGCCAGGAACATGAAAGTCTGTCGAAAAATCGCACAGATACAGGTTTGAAGCCCAAAGAAAAAACCCTGACACGAGTAAACAACTAAAAGAGCTCAATAGAACCGTAGAGCACACTACGTCTGGCTCACTAGGTTTGACTATATATATATATATATATATATATATATATATATATATATATATATATATATATATATATATATATATATATATATATATATATATATGTGTGTGTGTGTGTGTGTGTGTGTGTACTAGTACTATGACTTTCTGGGACCTTCTAGAGCTTCTTGTGTACCTCTAGATCATTAAAGATCCTTCTAGAACCTTCCGAAACTTTATGGAACCTTCTAAAACTATTTAGAGCCTTCTAGATCTTCCCGGAAATTGATGAGGTGCATTTGGTGGGACTACATAAGCGTGAGCGCTAGTTGGCTTGTCGCGGAGATAAAGCGAGTGGCAAAAGTGTGTTCTGCTTGAGATCAATTCTTGTTTCCGAGTATATAAGTTTCCTGATTGGGCAACACTGTCTGATTCCCTGAAAGACCTCCAAGTATTCATTCTTAACCATAATGTCACATAAAAAAAGTGCTTCTACCACTGAAAGAAACAAGAAGATCTGGACGAAGAATCTGATAATTTTTCAAGTATCATATTAAAAAATGAAGGACTCTTCCACTAGAAGAAGGATCACTGAAAAACAAAAGCAGGATACCACTCAAAATCAACATTGTTTATTGCTCTCTGATAATTGGAGCATTCATCAAAGGAAGGGAAGATTTTATAATGGAAATCGCTAAAGAAGCAATAAGTTCATGGCAAAAGAATTTAAATTTCCCAAATTTATCAACTCATCTCAAATATGCAAATTTGGATCAAGTGCTAGACACCTACGATGAAAATATGATCCATGGAATGAAATTTTTTGACATTACAAAAACATTTTGAACGTGTAGCGAGGACAGACGGCTATACAATTTTCAGATCGAAAGCAAGACATCTTGGATATACAAATGGTAAGACGGCGAGTTCAAAAACTATTCATCCGTTCAAAAGAAGAAAATTGACCTTGAATTTCAACAACACGAACAATAATACTTTAACTTCCGAATCATAAAATCGAATCTAAGACCCAATCAAAGAGTGAATTTGACGAGACTTAAACTTCTGCAGAACAAGAAAACAAGGAAGAAATATAGCTAAAACCAAAACTGCAACCAAATTAGTTACATCTTCAAACTTATTAACCACTTATTAAGCTGTTTGCCAGCAGTTATCTCAAGAAGGGATTGACGTTCAGACAACTTCTCAATTTGGTATTTACAGATCCTCTCTCGCGTACTAAACGTTTTATGAATTGAGTTGGATCTTTTCGAATTGATCTCTTTAGCTCTAAGTTAAAATGATGATCTCTCTTCCTGTTTTGACCTCCTGATCCAGTTTTCCTCTCTCCTGTTCCCTCTTTTTAAAACTTATTCACCGTTCTCTTGATGGTTCTTGAATGGAATATGAAGATGGAAGGCAGAGTATGAATGTTGGTACCATTACCGAAATCAGTGATTCTTACAACCAATAGTATCAAACGTCTTATCTGAAAACCCGGAAAAAAAAGAAACTCAATTAGTTTACTGATTTTTTAGATATTAAACATTTTATGGGATGGATATTTATGCTCTTCCACGATTTGGGGAATCTTCTTGTACAACAATATATATATATATATATATATATATATATATATATATATATATATATATATATAATTAGGATGATGGTGTAGTCAGCTTTTACCATTAAATCTGTCTGAAACTGGAGAGAAATGAAAGAGAATTTGGATGAATGGAATGTAGGTTAAGTCGGAACAAAATCTTCCGACAAGAATATAATACAAACCTATAAAAGACCTTAGGAATTCCATTAGTGTCTTTGAGCTCATGGAACCAAAATAAATTCTAATTAGCCCAACAACAGTATTCGGTGCATACACTGAGCTCCGGTTTAGAGGCCGTATCTTTTTTCAGTGCAAACTTGAACAATTTTCTCTTTCATATCTACTATTTTACTTTCCGCAGGATTCAATACTAAAGAGAAATACTACAAAAGACACCAGTAAAGATTAATTCAGTGATGTACCAGATTAGAAACACACACACACACACACACACACACATACATATACATACACACAAACACACACACACACACACACACACACACACACACACACACACACATATATATATATATATTAATTTGTAATTTTTCTTGATGAATTTTCTACAGCTACCCAGAAATTAATCCGTGGACTTGAAAGGATTAAAATGAAAATAAATAGACATAATACGTCTAAATCATTTAACCAAACATGCTTGAATGAAAATATGCTGCCTATACATGAATACCAACAAACAAACACATATATATACACACATATATATATATATATATATATATATATATATATATATATATATATATATATATATGCATGTGGGTAGCAAAATTATTTAGCACATTGGTTTTTCTTACATATCTCAAAAAAATAACAGATCAATTTCAACGAAACTTATAGGAAATATTTAAACGAACATTGTCGATCAAAACATAGAAGGAAAATTTAAAACCACTGTTTTGAGAAACATTTATTAACAATAAATAAAATAACCCATATGCAAAAGTATTTAACACACTTTACTAATATTTAGTACAGTGGCCTCTGTTCTGCTTCACAGCCTCCAGTCGTTTCCCGTAGTCTTCAACTAGTTTCTTGCAGGTACTTGTTGGTATTTTGACTCATTCTTCTTCACAAATTTTCTTCAATTTGTTTAAATTCGATGGATTTCTTTTATGAACTCGTAACTTCAATAGTCTCCACACATTTTCGATTGGATTTAAATCCGGTGACTGGCTTGGCCATTCCAGGACATTAATGTCATTATTATTAAACCAATTCTTAGTTGTTTTAGCAGTAGGCTTCGGGTCATTGTCTTGCTGAAATACAAAATCACGACCATGTCCCAAAGAAGTGGCACTGTTCAAGCGTTCACAAAATTTGAGTGTATTTTGCAGCATTCATTGTTCCTACTCCATTTGAGGAAAAACAACCCCATATCATAATATTTCCACCCCCATGTTTGACTGTAGGGATGGTATTTTCTGGCTCGTATTCCGCTCCTTTTTTCCTCCATACATGAGTGCGCATGTTTCGTCCGTAAAGCTCAATTTTCGTTTCGTCTGACCAAATTACTTTCTCCCAGAAATCATTAGATTCAATTTCATATTTCTTTACAAAATTCAAACGGGCTTGTACATGTCGGCGTTTTAATGGAGATTTTCTCGGTGATCTTGAAGTGAGACCTGCACGATTCAGTGATCTTTTAATTGTATCTTTACTAACTTCAATTCCGACATTTTTCAAATCATTCTGATGTCTCAGCCAGTCGCTCACAACACTTTTGACTTCATCATCACTTTTAAACTTCGTGCCTCCCGTGAACGCTTTCAAGGGACCAAACAGGTGAAAGTCTGAAGGGGGCAAGGTCTGGGCTGTAAGGGGGATGAGGGAGCAGTTCCCAGCCCAGCTCGTTGATGGTCTGCACCGTTTGGGCTACTCTGTGAGGCCTTGCGTTGTCATGATGCAAGATGACTCCTTCTGACTGATGACCCCTGTTCTTTATGTCTTTCTTGACCTGCCTCAGCAGTTCTTAGTAGTTCTTCTGTCAGACTGAATGAGGTCATTGATTGATTCGATCACCTCAGGAGACCTCACTTCCGTAGGCCTCCCAGGCCTGTCTTCATCCTCAACACTGCTCCGTCATTCTTTAAACAATTTAGCCCACTTGTAGACATTTTTTTTGGCTGAAACATGTGGCACCATACACAGTTGACATTCTCCTATGAATTTCAACTGGTTTGCACCCTTCAGCAACCAAAAACTTGATAACTGACCGCTGTTCAATCCTGGAGCATGCTTCTTGGTCGGCCATCTTTGTTAATCACCAAAACTCTCAAAGTTTTTTTTTAATCTGCAAAAGAAATTAAATCTATGTGAAAAAGAAGTAAAACAAAAAAAATAAAAATAAAAAGTAAGCTTCTATCTGTATTAGAAGTCTTCATACCGAAAAATTCACCTTATTTATTGAATGACCCTCGTATATATATATATATATATATATATATATATATATATATATATATATACGCACAAATATGCACTTGTAAATGTATGTTGGAAAGAAAGATTCTCCACGATGATTCTTACAATCTCTGAATATAATAGGCCAGAAGAAATTCGAAAATAAAAAATAATAATATAAAGTAATAATATATATTTAAGTACCTCCCTAGAAAAGCCATACCAAAGTTTTTAATGATTTTTTAAAAATTAAGTCTTTTCTGAAGCTTTTATTTTAGTTTCCATTAAGCAAAATATATTTTTTATTTTTCCAAACTAATTTAAATTGACTGAAAATACTTCTTTTTTTCTTTTTAAATCAAAAAATCGATGATTTCGCGCCATTTTAGTCATGGAATTCGTTTTATTAAACTTTTTTTTTTTTAAATAAAATATGCTTTTCTGAAACTTTGTTTGAGGAATATAAGCTGAT
This sequence comes from Acanthosepion pharaonis, assembly GCA_903632075.3. Taxonomy (NCBI): domain Eukaryota; kingdom Metazoa; phylum Mollusca; class Cephalopoda; order Sepiida; family Sepiidae; genus Acanthosepion; species Acanthosepion pharaonis. The sequence continues at coordinate 1,187,674 of CAHIKZ030003940.1, forward strand.
TTTTTGTTTAATTAATCTCATTTGAAACAAATATTACTTTTAATTTAAAATATCTCAGAAATCCATTTTTCACGGATGTGATGACAGATTGAGATCTTGTACTGATAGCGGGAAGTTTTTTTTTTTTTTTTCTACGGGCGACATATTTGTGAAAATTACTTGACGAATATAATGCCAGCGTCTTTTTATATGATTTTTATTTTCAAACAGACTGTCGCCGATGGGTGATGACCTCAATGTCCACTTTTATATTTACATATACTCTACCATTCCTTAAAACTATATTTTTTATCATATATATATATATATATATATATATATATATATATATATATATATATATATATATATGACGGTGTAACAGCAAAATTGTCCAACTCAAGTTACAGCATAATTATCCATCCCAGAAAATGTTTAATATCTAAAAATACACTAAACTAGTTCAGTTTTTTCCCAGGTTTTCATATAAGACGTGTCGGCTTAACATCTTACTTTCATAAATTGCTAATAGGGGACGCTCTCCGGACTATAAATACTCTGTGATATTTTTTCTCACTCTCTTCTTAACTTATCCACTTATTCGTCAACATGTAAATCTTTGGCGGAGAACGCGTTCCCTTTTGGAAACACATGAATACACACACACACACACACACACGTACGTATGCACATTCACCCACACTACATACTTTAAACCCAGACAGTTTTCACGTTCTTTTGTTACACACACCATTAACTTTGTCACGTGTAAAATTTCTTCTTAATACATTATCATTTATTTGTACATATATATTAGTACTTTTGGTTCTTTAGTATTTCTTTATGTGAACCCACATCCCAAATCCACATTTAAGGTGACAGTGTTTTCTTCCCAATTTCTAACACCGACGTTACTAATGCCTTCAACAAGTTGGCTTAACCGGCCTGATAGCATTTGTCGTAATAATCACAGAAAAACCCTTTGAGTTATTCAGCTAGAATTAGAACAGGTTAAAATCGTTCTGTGTCAGCCTTACTCATTTCTCGACAGAATGGTGAGAGGAAAAAAAATCATCCAAGCCTTCAGTATTGGTACCAATAATCATACTCTGGCTCCCATCTTCATAGTCCATTCAAGAGGATGGTGAATAAGTTTAAAAAAGAGGGAACAGTAGAGAGAAAAATTGGATCAGGAGGTCACAACCGCAAACGGAAACTTTATTTCAACATAGAGCTAAACAAATCAATTAAAAAAGATCCAACTCAACGCATAAGACGTTTGACTCGTTGGAGAGGAGTTTCAACTATGTCAGTCCAAAGAGCACTGAAAAACATTTGAAAATGAAATCGTACGTGAAACTTGTGAGGCATCATGATACTCTAGGACAGAAAGTTAGAAGGTTAGAGAGGCCGAAGATCGTCTTGAATAAGTTGGAAAATGATCCTGGAATAACACACACACACGCACCCCCCCCACACACATATATATATATTATATATATATATATATTTATAAGTGTGTGTGCGTCTGTGTGTTGTGTGTGTGTGTGTGCGATAAAATATACTTTTAAGGTATTCTATATATGTGCGGGTGAAAGTGTCCATCATCAGCGCGTGTAAATTAAATGTGGACACAGGAGTCGAGTGGTGGCAGTCTCTCCCTCCAGGTAATAATTCTTAAAACAGATTTTTCATTTTATTTATGATAATTATTAGGTTGCTTATAAAGCCCTGATTCAATTAGGCAGCCGAAAGAAAACAAAAAAAAATTATGGAACAACACCAGCATTTATTCTTCCAGATAAAGTCCATCATTCTCGCCAGCGATCCGACAGCATCCGAATCTATCCCAGATACCAGTCCGCTGGCTTTGAATCAAAAATCAGCAAAAAAACTTCCTTCACTTCATCAAAAGTCTTGAATCGTTGGTCGCGGAGGAAATTTGCCATTGAGCGGAATATACCATAGTCACTCGAAGCAGCATCGGGCCTGAATGGTGGATGTGGAAGAATCTCATCTGTCTGAACTTCTTAGTCACCCCGGCAGTTTGTAGCTTCGCATTGTCTTGGTGAAACAAAGCCCAACCCCGATTGACCAAACCAGGATACTCATCATTTATTTTGTCGTACTCGTGGTCTAGCTATTGGTAATACTGTTTAGCGTTGATGGCTCGACCGTGGAGATACAAGCTCGAAATGCAGTACCTCTTGGGAATTACACCAGACAAAGATTTAGATGTGTTGTTTTCTTTCCGCTTCTTAAATGTGTCAGGACTTTCTAGTCAACCTAACATTTACTTAATATACTAAATATTTTGTCAATATTTCATAATTTTTAATACTTTTTCAATAATTTCTGTAAAAATTTGAAGTTTCGTGTTTTCACTAAATTAAAATTTTTATTTTTGGCATATTGTTTTCAATAGAAAATTCTATAATTCAAGTCTTAATTAAAAATAGTTCTAAGTTTCTCTTCTGTTCATCTAGAGAAAAACAAAAATGCAAGAACATATAATGTATGGTTACCAGCAAAAGGCTGAGCCCAAAATTCAAATTACAAATTGGGGATACAAAACTCAAACACGTACAAAATTTAAATATCTGGGAAGTGTTTTAAAAGAGGACGGAAAGTACTCTTACTCAAATAAGAGAGTCCACTAAAAATACAGTTTAAAGTTATATATATATATATATATATATATATATATATATATATATATATATATATATATATATGGGGGGGAATATATAGAAAATACGAAAGAACTGGTTAGGTAAATAATCCAAAGTTCCTTCGTATTTTTGTTATTATTTTTAAAAAATAGTGCTCGATACAAAAGTAGAGCATAAATATAATTATTTATTTAAAAATATGATTCCAACACGCTACATAAGAGGTCTCATGTTTCAAAACAAGAGCCGAAAACTTCAATATAATTATTTGAATTAAATTGAATTAAAGTAAGCTCTGTTCCATCTTCAAGCGATTTCTTTTTTTGGAATAACTTATTTCTGAAATTTACGTGTTTTAATAGTATATTCATAATTGAAATCAAAATTTCCATGGTAACAGCTAGGGCGGATGGTTTAAAATAGTTAGGGGCATGTTGGGTGTTAATAATACGTATCAGTATAAAGTTACTTTCATAGATGTCAAGTCAGGGTAAGGTGGGGGTGTCTAAATTTGAAACGGAAGATGTTTTCGCCTAATCTGGTTTATATATATATATATATATATATATATATATATATATGTTTAAAGTTATATACATATATATATATATATATATAAAAACGGTATTTTTAGCGGGCTCTCGTATTTGAGTAAGAGCATAGTGTTTAATAAATAAACGGAGCGCCCACTCAAATACGATTATCCACGTTCGATTCCTGCAGGGGAGCGCAATTTTTTCTTTTACTTTCTCGAACATTCAGTTGGTAGATGAAATAATAATATATAACGTTTAATAAATAAACGAAGCCCCATACTCAAATACGAATACCCACTAAAAATAACGTTTTAGGTCATAAAAATTATGTCGGATTTATCACAATTGCATCTTCATATATATATATATATATTAAAATGAAAAGAAAGAACAGTAAGATTTAAAATCCGGTGTTCTTAGTTTTAAAAAACAGTGCTCAACACAATTCTGCAGAGCATAAATATTTATGTATAAAATTACAAATTTAACACCAAAACAAAAGTGCCGAAAAGCTTTTTGAAAAAAAAAAAAACACACGACATGCGAAAAACGGATGTCATCATTTGTTGAACAGCCACCCTTACCCTACCTTAACTTTCGAAAGTAACTCATGTTTTGATACAATAGTTGTCCGTGAAAATGAATACCATACCACCCCTTGTGAAAATGATTGAATTTCCCCGTATCCTTAGCAACGAATATTAAGAATGCATGTGCTTATAAAACTCAGTAAATTTCAAAATAATTTATTCCAAAATTCGCTTGAAAATGAAACTGTAGTAGGGATTTTAATTCTATAATTAAATTTTTAATTAAAGTTTTTAGTTTCTGTTTTTGAAACATGGTAATTCCTGTGAAACGATGGAACCGTATTTTTAAATTAGTAAAATTTATTATATATATATATATATATATATATATATATATATATATAGAGAGAGAGAGAGAGAGAGAGAGAGAGTGTGTTCCATTGTAAAATAATTGGCTCATTCTCACGTGTATCAATACAATCCTTTTGTTACCAATATATATATATATATATATATATATATATATATATATATATATATATATATATATATATAATGCGTAAAATAAAACTCGAAACTGTATGTTTGGCACACCGACCAAGCCAGTCCCAATTTTCATTCAAGCCTATATTCTTTTGATTTGATTTTTTTTTTTTACACCCAACTTGTCCGGTCATATCTCCTGAAACCGAGATCACCTTGTCTGCTATACTGGCCGTCTTTAGTGAGATTCCATTGTTAATTTTTATTTTATGCTTATCCCAGCGATAAGTACGTAGTCAGTAGTCTTGTTCTTTGATTCAGGTTTGTTTTATACTGTGTATGCTTATCGTACGGCGACAAGTGCAGTGCCGCCCGACCACTCCCTGTAACGGATATCATCTGGTCCCCAAAAAGTTCGTTACCTCCATACTGGCCTTTGACTGGCGCCTCGTAAATGCATGAAATATCGAGTTTCGGTAAAAATGATGAAATGATGGTAGAGGCGTTTGGTGGTGTTCGTGGTGGTATCGTGGCAGGGTTTGTTGCGGTGTTGGTTTGTGAACCACGACAAGGTAAGCCTGGACAATAGGGGACACCAAGCGCGTGGAAGGAGGGAGAGAGTAAGAGGAGTAAAGAGTGAGAGAGTTAGAAAGAGTGTGGGGGGGGAGATTAAAACTTTTATTATTAACCAAGCCACGGGACAATCTGATCTGTGAAATAAGAGTTCAAAGATAAAATCAGCTGACAAAAGAGAAAATATAGGAAGGTATCAATGAAGAAAAAACACGATAAAACGAAATAAAGCAAAACTAGCAATAGGTTAAATAATAATATATAAATATAGATACCTCCAAAATAAGCGATGCCTGAGGTTTAAAATGCATTTTTAAAAATGAACAATGTTTCTTGAAGCTTTTATTTTAGTTTTAATTCCAAGTTCATAGATTACATTTCCAATAAATTAAAATGCTTTGCTCTAGTTCAAACCGAATTTAAAATGATTGGAATTGTTTTTTTTAATCACTAAAATCGACCATATTGACAAATGTGTGAACATAATTCTATTTATTAAATAAAATTTCAAAAATGAAATATACTTTCCTGAAACTTTATTTGAAGAAGATTAACTGATTTAAAGTTTAATTAATCAGAATTACTACAAATATTACTTACTTTTAGTTTAAAATACCAGCAGAAAAGCATTTTTTTTAACAAAGAGATGGGTCTATTTATTAGGTGTTGAGAGATTTATCGGATGTTTAGTATTTTTAAATAAAGGTTAAACAACTGCAAAAATTACTTGACGAACGCTTCTTATATACATTTTGAACGATCTCTCTCTCTCTCTCTCTCTCTCTCTCTCTCTATATATATATATATATATATATATATATATATATATATATATATATATATATAGAGAGAGAGAGAGAAAGAGAGAGAGAGAGAGATATTTACCTACCCAGTAATCTTTAAAATTTAGGAAAATATACAAAGTAATCAAATATTTTATTGGATTTTAGGTACTTTAGCTTTATAGTCTTACTTACAAAAACGCTTATTGAAGAAATGTAACAAAATTACCAATAAATTTTAAACTTACTATAATTACCACTCTTATTTTCTGATAATGTTTTGTATGGGCATCTGTATTTACAAAAATAGGCACATTTACAGACGCACAAAAACAATTGAATCTTATTTTTAAAATATTGGTGATGTCTGAATTGTAGTAAGTTTTTCCATTCCTGATTAGTAAATATAGTTATTAATTATTAACAGTATCACCTAACCGCTATGAATTAATACACAATTTAAAAAAAATTAAACTTTATAAATTATTCTAATTAAATGTTTAAAAAAAGAAAACAATTCTTTCGAAAATTTCTTATTCATAGAAAAAAATTTTCTTAAGAAATTAGCGTCCATAATATATCTTATTCATAAAAGCAAATATAGGCTTTACTAATTAACTAATGTCTTAGTTTTACTACATTTTTTTTACGCTTCAGAGAGATTTTCTGTAACTTGCGGTCCTGTTTTACAAACAAACAAACAAAAAATAAATGATAATTTAAATTCTCCAAGGGCGTGTTCTTATAACTAATATTAATATCAAACCAAACGAAAATGAATTTTTCGAATATTTTTACCAAGATTTTCTAAAAAGAAAATGTTTCTAAAATAATTTTCTTAATTTGTGAATAAGTCCTGAAAGTTTCATTAAAATTATTACATTTTTGCTTGAATTTCAAAATCAAAGTGTTTTTCTCCGAAAATGGCGCTCATATTTCCTATACTAATTTATGGTCACCCATTGTCACAAGAAAAATAACATTTTTAACCAAAATTTTATAAGAATTAAATAATATAATTTAATCATTAAAAATCCTTTGGTCTTTCCTCTGTATAGTAACATTAAGATATTGACAATAAAACATTGTTTTATCAAATTTGGAGGGTCGGGTAATCATGTATGCTCAGTTTTTTTATCTTCTTCTTCTTCTTCTTCTTCTTCTTCTTCTTCTTCTTCTTCTTCTTCTTCTTCTTCTGTGACACTGTGGAATAATGGTTAGCGGCTTGGATTGAGGAATCGGAGAGCCGTGTTCAAATTCCAGTTGAATCCATTACATTCACTTATGTGCTAATACCATTGAGAAAGGTATGAATCATCTTCTTCTTCCCCCAGCTATGGGTAAATAGCAGAACAGAGCTTGGATGGGAACTGGTATACCGCAGAAAGAAATGGCAACCTATTGCGGGAAAAATTTGTCTCTTCAGTCATGTATCGAAAGATACATGATCGTCTAAGCGTGTATCTTGCATGGCATATAATTGATGCTCATTTTTTAGCCAATCATTGGTGGTATCTATCTAAATATTATTAATTTTACAATGTAATAAGAATTATTATACCTTGTGGGTTGATTGTTATATCACAAGTCTAAATTTTCTATCGTATGCAACGTTTTTTTGCATTGTTTTTTTTTTCTTAAAACCTTCAATGCCATCCCATGAGACAACTTGGCAGTTTTTGTTTTATTATGACACCGGCTATGAATTATCTCGCGTTTGTTTTTTTCTACTACATTTTCATTTGCGAGCGTTAATAAAAAGTTCATTCGCACTGATACTTTGTGTTTGAAAACAACATTAAAACTTTAGCTGAATCTTTAAATCAACTCATAAAAAAAATTATTTGCCTAAAATTGACTGTTATCAAGTTGACATTTGAAGTCGGCTTTCGTAATTAACCTCTGACAGTCAACGCGTTAAAAAGATAAAAGAAAAACAATGCTTTCTATTAGTTTGATAATAATAATAATAATAATAATAATAATAATAATTTACAATCATAGCACACTACACGAAAAGTACCATTCAAAGATGCTACATTTACCATTTCTTACTGCAACTTCTGCGGGAAAGGAACTGAAAGAAACTGGTATGAACACCACCCAGACCCGGTTACGGAGATATGACCTGTTACAATTCTATGGGATTACACAATACACACTGACAGAACAATCAAGGCCAACCACCCAGATATTGTTATTAAAGACCACAAACAAAAACGATGCCTCCTTATTGATATGGCAGTCACTGCTGACTGCAATGTATCTTTGAAGATATTCAAAAAGTTGTCAAAGTACAAGGACCTTGAAATAGAAATCTCGAAAATGTGGCATATGGGAACATCAACAATCCCTGATGTAGTTGGAGCCCTAGGACTGGTTGGAAAAGATTGCAGTAGACTAATTGAAGGGATTCCTGGAAGTCCATGCCTCAAGGAGATACAAAATTTGTTATGACAAATACAGCCCACACCTTACGAAGGGCTTTATCTATGTAATTTATTTTTTTTTTTTTTTTGGTCAGTGGAAAGTGTCATGACGCCATTTCTAAACTTAGGTCCCTGGGCGGGACCCGGAAAGTAATGTGTAAACGCCAGAAATCAAAGAAAATAATAATAATAATAATAATAATAATAATAATAATAATAATAATAATCAAACCTATTACGTAATTTAAAAAAAAGAAAAAAAAAAAAAAAGAAAAAAAAACAAACAAAAACATTCAAGACAAGAGTACACAATCAGTCAAGTTAATTAACCCATAGCCAGGAGGGGAGTGATGAGACAGATATGTACCTTTTCGAATGGTATTAATGTTAAAGTAAACGCAACAAACATTATCGTTATTTGAAATCGACTCCACGGTCTATATTTCCTATCCTACCCTCGTATTCAAGCTTATTTCTTTCTTTCTATGTGCCATATCCTTGTAAAGATTTCCTTTTTTTTTTTATAACACATTCACTGCTACTTTGAGTATGAAAACAAAACTTCAACTCTTAAAAAGAATTATTTGCTTAAATAGGTTATTATCGAGTTGGCGTTTGAAATCAGCTTTCATAATCAGCCTCTGGCAGTCAATGTGTTAAAAAGATAAAAATAACTTTCTATTACGCATTCAGTTTAATAATAATAATATTAATAATAATAATAATCACACCTATTGATATACGTAAAATTAGGAAATTTAACCAGTGAGCAGAATGTTGTCAATTTCTCAACTGATAACTATTTTAATACAGACACATCTGCCAGAAAGAATCCTTTCTAGCTAGTCTTCTTTCATTCATGTGTGTGACATCCACCGGTCTTGGGGAACCTTGGGTTTGCACCTATAGCTGTTGATGGCGGTGAAGCATCTTTTATGTTTGTACAGGCCCACACGGGGATGAGAGTCTCGATTGGAACGAATGCATCTAAAGACGCCTGGTTTCTTTCCGTCGAGCACGTTTCTCTCCGGCAGGAAGCGTCGGTTTTTCCTCTCCTTGCTCCAGCTTTCGGTGTAAGCCGCGTCTCCAGCGTGATCGATCGTTGGCGACATATTCCCACCTCTGGATGTCCATGTCTATCGCCTTCATGTCTCTTTTGCGGACATTCTTGAATCGAAAGTGAGGGCGCCCTCGTGCTGGTGGCCAGTACCTTATACAGAAAGAGCTTCGGAATCATCTCCTCCGGCATACGATGTACATGTCCGAGCAAGCTGAATTGGCACGGTCAGAGAAGAGCGTAGAGGCTGGATAACTGGGAATATATATATATCTTCTTTCATATTACTATAGATTAAGTCCTTCATGCCACGAATATAAAAATATACACGTTAATAGGTAATCTAGTTTGTTATTTACACTATTTACCTTGTTCGGACAGTTGTCTTCATCTTTATTGTCATATTCACCATGTTTCGGCCGTTGTACGCGCCGGCCTTCTTCATGCGATACACGTTGTAATTTCAAACCGAACCCCTTAAATAAGAACTAGAGATATTCCTAGACAAGGGCAATGGAACGAGAAAAGTATAGCCCCGTAGATTGAATAAAGGATTCAGGTCAGAATTCTCTGTAGGTTGTCAGGATCGATATACACCTGATAAAGTTAGATCAACGGCCGAAACGTTGATAAGATGAGGACAATAATCCGAATGTAAATAGTTTAACTAATTATTAGAGCCAAAGTGAACGGAACAAACTTGATCCGGCTTGAACACGGCATGCCGATTCTATTTTTCCCGCGCCGATATCCGTTATTTATATTTGCCTGTCCTTAAAAGATACACAACTCAGTTGTAAGAAATTGGGATCGAATGAAGACCAGAAACGGTAAGGACGATAATAAAGCGTTTAGAATCCTTAACTGTGAAATGGGTAGTGAATGATACTTTTTTCACTTGATCTCCAGCTCAAAGCAACCAACTCATACTGGAATAAAGATCCCTCGACGGGTTGTATTGGTTAACATGCTTTTCTCGCTAGAACAAATATAACTGAATAGTGAGTTCGATCCTCACATACTTTGGCCTTGTGCCACATCTAAGCTGTGCTTAAAGAATCACCATACTGGATTAAAAATTCAATTTACATAATTAATGATAAATACTACTGTTAATAATAATAATAATAATAATAATAATAATAATAATAATAATATTATTATTACTATTATTATTATTATTATAAATATCGTCTGATAAATCGTGTCTTCCGTTGTTATCTGTTTTTATAATACCAGGCAAGAAACGAGCAGGAATAAATACCCGTACCTGCCAAGGTCCCAAGATACTTGATAGAAAAACCTAAGGTCTCGACACAATGGCGTTTTCTGATCACTTCCCGCCTTTTTGTTGTTTCCCGCCATATGGCCCAACTCGTTGACATGGCTATTATTTGTTCGGAACAGCAAGTATGAAAAGGCCAATCAACTCACTGTAAGTGATTTCTAATGAAGCATTGCAAACAATTCTACTGCTAGTTGAATACAATTTATGCGTTCTTTTTCCATCTGGTTGCAACGAGGATTATTTTGAAGTGATGTCAAGTGGGACAAATAAAATTTCAAGGGATTGCGAGTATGAATAGGGAAATGGGTTGATAAAGATGACACGGCTGATAGAAGAAAGACCGATATTTGTTCGTTTTATGGACATTGAGACGACAATGTCAAAGGCCATATTTTGTTAGCTTTTTAGTTTGTTCATGAATGTTCAAGTTTGTCCTTATGTGGGTGTTTCTATGAATATGTTTCTTTATTAATGACTATTTAAATGTCAGCAGGTATTTATGAGTAGAGACGTTTATGAGGTAGTTGTACACATGCCGAACTGTTTGATAGCGAGAAAAAAAAAACAACAATACAAAACAAGGAAGATATGATTAAGGAAATTTTGTGTACATGGCCTAAGCCTTTGGAAAGGAGCATCTTTTTTTTTCAGAGAAATTGTCCGTTTCAATTTACTTTACTCATATACTAGTTTTCACCGATGTTATCGAAGTAGTTATCTTGGTTGAGCACAAAGCAAAACAAAGAGTCACAATAGACCATTGTACTACGTTAGGTTCCCTCTCATTATTCAAATTAATCAAACATATCAACTGATCACATTGATCATATTCTTATATATAATTATATATATATATATATATATATATATATATATTAAGCTAAAATGGACAAGTCCAGGGACAATTTATTTATTATATATATTTTTTATGAAGAAATTTTGAAAAACAAACGTTCTTTTAGTTAGATAAAGTATTTCGGTTTAAACCTTTTCAAGACAATATTGTATCTATACAAAAAGAACTGGCCTCTCCAATATTTAAACATAAAAAAATCAAAATTTATATAACTTGCTTATATATATATATATATATATATATATATATATATATATATATATATATTTCATATATATATTTATAAATAAAAGAGTGTAAAGAGAGAGAGAGAGAGAGAGTTTTACTTATATTTTTCTTATTAATATAATCATTTTCATTTTCCACCAAAAATAACGTTCAAAGCAATAAGAAATGGCGCATGCAGTTTCAAGCATTGTGTGGCCGTACAGTTTAAAACATACCGGATGATATGGTGGTTCTCCCCAAGAAAAAGGGCGCAAGTTCGAACCGTGTCGGGGAATGCAATTTTTGTTAGGTTTCTCATATGCGAAATCAAGTAAATTTAATTAACACTGCTAAAGTATAGAAAATAAAACATATATATATATATATATATATATATATATATATATATATATATATATATATATATATATATATATATATATATATATATATATATATATATATATATATATATATGTACATAATCTGACAATTATATTAATATATTTATATTAAAATATTTGGCGGATTTATTCCATGTTATCTAATACGTTGTCATTGTTTCCATTTAGGTTACATTTCGGAACTGAAATGAATTATCAAGAAAGACAGTCGAAGATGTGTGCTTATAAGCAGTGATTTGGAGCCTACCAACCGGAAAGTTATTCGTGGTTCGATGGTTAACATCTCATCAGGCCAAATAACGGTTTTCGTATGGGATACAGGTTCGATTCCTGTCGAAGAATGCACATTTTCTCAGAAAATATATATCTAAATTTATATATTAATCGAAAACCGAAAAGAGCAAATAAAAATATACAAAATAAAAAAAAATGAATAAATAAGAAAATGACAAGTAAAATAAATTAATCCAAATAAATAAACAAATTAACAAATCGCACCCGCTAAAATAACCGTTAGAACAAATAAAAATAAAAATAAATAAGCAAAAACAAGTAACAATAATCAATCCAAATAAATAAAATAATAAACAAATTAACAAACTGCCTCCCCACCACCAAAATAATAGAATAGACTACAGCAATCATTCCAAAAATGGGACGAAAAAATAGCTTTATTTTTCCAGACCAAAACAAACTATTAAATAAACGACCTAAACAAATCTCATTTGTTTACTAAGTTAATAAAACATCGAAAACCGAAAAGAATAAATAAATATATAAAATTAAAAATAAAAATAAGTAAAAGAGAAGTAAAATAATTTAAGCCAAATAAATAAAGCACTCCCGTCAAAATAACCGCCAGAATGGACTACACAAAATGCACCACTGACCCGTGTATATAAACAGAAATAACCCAACACTCGCCGCCTGAAGATTGCGTCTAGCATGAAACAGCCTGTCGCCTCCGCGTGTTAAATTCAAAGAAAATTTGACAATAATTTTATAAAAGGAAATTAAGAGAAGAAACACACAATGGCTAAACATCCGGTTCAATTCTATACTTTAATATCGTGAAAAATTAAGTATTTTAAAACATATCAATATTTCTGATATGAGGTGTTGTAATAAATAAAGGCAATACATAAAAACTGTCATATTTTGATAACATTAATGTTACAACAAAACACTTTTCATCAAAAATTCGAAAATAAGTTTTGAAACGGAAATTAGAAGAAACAAACAATGGCTAAACATCCGGTTCATTCTATTCTTTAATATTGTGAAAAATTAAATATTTTAGTAAAATAAATGTACAAGATTGAAATTTTAATTTATAATATGATACACCTTTTAACAAATAAATTAACTTGAAGTTGGTTGTTCGACTAGCTTACATTATATTCAAGGATGTAATTTATTTTCATTTTTTAGCTTTGGAAACACGGGGTCCTGTTATACTCAAGTCAAATTATACACAGTATCTAATACACAATAGGCTTATGGGTATGTCACGTTGAAACACTACTTCCCATAAAATCACTGAAGTTAAGCAACATCGAACCTGGTCAGTACCTAGATGGGTGACTACGTGGGAATGCCAGGTGCTGTAAGCTTGGATATGCAGCTGGTTTAATGGATAATGGCTGGAAATTTTTAATCGGAGAGCTACGTTCCTATGTTGTGTTCATTATATGCATCTACACGCAAATACTCTAAGGAAAGGTACGAATCCACCTTTCTCCCTCTCGCTATGGGTTAGTAAAACTTGTATCACTAAATCATTATTATCTTAAAAAAATCTTACAATCTAAAAATATTTCCTGGCTTTTAAATAAACTGCAAAGGGTTGACAGGCGATAGAAAATACATAAATGAAGGAATCAATTAATATTTAGTAATTGCTTATGATACGCATTAATTTTGCTGCTTAAATCCTACAAATGACAATTTCGGTTGAGAAAGAAAAAGAAGCTGAAAATAACTGTAAATCATGTAAAATTTGCATTTACAGATTAGAAATGCTTTTAAATTTGAATAAAAGGAATGCACAAAACATGTCATATTTAGATAACATTAATGTTACAACAAAGCACTTTTCTCTGAAAATTTGAAAGTAAGTTTGAAACGGAAATTAGAAGGAACAAACAATGGCTAAACATCCGGTTCATTCTATTCTTTAATATTATGAAAAATGAAATATTTTAACATATATCTATATTTCTGAGATGAGGCATTGTAATAAATAAAGAGAATATATAAAAACAGTCATATTTTGATAACATTAATGTTACAAAGCACCTTTCCAAAAAAATTTTAAAAGTAAGTTTGAAACGGAAATGAGGCGAAGAAACACACAATGGCTAAACATCCGGTTCATTCTATTCTTTAATATTGTGAAAAATTAAATATTTTAGTGAAATATATGTACAAAATTAAGATTTTAATGGATAAATATATATATATATATATATTGTGGATAATATAGTTTTTCAAAAATATTTATATTGGGATGGCTGTAATAGGGTTCGTATTATACTCAAGGAAGCAATTTATTCTCATTTTTTTTACCTTTGGAAACACGGGGTCATATTATTCTCCAGTCAAATTATACACAAGAAAATACTTATTATACTTATTAGGCTTACGCCATGTCATATTAGTACACCAGTTCCCATATAGTCACTGAAGTTAATCAATCTGGTCAGTACCTCAGATGTTGTAAGCTTGGATGTGCTGGTGGTGCAATGCATAATGGCTGGAAATTTTTAATCAGGGAGCCAAGTAACAATGTTGTATTCATTATATTCATTTACATGCAAATACTCTTAGGAAATGTATGAATATTTAAAATAATAGTAAGTACCTTTTCCCTGAAAATAAGTTTTGAAACAGAAATTAGACAAAACACACAATGGCTAAACATCCGGTTCATTTCTATTCTTTAATATCGTGAAAAATTAAATATTTTAATCAAATATATGTAAAGATTGAAATTTTAATTGATAATAGGATAGACCTTTTACCAAATAAATTAACATTGAAATGGCTGTACGACGGGGGCATATTATACACAAGGATTTCTTATATTATACCAAGTCGTATTATATACAAGAGAATAAAGTATATCTAATATAAAAAGTATTGCTTAGTGGATGGAGAAGGGTTTTCTTTTTCTAAGTCATATCAGTAATTAGCGTTGGCAATCAGATTTTCAAACACTGAATTTCATCGCAAACAAGTCATTCCTACTTAAAAAAAATTGCCACAACATATTTTTCCCATCATTTTACTTTGCAACTAATGAAGCAAATATCTATATTTAGGATATTTAGAGGAGAACTTTGAATATCTTTCTTAACTAGAAGAAAAATTTTAGTTTAATTTGAAACTTAATTTTAGTCCTTCATAAGATTCCGATCCTTAGCTATGATTAATTAATGATGAACATGTCATTCGTTTATGATCTATTTCATCACTATTCTTTCATTAACTTTGGGGAGTAATTATACATTCTTATTACTCAAAGAAGAATCCAATAGTGTTATAAAAACCTCGAAGAATTCCAGTAATATAACTTTAATCATTTCTAAGATACAACAGCTCAAGTCTTAATCTTGTTTTTTTCTTTTTTAATTTGTTAACTGCACAGTAATGTAGATCCAGTTGGGCATATTCTATGAGAAATATTTATCGAAAAGCAAGGTTTATAAGAAAATAAAAGTTCACCATAGTCATCAAATATTTTCCTGATTCCAAACGGCAATAAAATATTTGTTTTCTTTTTGTTTTTATACAAGTATCACTCTTCTTTTATTATTATTATGTTTGTTATTTTTCCCAACATTCCTTCGTGGTTGATATGGGAGCAAATCACGTGACTTGTTTATTGACAGCAATTCGAAACAGTTGATGACGTTCTATCAAATACGAGAAAGGAAATTGGTGATGATGAAAATCCTTTTGCTAGAATGAAATTCCTAACACTTTCTGTTGCGTCTATGAGAAAAAAGGGCGTGTGTTTGACATCTATTGCAAAAATGTATTATATGTCTTACGCTAACATGCAAGAATAATAAGGATGGATGGTATATTTTTGGGGGTGGGGGCGCTGGGGTGTTATATTACGTATAAAATGCAATCATCTGATGACATCTCGCGACTTTTGTCTGGTTTGGACTCTTGTATTTTACTAAATAGCGTAATTTACATCCAGGTTAATCTATCTATCTATCTATCTATCTATCTATCTATCTATCTATCTATCTATCATTCTCTTCATGATTATCTATCTATGTATCTCTCTCATTCTCTTCATGATTATCTATCTATCTATTTTCATCATCTATGTATCTCACTCTTTTCGTGGTCTATCTTTATTATCTATCTATCTATCTATCTATCTATCTATCTATCTATCTATCTATCTATCTCCTTCACTTCATGATCTATCTATCTATCTATCTATCTATCTATCTATCTATCTATCTATCTATCTATCTATCTATCTATCTATCTATCTCAATCTCTTCATGATCTATCTATCTATCTATCTCATTCTCTTCACGATTATCTATCTATTTTCATCATTTATGTATCTCAATCTCTTCATGATCTATCTTTATCATCTATCTCACTCTCTTCATCTATCTATCTATCTATCTATCTATCTATCTATCTATCTATCTATCTATCTCATTCTCTTCATGATTATCTATCTATGTATCTATCTCATTCTCTTCCCGATTATCTATCTATCTATCTATCTATCTATCTATCTATCTATCTATCTATCTATCTATTTTCATCATCTATGTATCTCAATCTCTTCATGATCTATCTTTATCATCTATCTCACTCTCTTCATCTATCTATCTATCTATCTATCTATCTATCTATCTATCTATCTATCTAAGCCTCTTCAAAGCCGAGTTCAAATTTTAGCGTAGCCAGTTGCGTTTACTTTCGCACAGATGACTCTTAGGGGAAAAAAAAACTTGAATACATCTCTTCTTTCACCCTCTGGACTGTACCCTTTAGCCATGATTGCAGTCTCAGAAAGAAAGCTTAAACAACTATTAGATAATGTTCAACTTCAGGAAATTTGTAACTGAACCATTTATTTAATCTACGGCGATAGATTGTTCTCGTTCCACTGTCAATATCTAGGGATATCTCACCTTGTTCTTATTTTAATACTGTTCAGACCTTGCTCGCTGATATGGACCCAAAGTTGGGACCACGGAAGGAAAACACGGAACACGGATTAGAGGTAAGAAAGATATATTAAACAAAAAGGTTATAAAGATAGTGTAAGTCGTAAGTCTCTCCACGGCATCACTAAAAAATAGAGCATAGTCTGTTGAAAAAGACGCCAAAGTTTATGAAAACAACATTTTATCGTCAAAATGCTTATGTTTTTATGAAGAGGATAGACCAAATTTTTAAAAAAAATTTTTCCATCTTTTTAGAATATTCTAAATTTTGATTTAAAAAACCTTGTTTCTCTTTGTTGCAACATGGAGTAGTAAATAACAGATAATTTTTAGCGCGTTTTTTTTTGTATTTACACACATTAATTTGGAAAATCTTGCAAAAATAAAAATAATTGTCAGATGTTAATGAATCTTTCAGAAACTATTCACAGATGATCGAAATTATTATAAATATGTTTTTTTTTTATTAAAGTCATGGCAGAAATATTTTTTTTTATATTTATTAACACCCCCATATCTAATTTTATGAAAAACTCTAGAAATTCGAGACCATCGGTTTTTAGTGATTACAATAGTTAAAGCACAAGGCTTTGAAGAATGTAAATCATGTTTTTTTTTTTTTTTTAATTTTGCCCCCGTACCTGAAAATCAGCTCTGAATTGTAACATACAAAACTCAATAAAAACAAATATACTATTTAATTTCAAATGCTTTTATTTGTTTTTATTTGTTCGTATGAATATGGACAATATTTTCTGAAAGCAAAAATTTTTTTCAATGAAAACTGAATTTTTAATACAATTATTTCTTATTTCTTTAATTTTAAAAAGATTTTTTTTAATTTTTTCATTGAATTTTTAAAAATATTTTAACTTTAGTTAAAAGCACCATCAACCTTTCAAAATCTCCGTGTGAGATTGTCATTGTCTAGCGCATTGAAATTTTTTTCATTTGGACCAATCAGATTTGCAGAAGTAATTAATTCATGTAACTTTTGTGTATACAGTCGGGCACTAATTATCAAGTACGGAAGACCAACCAGAATACAATTTCATCTCAGTTATGACATTTTTCCATAAATGAAATATCAAAATTAATAATAGAATGAATGGAAATACAAATAACACAGTAAAGTGTAATAAATGTACATAAAATTATAGTATTTTATGTACACTTCTGATAAAATTTCACAAGAAAGGTACCTATAAATTAATTAGATACCTTTTTCTTATGAAATTTAATCTCACTATTAACAGTCTTATTTTTTAATTTCTTTATATTTTCCATAAAGCATCGTAAACGTAAAAATGTACCAAAAAAAAAAAAAAAATTAAAAAATTAGAGCGCTAAAAGTTTTCCTTAAAAATAACGAGGTAAATAATTTGTTCACTTAAATAATTTCACTTCCTTCCATCCGTAGAAAGAATTACCCTCCCGTAAGTTATCTAAACGTCATGAATGTGCCTTTCGTCACCTGTCAAAAGACGCGAAAGGTTATGACCTGCTTTGTTTTATTTTCAAATTACATTTTTTCGGTGCAGAAGCTAAGTTAAGCTTGGTTCAAAATATTTTAAATAAAGAGTATAATTTCTGTTTTTATTAAAATCAGTTTTGAAAAAATGATAATTGATTTTTAAAAGAATATCAAAGTCAGATTTTCATCTTTTTTATAAAATGGAAAAAAATGATTGAAAATGATGGATTATCTGTCCATTTTTTTGACCAAAAAAATAACAATATTTTTAACGAAAATTTCAGACGTGCTAGGAACGATTAAAAAATGTAAAAAAATACCCCAAAAATACTTTGATCTTTCCTCTTTAATAATAATATGAACATTAGACGATAAAATTTTGTTTTCGTCAAGTTTGGCGTTTTTTTTATCATGCTATGCTCTTTTGCTTACATTTCCGTGGAGAGACTTATGTAAGTGTAAGCGGAGCTTACTATGTGCTAGTGTCCAATATTGGTAGTCATACGCGGCTGATACTACTGTATTAGAATACTCTCTCTCTCTCTCTCTCTCTCTCTTTCCTCCTCTTCTCCTAGAGGGTTATATCGCATACTTTATATAGTCCTGGAAGAGTCCATGTTGTAGGTATGTTACGGTCTCACAATACTCGCCCTCATTCCACTGAGTCTAAGTCTACACTATTAGTTAACTGTGTCTTAGTTTGAACTGTCCTGGAAATAATCCAGGCAATAATTGAGCTATACTAAATAAGAACTAGTCGTGATAACCCGAGAGATGGACAGCGGAATGAGAAATATATCCCACTTATAAGAGGGTCGGCTGGAAACTTCATAGGCTGACCAAATTATAAATGTAAGTAGACATACCAGTTGATAGACTAAAATGCATGCTCGTCTACTGGAATACAACAGTTGGTTGGTCAGTTATTTATTCTACTACACTTGTATGTTGCTTGGTTGTTTTTCTTTTGTGGCATGTCAACCATTTTCAGGTCGTTTAATGACGAAATCTGAATATTTTGTACACAACTTTATTTTATTTTTAGAAATAAAAATGGTTTAGAGACACAAGTCTTATTAATTAACCCATAGCTGGGGAAGAAGGGATAGATTCATGCCTTACTGTTATGGTCCAAGTTTAGGACCATGAAAGAACAACACGAAACAGAAGAGTAGAAATGACAAAGGATATATTACACGAAAAATAATACAAGAAGTGGAACGTGTTAGTATGACTGTCAGACTGGTTTGGAGTGAACTAATATCAGCTCGACTCAATTCTATATCGATATTTAACAGTCCCCCCACGAGGAATGTATGTGGCACAAGGCCGAGTTTAATGTGGGTTTCTCTTAGGCTTGGCTAAAACTATACCTTTTGAACCTGCCTAGACGGGTTCAGGCCCTGTCTACCTCCCCGGACGAAACCTTGCCCTTCGGCAAAGCTTCGTCCGGGTTCCTCTCTGCCAAAGCAGAAAGTTTGACAGAAGTCGCACACAGTCAGAGACTGCGGGTGACTCGATTCAATACCGTCCGACTCGCTTGAGAGGTGGAGTATATATAGCGTTAGGAAGAGTTCATTCTGTCGTTCTAGGTAGGGACCATGACACTTACCTAAGGGTATTAAGTGAATATAACGAGCCCAACTGGAATTGGAACTCGTCTCTCCGATTAAAAATTCCGAACCATTAGATATTACACCACCCACACAACAATTACAACAATTGGCATTCTTAAGCCGTCACTCATCTAGGCACAGACCAATATCGACGTTGCTTAACTTCGGTGAAAGCCATAATCGCCAACGCCCTGATGTGACAGAACACATAGAAGAAAAAGTATGTGAAAAATATTTTCCTTTCACTTAAACTCGAAAATACTTCATACAGGATTTTCAAATGAAAGACAAAAGGAAAAAAAAAAACTTGTGTCTTTTTTTTTTGTATTTTTAAAAAAAATCAATTCATTCCAAGCAAGACGATAATGCCACACAGGCTCAAGGGGTTACTGGGAGTGAAAGAGAAAGAATAGGCTTAGAAGGAACCGGAAACAAAACCCTAAACAGGGAACAAGGTATAAACCTCTAATGGTATTCAAAAATCGTGGAGGATGTGAACTGGGCTTTAGACAAATCTATCTACTCATATGGATAAAAAAAAAATAAATAGTAAATAAAATTTCAGAATCCACGCGGAGACGTTATAAGTAAAGAGTTGAAGTAGACTTTAGAAGGAACCGGAAACTCAATCCGAAACACTGGATATGCGTTCAAAAGACGAGGAGGAGTGTGAACCGGGCGTTAGGCAAACATATCTACTCCTATGGATGATAAAAAAATAGTAAATAGAATTTCAGAATTCAGGCGGAATCGTTATAAGTAGAGAGTTGAAGTAGATTTTAGAAGGAACCAGAAACTCAGTCCTTCATATTGAACAGGCGTTCAAAAGACGAGGAAGAGTGTGAACCGGACGTTCGGCAAACCTATCTACCCCTATGGATGAGAAAAAAAAATTAATAGTAATTAAAATTTCAGAATTCAGGCGGAAACGTTATAAGTATAGAGTTGACGTAGACTTTAGAAGGAACCGGAAGCTCATTCCTAGACAGGGAACAAGGTATAATTCTCTACAAGCACTCAAAAGACGAGGCGGAGTGTGAACCGGGCGTTAGACCAACATATCTACTCCTATCGAGGCGAAAAATAATTAGTAAATAACATTTCAGAATTCAGAAGACGTTAGAAGTATTGTGTTGAAGTAGACATTAGAAGGAACTGTAAAACCCAAACCTAAACCGAAAACGAGGAATAAAATTTTACTTCCTTTCAAAAGGATAGGCGAACCTGTCTAGAATGATTTATAAAAAGAAAAAGGTTCTCTACCGATATATTCCTCGGTCTTCAAATTAAATTACGTAGAAAGAGATATAGCAAATATATAGTAATATATAGTAATGGACTCTCCCGTCGGTTTCGACGTATGAGGATCTGACAGCTTATTGATTCAGTTATGAAGTTTTGTGCGATAATCTTAAGTGGCATTTAAGACCCGCTAGTGATTTACAAAGGAGGAAAAGAACGAATCAAGGTAAACCGCCAGAAAACCCACACAAGTGATTTGATTAAAGTGGTGAAGGCTTGTGCAAAACCATCCACACTCTTCGGAACTATTGATACACTCAGCCGGTGCAAATAAATGCCACAAACGAAGCACACACACACGCGCACACACACACACACACACACACACACACACACACACACACACACACACACATATATATATATATATATATATATATATATATATCATTTGAACCTAATTCTTTGTAACAAAAGAAATGTGGAATAATAGACATGGCATTTAAGAACATTTAAAGACATTCTAATCTATACTACGTGAATAAAGTCCACATTCGGATACATCTTCACTTCAAGCAGAATTGTACGATTTGCTTCAAGACAAAACGGAAAGCACACCAAAGAACTTTTAAATGGAAAGGTTCACACAGACCCTTTCAGAAGAGAAAATCTATTCATTGCCATCACGGCTAATTAGAGTTGTCGCTGCTTATTATAAAAAAAAAATTAACAGAAGTTAATTTTATGGTACTGTCCTTCATATGCATAGGTCGCCTCATTCACTGACTGATGATTGATTTTATGTTATCAAGAGTGTATCTACATTTTCTTTCTTTTAATTAGAAGCTATTAATTGTGTTGCCCGTAATTAGAATCTCTTATTTGTCATTCTTGAGTTTTATTCATTTTTCTATTAATATATAGGGCGACAGCATCGTTATTGATAGCCAATAGTCAAACGAAATTAGTTAACAATTGATGAATATCGTTCCTATTGGAAAGCTATGCCATTTATTTCTTTTATATTAACGGGCTGACATGAGCTTAGAAAATTCAATACTATCGGTTTTTTAGTTATGGAAAATGCCATATTCAATGTCAGGCAAGATTCCCCAATCGTTATTATCAATTTAATAATTCAATAATATAGATGCAGACTAGCAAAAAAAAAACACAAGTAATGTACTTCAAAATGATCAGATTGATAGAGAGAGAGAGATAGAGAGAGAGAGAGAGAGAGAGAGAGAAAAGAGAGAGAGAGAGAGAGAGAGAGAGAGACAGGACAAGGCGATGGACAGAGTTAAAACTTCATAGTTTAAAAGAGAGATATAAAACCATATACAAAAGTATTACAAGTGTATTAAAAGCTAAGCAAACCGGTCAGAACGAATACAAAGCTGAGTAAACCGTCAGAAAGATTGCAAACGTATTACAAAGCTAAGCAAACCACCCGACAAAATACAAGCATATTTCAAAACTCAGCTAACCACCAGAAAATATACACAAGTATTACAAAGTTAAGCAGTCAGAAAAATGTAAACATATTACAAAGCCAAGAAAACCGTAAAAAAGAATACAAGCGTATTACAAAGCTAAGCTAATAGCCAGAAAGAAAACAAAAATATTAGAAATCTAACCAAAGAATAGGAAAAAATGCACACGTATTACGAAGCTAATCAGATCACCAGAAAGAATAGAAATGTATTATAAAGCTAAGCAAAACCCCAGAAAGTACACAAACGTATTACAAAGCTAAGAACACCATAGGAAAGAATATAAACGTATTGTAAAACAAAGCAAAACACCAGAAAAAAAAACGAAACATATTACAAAGTTAAGCAAAGCACAGGAAAGAAAGCAAACGTATTAAAAAGCTAAGCAAACCCTCAGAAAGAATATAAACGTATTACAAAGCTAAGCAAACCGTCAGAAAGAATATAAACGTATTACAAAGCTAAGCAAACCACAGGAAGGAATATAAACGTATTACAAACTAAGCAAACCGTCAGAAAGAATAGAATTGTATTACAAGAGTAAGCAAACAACATGAAAGAATACAAATGAATTACAAAGCTAAGAAAACCTCCAGAAAGAATACAATGGTATTATAAAGTAAAACAACAAAATGAATACAAACAATGAATACAAGGCTAAGCAAACCACAGGAAACAATATTACGTATTGCAAAACGTATTACGAAGCTAAGCAAATAGCCGGAAAGAAAACAAACGTATTACAAAGCTAAGCAAACTACAGAAAAAATGCAAACGTATTACAAAGCTAAGCAAACCATCAGAAAAAAATAAAAACGTATGTCAAAGCTATGCAAACCACAGCAAGGAATATAAAAGTATTACAAATCCAATCAACCCGTAAGGAAAGAATACAAGCGTATTACAGAGCTTAGCAAACCGTCAGAAAAAATACAAACCTACTACAAAACTATGCAATCTAACAGAACGCATACAAACGTATTACAAATTTAAGCAAACAATCAGAAAGAATACAGATGTATTACAAAGGTAAGCTAACCGCCAGCAATTATACAAACGTATTACAAAACTAACAAAACCACCAGAAAGAATACACACATATCACAATGCTGAGCAAATCGTCGGAAAATATAAACGTATTACAAGAATAGACAAGTATTAAAAAGCTTAGCAAACCGTCAATAAGAATAGAAATGTATTACAAAGCTAAGTAAACCGCCAGAAGAAATATAAACGTAATACAAAACTTATCAAACTGCCAGCAAGAATACGAACGTATTACCAACCTAAGCAAACCACCGAGAAAAATATAAAACAGTGTAAGACAAGGATGTGTCTTCTCGCCGGATTTATCCAAATTTTACCGCGTGGCTATCCTAAATGACCGAGAAGTCTTACCAAGATTTAGTATTTTGGGGAACAATCTTAATAGCATAATGCATACAGATGATAACGTCTTGATAGAAGACACTGAAAGGAAGCTGTAGGACCCCCTACAAATTAGGAAAGGAAAGTGAAAAAAAAAAACATAATTTGTAAGAGAGAATATTTCGTTACGACCAGTCTATGATGCGAGCTGCGAATTAGAGGTGGCAAAGTTAAAATGTCCAGTAGTTTAAATAACTGGGAAGTGTTTTAACAAAACTGAAGATGTATTGGAATACCAAAAGGTTGTCTCCTAAAAAGCTAAGCAAATCATAAAGTAAAAGGAGAATTTCGTTAGAGTGCTGAGTTGCTACGTAATGACAATCCGCCAATATGGCAGTGAATGTTGGACAATCTCCTCACAGATTAAAACGAGACTTGAGGTGAAAAGAAATGTGGTCCGAGAGAAGGATGCTGAGAACAAGATGGACAGAATATGTGATGGAGCAAGGAAGTTTTAATGAAAAAAGAAACAGAATTGACGCTTATATATTAGAGTCAGAACGATATAGTTGACATTTCTAGAATGCATAATGAGGAAAGAGGACTTTCAGAATTCAGCACTCAAAGGACATATTGAAGGCAAGAGAGACACACTGAATCAGAGATTAATCTGACTAGTTTCTGTAAATGGATGACAGAATAGCGAATCGGAGGGATTGTTACAAAAACATTGCATTAGAAAGCAATTATCGCCAACGGTGAAAGAAATTAAAAAAATCTATTCAAATAATAGTTCACATCAGGCTGACAAATATTGATGTTGTTATTGTTAGTAAACATTTGATATATATATATATATATATATATATATATATATATATATATATATATATATATATATATAGATATTATATTGTATATACACTACAGTTCAAAATTTTGAATAAACACCCAGAATTAGTTCGGGATGAATTTGAGCGAAGAGTGAAAAAAAAAAACTTTTGCAACGAATGTCAAATATTTTTTTGCAGTAATCAAGACTAACAGTTGGTTGGCTGGTTGTTTTGTTTTATGGCATATCAACCTCAGTGGGTCATTTAATGCCAACAAATTTTTTGAAATAGATTCATAGCGATAGTTTGGTAAAAAAGGTGTGTATGTATACATATATATTTCTACCATTTTTCAATTACTCATATTTTTGAGTACAATCAAACTTCTTTTAGGACTTTTACTATCTTGGATGGTTCTATTTTCGTAATTTTTTTTTTAAATTACTCACTTAGTAATATTTTGTTCGCACTTGATAAAAATCTACACACTCTAACAGTATATGTTTCACTGTAAATTTCTCTTGGCATGTAGTGCATATTGGAGATTCTGTGCCCTCAAGGCTAAGGGAATATATTTTGACGAGAGCAAAATATAATCATAAAAATGCTTTTTTTCTTTTTGTAATTTTCTAATAAGAAAATCAAAATTCATTTTTTTTAACCATGTATAATAACTTTTTTTTTTATTTAAAGTACAACACAACTACATTTTGGGCAAATTTTAAAAGAAATTACCAGGCGTAGTTTCAAACCTTTTAGCTGTATTATATATACATTACTTATACATTGCCTTCTCGAGAATACTATGGACCGAACATGTGAGCAACGACGAAGTTTTAGAGAAAATGGTAACAAAAGTACACTTATAATTGACATAACAAAGAGATGATTTTTTTTTTCGTGATGTGAAAAAAGGACTTAGAAAATTTGACACATAGATTAAAGGCAAGAGGGACAGTTGAAAACAACGCATAATCTACTTGGGGAGCACATGTAAATGGATATTAGAAAAGGCTTTAGGAAAGAAAACAAAAAGAGAAAATTTATTAAGAGCTACAAAAAACAGGAAATTGCGGAGAGCAACATTTGGAAGAGACATTGCACATAGAAGAATAACAACTATGTGAATTCCCTATGATTTTGGCTTATTTTGTTCTTCATTAGTCTCACTCAATCTTGTTTTGTCTTTTACAGTAATACACAATTATTCCGTTAGATAAATTATTTTTTGGAATTCTATAAACTTTCAGGACGGAGGCGACCATGTCTCACTACAAATTCCGTTTCTTTATTAACTGTGAATTTCGATTACTTCGGAAAGATATTGGAATGGTTTCCTTTATCTTCCTCACGCTTTTGAATTCAAAAATTTCCTTCCGCCTGCTTCCTAGTCTAGAATCGCGAGTCTGCTTTGACATTTAACCCAGAACTGGAGAGAGAATAAATGTATTCTTTTATTTCTCAATTTCTTAATATTGCTAAAATATTTCACCGTTAACTGCTACGCTAGGCGTACATCAAAACACGTTTTATAACAATGTTCACTCCGTAACAGGCTTAATGTAGAGTGTTACAGAGTAAGATGTGACACGGTTTAGGAAGATTCTGAGGAATATCACGCAAAACCCTAAACATGAACAACTTAAGATTATAGTGATCGAGGAAACATCTTCTTGAAAGTCGGTTCCACGAAGTTCCGTTTCGTAGGAAGAAGCTTTTCGAGTGGAACTTAAATCTCATCAGTGAACGTGCCCCAAAGGAATGGGCCACGTTCCCTACAGTGCGAGGGTCTAAGTTGTAAAAGTTAGAACGGGTGGAACCAAGGAAAGCTGTTCGTCTGAACATTTTCCACGGAAATAGCGATAGAGTCTTAACAAGGTTTCGACATTGGGAAAAGGGTGGAAAATAATTAATCGCCGACAAGGCTGGGCAGAATTTTCTAGACTCTATCGAGACTTGAAAAAAGTGAAAACTGGATAGCTCCTGTAAATATATGGCAGCCTGATATAATAGAATATGCATTCACTTGTGTTCCCCCTCACATGAATGTGATTGGCTGGTGTCCGTCATAAATACCGACGTACGTGTAGGATTGAAGATCCTTAGTCTGGGAGCTAAGTCTATAACGACGCCCATTGGACTACGCCATTGATCTAAACTTCTTACCTGCGACTACGACGCGTACCAGTCGATTACTGCTACCGTATTCTACTTGGTTATAGTAGCCAAAACCACTTAGCTACTTCGTTCAAACACATCCCTTTCCGGGACATATCACAGCCGAAATTCATATTCAGGAGGAATCTACTTGGGGAGCAAATGTAAATGGATATTAGAAAAGGCTTTAGGAAAAAAAGAATCTTGAGCGGTGTAGAGAACAGACCATTTTCCCAGTATTTTTATGAATATATAGAAAAAAATACGCATATTTAATATTAGAATGTGAAGAATTCGATAAATACTAGCGACAAACGAAAGGAGAGTTATTTTTATAGGAGATTCAAGTCAAACTTCAGAATTTCGGTCAAAATTTTAGGTCCCGATTCTTATAGATTGTCGACATTATCCATGTGGTTATACAATAAATATATTAGAAAAAATACAAGGTGCACGTGTAACTAAATGAGTTTATAAGTGGTCAAGTGTTGTTTTGAATATCAAATGTGCTTTGTGTAGAAATAATTGTGTTTCGTTGTCCATTTTCATTGTTCTTTGTTGTTTTACGCGTAAAAAAGGCGTGCCTGGGTTACCGGCTTCAGCTTTTTCTCCCCATATCATCCCCCCTACCCCACAATGCCTCATTTTTTCTTGCGGTTAAAAAAAAAAGGACAATTCTTTTATCTTACTGAAGGGGCAAACTTTTCCAGTTGTTGAGTTGTGAGCGTCTTTCATTGATATCATAAGTGAGTAATTTATCGCCAGGGTTGAACGCCGGTGCTGTGATACGTTGATTCGAAAGGAACTTTTCAAATAATGCCAGGTGCTGAATGCTAATGTAAACAGCGGTTTTTCCTTTAGACCACGGGCTGAGCAACCTCACAACAGTATATATATATATATATATTTATTTTTTTTATTTTTTTATTTTTTGTAGTAGAGCCGTACTTCTTCAATTTGGCCCGAGCAAGTAACGATTCCAAATGCAAAAACCTGTTTTTTGGTCAGTTGGTCAAAATTTGAAAAGGATGTCGAGCCATGAATTTATCAGCACCCGTCTCAACTGCGTGTGTTTATATTCGAGGAGATTTTTATATAATGTTGAAAAAAATTGCAGATTAATATTTTCAGCATAATCTGCTTCCTTATCAATGAAGTGCGTTAATAAGAATGTAGATTGTACAGTAGTGAATATTAACCACACATATCGTGCATTATAGTGACTATTCTAGATAAACTTTCAGTAATAAATACATATCAAACGCATTATTAGCACCCGTATATATATATATATATATATATATATATATATATATATATATATATATATATATATATATATTGTTGTATCTTAAAGAGGTTACAAACAGACAAAGGTGGTACTCGAATGAAGTAACAGCAACACGAGCCTGGATGAAAGAAGAGAAGTTTACTGTAAAAGAGAATACACAACTGAAAGACAGGGAATCAGGTGGCAGGCTAGTAATTCCAGAAGCAAGGATATTTACCTTTACCCCCCCCCGTGAGGCATGATGTGGCACAAGGCCGTTTTTAAAGCAGGGCAAAATCGAGCCCATAGGCTCGGGCAAAAATTAACCGTAGACCGAGTATACACGGAGTCGGGTAGCTGTCCACAACCCGAAACGAGACTCTGCCCTTCGGCATAGCCTCGTCTGGGTTCCTCTCTGTTCGAAGGTAGAGAATTTGACCAACTAATTGCTGAAGCAAGGCTATTTACCTTAACTCACCGACAGACAAGATGTGGCACAAGGCCGTTTTTAATGCGAGACAAAACCGAGCACGTAGGCTCGGGCAAAGAATTCCCGTAGACTCCGTATACACTGGGTTGGATAGCTGACAACCACCGCAGACGTGACTCTGCCCTTTGGCATAGCCTCGTATGGGTTCCTCTCTGTCCGAATGCAGAGAATTCGACCAGCACAACTGGAGACAAATCTCAATTGCCGAAGGAAGCCCCCAAGTATATCCTGTGTTCACTATATATAGCTACTGATATAGTCAGTACACATAGGCGATAGGGAGTGTGGGACATTCCATTACAACACACACACACACACACACACACACACACATATATATATATATATATATATATATATATATATATATATATTACATTAACATTACTAATTTATTCTTTGTATGACTGCTTCATTGTAATATTAACTATACTGCACCAATAATAAATTTAAAAGACTGATCCACGGTGCAAAATTTCGGGAAAACAACTGGACATTGCTCTAGTTATTGGATCATTTAGTCCATGCCACTTTGACTGATAAAACACAACAATAAATTTCTTGGAATTGCCATATTAGTAAATTCAAAAAACGCCCTCGCATAAATTTTCAAAATTCAACCTTAGCGTTGAGATTGCACGCTCCCCAATTTTGTAACTGTTAAAAATGTCACATTTCAAACAAACATATTTCGACTTCCTTTATACTTATTTTCGTCTCGGGTGTTGCCTGAATTTTACCTGTGAAGAAAATGCATGATGATGATAGGAAAACCTATCGAAAGTACTAGAATATTTATGAAACATCTAAAAACAAGGATCGCATCATTCAACGTCTGGTTAGTGAGTTAATACTTTTAAATTTGTTAGCGAATTGAATTCGCTATTTATTACTAATTTATCCTTTATATAACTGCTTCATTGTAAATATATATATATATATATATATATATATAACAATGTTTCAGTCGTTAAACGTTCTAGCCTTCTTCAGGTGAGTGCAATTTTTGAACCGTACACTTTATTTCGTCTAGATTTTTCTAGTTCCACATGCCATGCCTTTTCCGGGTGTCTCAGTTATTTCCCTTTAAGACACCTCTCCAAGTTTTTGGTTCACCACTGCTGTGGCCTGGTATTGAACACCCAACTCTTTAGGTCTAGTCACTGGATCTAAGCAATGTCTTTATCCACTGGGCCATGTACCCTTGACGATAAGAGTCCGAACAATGTAAATAATACAAGTGATCATAATACCTTATCTCCGAGATATAGTCATGTATATGTTTAAGGAAAATATTATTAAAGATAACAGACATTTTGGGACGATTAATTTTACTGATTAACTTTTCAAAATTACGAATGACCCTTCTCATACCAGGAGGAAATTTAGACAGAAATTCAGAAGAATTATGTTCCAAGCTTTCGATATTCTTAAGTCATCATCATTGTAGGTAGGATATGGTAGGTATGGTAATGTACGGATATATATATATATATATATATATATATATATATATATATATATATATATATACATTCTTTTATAGATACAAATATTTAAGTAAGTGCTCTGTTTATAATAAACAGAATTAAACAACATTTACGGGCCTGAATGTCCGAGAAATTTTCATAGAAAATATTCGTCCTCCGTCAGGATTCGAACCTGTATACTATGCGGAACTGTCATTTAGCTTGACGTGCCTTTACCGGTTTGTCCACAGAGGACCGTTCGGTTAACAAGGTCGAATTTACTGTATTTAAACTTCAATCTTCCATGAATCTCTCACGTACATTCATATCTGCTCATTGCGCATCAAATGTAAACAAATGACGTCACACATGAAAATTTCTCGGACATATAAAAAATGTATATACATAAAAATATCTTAAAATAATTGTCGGATTTTGTCCATTTCACCAAATATATATATATATATATATATATATATATATATATATATATATATATATATATATCTATTATTTCTGATGAGAAATTGAGGACAATTTGAAATATCGAATATATATATAAATAAATAAATACTTTCATAAAATAAAACATTATTATTTTTAATTTTTGAAATATATATATATATATATATATATATATATATATATGAAAAGAAATAATCGAAAGCGATTGGGACAATGGAATATGTTTGATTACTCCCAGCCAGTGGAATAATGTATGAATGTCGGAAAAAGTAAATAATAAAAATTAACTACATTTACCTTTTATGCCATATTTAACGAAAACATGTTTAAAAGAAAGTTTGCTCACCAAATATACATTTAATATATATATATATATATATATATATATATATATATATATATATATATATATATATATATATACGTAATAGAAATCTTATAAGTATAAGAAACTATATTCGCTCGGAAAACCTACGTTATATTGATTTGCAAATAAACAAGCCAACACCAAAAGGGAAAAAAATGGTATAAAAAAGAAAGAACCAAGAACATGTACGTTAACCAAAAAAAAATCGTCCAGCATACAAGTTCAAGGCCCAAGAAAAAAACCCCGATGCGAGTATCCAAAACAACTAAATAAAGTACTCAATACAATCGGTACAGCAGACCTAGTTAAACCTAAAGACCCAGACAAACCTACCAAGGTTTCACCTAAGCGAATCGTCAGGAAGCCAGCCTTCCTGACGATCTGCTTAGGTGAAACCTTAATAGGTTTGTCTTCTATCATCTCTCTCTCTCTCTCTCTCTCTCTCTATATATATATATATATATATATATATATATATATGTGTGTGAAGAAAATTCGCTTTCTTCGCGACATTCAATTAACAGAAAACTCGCAAATATTGAAAGCGTGAGTGCTACAATCAAAGGAAATCGCCGATTTAGCTTAAAAGAATTACCCGAAATAGTCGGGGACGTCACTGATTTTTCAGATAGTATTAAGCCTTATTTTATATCACCACAACCTATTGTTCACATCTCGAGAAGATTAAAATTGTTTGCACACTATCGCGTCACTAAAGTCTATCAACGCCATCCAGGTCCAGCTTTGTCTCCTTGAGATTTCTAGCAATTTGAAAAGCATAATGGCAATCTCGAAATAGTATTTTCAAACTGTTTCAAAATGTAAGCGATATTAGAATGATTGAGGTTCTCTGGTGAGGAGTTTGAAATCACATTTTCTATGTTAAACTCCCTTCCCTCGATAGTGAATGACAGGATCACTTCTGGTCAGTTTTCATTAGATAAACAGTCAAACATGAATAAAAATTAATAACAGCTAAAAACAAACCCACTTGAAAATGGCAAACAAAATGGTCGAAAGCGCTTGGGACAATGGAAAATGTTTGCACTTCCTTATTCCCAGCCAGCGGAATAATGTAGAAATGTTGGAAAAAGTAAATAAAAAATTAACTACATATACTTTTTATGCCATATTTCATGAAACATGTTTTTAAGAATGTTTGCTGCCCAAATATACATTATATATATATATATATATATATATATATATATATATATATATATATATATATATATATATATATATATATATATATATATATATATATATATATATATATATATATATATATATATATATATATATATATATATATATATACACATATATATATATATACATTTTATATATATATATATATATATATATATATATATATATGTGTGTTTGTGTGTTATAACCCCTCCGAAAGCAATGTCTCCTATATTATTACGATGTTAACCGATATCAGAGGCGGAATTTGCCGGTACAGAAATAGTGCTTGAACCTCCTCCCTAATAAGCCATAAATTTTATACGTTGCTACAGACAGTCGTCTTGCAAGATGTTATCGGAATGAATGTCCATAGAAGACAGAAGTTAGATAGACTAAAGAAAGTCATATATATATATATATATATATATATATATATATATATATATATATAATGAATTGAGAAAAATTGCTAAGAGTTTGTTTGCTGTGAGTCTCATTGTGGAACTCCATACAGTGTCCAAGCTTTCAGCCAACTTTAAACCCCAATAATTTAAATGCGATGTTAACCGCTATCTGGTGTCCATCTTTCTTTTATTGTCGCTCCTTAGTAATGTTTCTGTTTTCTAATTCTTCGACACCCTGTAATTCCCTGTCTTAGTGGCTTTACTGCCTTGCTTGGGGAGAACTTGATTAAAAAATATATATATATATATATATATATATATATATATATATATATATATATATATATATATATATATATATAGGTTTCATTAAAAACGACAGTCAAGGTACTATGATTAATCCAGTGGTTTTCAACCAGGGTTCCGCGGAACCCTAGCGTTCCACCAGTACAGCCCAGAGGTTCCGCAAGAAGTTACACAAGTACTATGATTGACAATAATTTTTAATTCTCCTTCGTGTGTGTCTGTCAAAAACACGACCCAATATTAAAGATTTGTGGAAGAAACATCAGGCTCAAGTTTCTCATTGAATCTTTAATGAAAATAAATGTAATCCATTTAAACTGAAGTTTTTTAATACATGTGTAATAACCGTAAAAGCAAGATTAAAATTGCATATGTACGTATACAATATTTTTACAGTTTGTCTTTGTATTTTTTTGTAAATAAATCTGAAGATGAGTATTTTTATTTTATTTTAACTATTGAAAGCTTTTTTTGGCATAAGACAATTAATTTATTGCAGGGGTCCCTCGAGTCACTGGAATGTTTCCTTGTGGTTCCGCTCCAGCAAAAAGGTTGAACACCACTGGATTAAGCCTTTTATTTAATTTTTCTTGTGTTTGAAAAAGTGTTTTCTTTTTGGGACACAGAGTGTATAGAAGCTGGATAGCTTCTATACACACTATGTCCCAAAAAAAGTTCGAACACAACACAAATTAAATAAGAAAATTAATCGTAGTACAATGTCTGCCATTTCTAATCAAACCTGCATAAATGAATTATTTCTGCCTAAATACACAATATATATATATATATATATATATATATATATATATATATATATATATATATATATATATATATATCTTTTCAATTTCTTTATCTTGTATATTTATATATATAGGATAAAGAAATTGAAAAAACAACTACTATCTTTAAGAACATTTATTTAAAGTAACTTTACCGGTTTCACAGTTCCATGATTTTCAAAACTTAAAATGAGATAGAGAGATCAGGTCTATTCTATGACATGTCTCACATTTTACCGTGGATATTGGATATATATAAAAAAATATTATATATATATATATATATATATATATATATATATATATATATATATATATATATATTATATATATATATATAATTATCATCGTGTATTTATCGCCATCTTCTTTCTTCCTGAATCCTGTTGTTTATTGGTTTATTGTCCTTTCTACTCACTAAAGTCTTCTTCCAGTGACCCCTTGAATCTTAATCACATTATCGCCTTGCTTGAAGTAAAAGTATTAAAAAAGTATCTTCCTTGTCACGCTTTCTAGCGTGCAAGGTGATAAATCAACTTAATATAGAAAAATTGTGTGGTTAATTCCTTTAGTCATTTTGCAAAGTAGCGTTATATAATAATTACCGTTATGTAAGTATTTATTTGTATCTTTTGTGTCACGCCCTATGTACTTTTATTAACAAGTCGCAATATGAAACATTTTCTTATGATAGTGTCTATTTAACAATCTCATTGTATCCTAATGGATATCGGCACGTATCACTCAGCAGAACAAAAGAATAAAAACAACCTCAAAATAACCATCGAATTAAAGTCAAACAAAGCAAGCTTCTTCATGACAAATCCTTCCCAAGAAATGCAGAAGAAACCGTTGAATAAGCAGTTCATTATTAGCTTCTGCCTAAGTTCTGGGTTCGGAAATGACATCTGAGATCTGCAACGCATGGATTGAAGTTCCTTTTCTATTTTAGCAGTTTGATGAAAAAAGTTAAGACAACCAAGGAAATCATTAATTAATTAATTAATTTATTTATTGATTAAATAAAGTTCTTATAAGAAACATAGTAATCGAGGAAGTAATTGTATAAAAACTTCGGCGGGTACTGCTTAACTTGTGAATTCTTCGTTATGTAAAATAATGAAATATATGCATTTGGTATCTACGTTATGTAATTATGTAGTATGAAAATGATCTTTTTAAGTAACGTAGTATTAAGGGCAATTCTGAACATGGGAGGAACGACGAGGTTTTGTAGAAATAGAATCAAGAAGTAAACTTATAGTTAACATCAGAAAGAAACAGTTGAATTTCCAGAAGAAGAAGAAAAATTTCCAGAATAAGAAGGAGAAGAAGGAAGAAGAAAAAAGAAGAAGAAGAAGAAGAAGAAGAAGAAGAAGAAGAAGAAGAAGAAGAAATAATAATAATAATAATCATACTCCAATACTACACGATAATTACTTTTATTAAGGCTATCTTTTCCTTCGTGTCCACAGAATGGTAAATATAGTACCACGATTACTCATTGGTTTTAAGTATTTTCTAATTTGCAGGAAGGAATTTGCTGTGATTTTAGCTTTCAATCTTTGTGGACATACTAATAGGAATTACTATGTTTTATACACCAAATGTATTTAAACATTTATAATTATTTAAATTGATCATAAATTTAGAATTATGCCTGCAATATCTCAGAATATATCTATAATGAATTTAACTGCAATTAGTGAACGATTGACCTAATGTGGACTGAAAAAACAACCATTTCACTCTTTCTGATTGTAAGTATACATTTCATTGCTCTTCCTGTTTTCCATATGTCTTCCTCGTTGACCAATTATTCTATTTCCGAGTATTCTTACTATTATGTCGTATCCAGTCACTTCTTGATTTGTTTGGCTGGTTGATTCGTTTTCTACGGCTTATCAACCAATTCAGGTTATACAATGCCAAAAACTTTTTTTTTTATTTTAAGAATTTTTTTTTTCTTAGATAATAATGGTTTTGTGATACAAGTCTTACTATTAGATGGGTCGTGGTGGAGAAGAAGTGGATTCATACCTTTCGTAATGGTATATACCCATAAGTAAATATAACTAACCCCACGGGAATTGAAACTCTAGTCTCTGATTAACAGTTCCGAGCCAAAATCTATTACACTATCCGTTCATCCAAGCTTACAGCACCTCGGTCACCCATGTGGATCGTATGGGAACCGAGGTTTCAACGTGGTGTGACCGTAAACTCTGTTATCTTTGAGGAAATCGTTACACATTCAGTGCCATATAGTATATAGATATATTCTTCTTCTTCTTCTTCTTCTTCTTCTTCTTATTATTATTATTATTATTATTATTATTATTATTATTTTCTTTAATTTCTGGCGTTTACACATTTCTTTCCGATGAGTAATGCTTTATCAACATTGGGACCTATGGTTAGAAATGGCATCATGACACTTCTGTTTTGATTTAGACAGAATCACTGAAAAAAAAAAAAAAATTACATAGATAAAGCCCTTCGTAAAGTGTGGGCTATACTTGTCAGAACAATTTTGTATCTCCTTGAGGCATGGATTTCCAGGAATCCTTCAATTAGTCTACTGCAATCTTTTCCAACCAGACCTAGGACTCCAACTACAACAGGGATTGTTGATGTTCCCATATGCCACATTTTCGAGATTTCTATTTCAAGGTCCTTGTATTTTGACAACTTTTTGAATATCTTCAAAGATACATTGCAGTCAGCAGGGACTGCCATTATTATTATTATTATTATTATTATTATTATTATTATTATTATTATAGTATTGTCTAGCGTTTCAGCACTTTTTTTTGTTACTAACAATATTTTCCTATAATTGGCATATATTAAAAAAAAAACCTTCTTTTTTTCAAGCTAGAAACACCAAGAAACATAATGTTTTAACAGATCATGAGTGCTATTAAGGAGATGTGATTAAATATACTTTAATGAATGTTTAAAAAAAATCTATTCAGTGTTATTACTGTTTAGGTAATAAAGATTATAACATAGCATGAATAGCTATAATGTAGAAAAAGTAATGCTCGAAATATACGCATTTTTTATGAGCTTGAGTAAATGGCTGGCAGACAAAACTTTCTAAGTACTACAAAGCACAGGAAATTGTGGAAAGCCATGTTCACCAACGTCTTGAAGGCGTTGAAGAAGAAGAAAAAGAAGAAGCACATCGATGGGTTAAATATTTATTTGTATATAATACTCATAAATAACATCACAGATTAAGAAGTGACTTGAGGCAATAGGAATGTGGTTCTACAGGAGGATGATGAGAATCAAAATGGAATGAACATGTGAGCAATGACGAAGCATTAGAGAAAATGTAAACAAAAAGGAAACTTATACTTACTTATCGCGACAGCTATCAGAGAGATGTGATTAAATATATTTTAATGTAATAAGCATTATAACATATAACAAATAGTTATTTTTATTTTTTTTTAAGCGTTTCACCCCAAGCAAGGCGGGAAGCCACTAGGACGCAAGGGGTTACAGAAAATTTGGAGCAAGATCAGATAGGAGTGATAGAAGAAGGAATGAGGAGAAGGGTAGTGGATAGATCAAGGCAACTGTAGATGTCGATTGACATTACATTTATATTATGGAAAATGGAATTTTCGACAATATACGCATTTTTATGGTTATTTTTTAAACTTTTACCAAAAACGACACTCTCGTGCATGTAGTTATGGATAATATATATAAATTATTATTAATTTTTTTAAAATTAATAACTATTTCTGCTCAGTTGTTGACATTAATACCTATCTGATGATGTGTTAAACTTTTGGAATAATGCAATAATAAAAAAAATTAAATTCCATCTCTTCGATGTCCCGATCTGCAAAAATAAATGTATATTTCAGGAGACATTTTTGTTTTCTTATTTTCAAAGTTCATGAATTTTTTTCTTATTAAAATTCAAAGTGCAACACAGAATTTTAGTTATTCTACAAGTGCAACCTGAAGTAAAAAATAAAATAAAATAAAATGGTTGAGAAACATTGATCTATGTTTGCAGTAGATCATCACGCTATTCCATGTATTAAAAATGGCAAATGGGCCCAAATTTAACAAGAGAGTTATGAAACAGAGAAAATATAAGAATGGATTCCCACTTGTGTGCCTAATAATAATAAAAAAAAGTGCCTAGATAGTTGAGTGCATTTGTAAGATGTTTCGTTAAAATGACAAGCCGTTAGAGACAAAGGAAAAGCGCACACCTTATTGAGAGCAATGGAAGCTTTCAAAAAAAAAAAAAAAAAAAAAAGGCTTTTATGGACCGCGAGAATAACAAAACGTTGCGGAGTTTCGTCCGCCTACCCACTTATGGCGGCCTTTTGTCCATTCAGATTTTAGCCGACGTCTAAGAAGGAATAAAACGGTGGTGGCTGAGGGAGGGGTCTGGAGCGGCCCCAAAATAAACAGAAGAAAAGGCTGTCGTTCAAATGTGCCTTTCACATATATTATCAACACGGCAAAGAAAACGCAGGAACGATCCCTCACGCTCTCATAGACACAATGATGCACTTAAGTACGCATATACGCCGACATCTTGAGAGACGTCTTAGTAGTTGATGTAATTGCATATTACCCCAATGGTGCTAGTGGTCGATGTTACCTTGAAAATATACAAGATTTTAAATGCTCATTTTTTTTTCAGACAGACGAATCCTAATCGCTTAATAAACTAACGCTACACAATCTTCCCGATAAACTAAGCTAACTATAGACATATTTTGTACAGAAAGAATACGTACTAGATATTTTCTATTAATTCCCCCCAAAGATTGTAAAGTTACTTACCGCAAAATTAATTCACCCCAATATATTAACCTTTAACATTCTGGAGGTGATTTTGTTTGCAAATCAAAAAAAAAAAATTATCCTGCCATTCAGATGAATGAACGATAGCGTGTTTTATTTTTGTAGTTGTGTTGTCATATCCTGCTATGGCAACATAAAATGAAATAGAATAATTGATCAACGAGGATGATATATGGAAAACAGGAAAACCAAAAAAACGTATACTTACAATCCGAAAGAGAGAAAGGGTTCTTTTATTCAGACCACATAAGGTCAATTGTGCACTGATGGCAGTTCAAGTAATTATAAATATATTCTGAGTGGCTGCAGGCATAAATCTAACTTTGTGATTAATTTAAATAATTACAAATGTTTAAAACATTTTTTTTTTTTAACCTTTTTTACTTCAAATTAACCAACACTCTGGGGCGCACTTTACATTTTACTTCTCCCACTAGCCATAAGTTAATTAGTAAAAACTTTTATCACTTAGCAATTATTATATAAAAAAATTCTTACAACTTACAAAAGCTTATAAGCCGTAGAAAACAAAGAAATCAACCAAAATTATGACTAAATGAATAATGAAAAATTATTCATTAAATTTGAAAATAGGAAATTAATAAAGAAGTCTTCTGAAATAAACGTTTGTTTTAAGACATTACATTGTATATTTCAGTATGCTAGTGTGAAACCTGTGCTTTGGCAATCTTTTGAATGTTAAACCTCATGTGTTATTTGTGTCAGTTTAGACGTTATTTTCAGTGAAAACTCATATCTGAATAGACACCCTATTTATTTATTAATCAGTATATGTATGCTAGTGTGGAACCTGTGCTTCGGCAATCTTTTGAAATTAATTAGTGCCGTAGAGAAGCCTTGAAAAACAATGAAGTGGAAAGGAAAGTACTCAATAATACAGTGTGTTAAAGGTTAAATCAAAGTTTGTTTTTTTTTTTATTAAATTTTTGGTACTCTTTTGAAATTATAAATTTTAAAACAAAATTTATTTAGCTTGCCATGAAGGTTGCTGGAATCAATACAAGGATGGTGTTTTCTCTTCTCCCAGAGAGTAAGTACTCTTCCTACGTCGATGAAATGCTCTAAAGGACATGATATGAGTTTGAGCTTAACAGATCGACGGGATAGATGGCGCTATCATCTCAGTGAATGCCGTGAAGAGAAGCCGTGAAGGAAAGGAAATTGTCTCCAAATGTCACGACTTCCCGGCTATAAAATCATATTATTTATTTCTAGTCAAAGTATATAGCAACTATGAACTTTTTAAAGAATATTTCTGAATTTTGGTTTAAATTTTAGTAAAAATAATTTTATTTTTATTTTTGGGGGGTGAATTAACAGAAAAAGATCCTATCTATTTGCTGGTGGGTGTTAATGGCACTATAGGTCAGCGTTCGAACCTAGGTAAAACATGATTTTAAACTATTATCTTCAATCCAAATAATCATTTAAATGCATTGGTGCTATAAAATCTTTCTGTTGGATTACACTGCGTTTAGTAAATATTTATACAAAGAGAAGATACAATTGTTGGTCAATTTAACTCTCACGATACGGGAAGGAAAACCTCCTACATAAGGTAGCGAAGGAAAGCGAGAAGAAAGGACTATGCATAAACTACAAGAAGACAGAATTCATGCTTATCGGGATCCCAAAATGCAAATTACATGTCGCGGATGCTAAAATCAAGCAGGTATAGAAATTTAAATATCTGAGAAGTGTTTTAACAAAGAATGGAAAGTGCAACACTGAAATCCGAAGACGTATCGGGATGCTCAAAGATGCATCCCTAAAGCTAAGCAGAGTATTAAGAGACAGGAAAATTTCGTTGGAGATAAAGAAAAGTGTACTGAACTGTTCCGTGATATCTGTCCTCATGTATGGCAGTGAATGCTGAACAATCTCCTAAAAGACGTAGAAGAGAATTGAAGCAACAGAAATATGGTTCTACAGAAAGATGCTGATGATACGATGGGCCGAACATGTGAGCAACCATGAGGTTTTAAAGAAAATAGAAACAAAAAGAAAACTTATACTTAACATCAAGAAGGGGCATTTGAAATTTCTGAGGCACGTAATGAGGAAGGGGGCTTGGAAAATCTGATACTCACAGGACAGACTGAGAAAAAGAGGGACAGAGGAAAGCACCAAGTATCATACTTGATAAGCTTGAACAAATGGATGGCAAAACAGAGTTTGGGAGAAATATCCGGAGTTTGGGAGAAATATCAAAAAGACAAAACTTATTAAGAGCTACAACGAACAGGGAGACGTGGAGGACCATGATCGCCTACGTCTTGAATGGACGCAGCACATAAAAGAAGAATGGAAAATGAGTCATCAAAATCTGAACACGTATTTGAGTCACAAAAGATGCGTTTTAAAAGTAAAGTACTCAGTGTTAGGAAAATTCCGTTAGAAACAAAGAAACGATAACTAAACTGTTATGTAATATCAAACCTTTTGTGTGACAGTGAATGCTGGACAATCTGTTCACAGATGAAGAGAAAAACTGGAGACAATAGAAATATTACACAGATGCGGAGAATACTGTGGACGGAGCGCTTAAATGACGAAGAAGCAATGGAAACACTAAAAAACACATAACAAGAATCAAGAAAAGTCAGCTGAAATTTCTTGGACATACAATAAGGAAGGAAGGTTTGGAGAATTTGACATTCACAGGACATAACCAAGGAGGCGCGCCAACTTTCTAACGAGCTTCTGTGAATGGGTGGCCTAACGAAGAACTGAAGGTTTGGCAAAGGGACAACTGTTTCTCGGGTATACAATGGACAGAAGGTCACGAGGGGCAGCCTGGTATTGAACTCACAACTCTTTGGGTCTATTCACTGGATCTAACCAACGCCTTTATCCAGTGACTAGACACAAAGAGTTGTGAGTTCAATACCAGACTACAGCAGCGATAAAAAAATAAATAAATAAAAAAATTAAAAAAAAACTTGGAAATAGCTGAGACATCCGGAAAAGGCGTGACACATGGAATAAGAACAATCTACCCCGGTGGACGAAATAAAGTGTTCAATTCGAAATTCCAATCACCTGAAGAAGGCCGGAGCGGAGAACGGCCGAAATGTGAATATGACAATGAAGACGAGGATAACAGGCCAAATAATGTAAATAATATGAATAATCACAATAAATCATCTTAGATATATATATATACAATCTCACTCTGTAGCCATCTACCTTTAGTAATTCTTGGGTCTTGTATTAGGTAAACTAAGAGTTAATAAAAAAAGGAAGGAATCAAGTTTTCTTCACTTGGTTTAATATACCCAATTAGAAACATGTTACCAAACAGACTTGTCCTTGAAATGCGCCAATCATATTTTTAAATATTTCATTCTGGAATCTTTTTTCTGTTATAAATTAAACTTCATCCTCCATGACATGAATGCTGTTTTTGTTCAAGAAACAATCATAGAGTACTATTAGGTTGGTGCAAAAATAATGACGTAATAATGTCGTTTTTTGACCTATTTTTTAACGTCAAAAAACGAAATTATTACGTCATTATTTTCGCACCAACCTAATAGATGCCTCGTCCTCTTTAAAGATCGGAAAGAGATTTTTAAAAACACAGACTCATCAGAGGTTTGTTGCGATTCCAGATTTCTTTATTACGAAGTCATTTTACCAAAGCTGAAAATTTATCTATGAGACATTGAGAAATATTCCTCATGAATTTTTCACTAGAACTTTTTATAGACTTAGTAATTAACAGAGACATCTAAAACGATTTCTAATTAAAATTTAAAAATGAAAAGAATTCTTGTAAAAATTCATTATTTATCGAAACCTTTTTCTTAAGACAATAGCTTCCTTAATAAATCTTATTTATAAAAGCAATTAAAAGCTCCAGATCATATTTTCGGTAAATAGTGTTTCTGATGAAGAGGCTACAATAAGTAGCAGTATTATCATGATCGAGCGTGGTCGTATGGTCGCTGGTCAGTTTTCTCCATATATCTTGGTTGCTTGCCAATCTATGAATCTTTATAAATAATCTTACAGTTAACTCATTTTTTTTTCATTGTCTCCTTCTTCCTATTTTGCCCAAGTTAATATCTTTTCGGATGGTGTTGGAAAAATTAATGACTCTTACGTTGCGTCCATGACATTTCAACTTTGT
This sequence comes from Acanthosepion pharaonis, assembly GCA_903632075.3. Classification (NCBI taxonomy): domain Eukaryota; kingdom Metazoa; phylum Mollusca; class Cephalopoda; order Sepiida; family Sepiidae; genus Acanthosepion; species Acanthosepion pharaonis. The sequence goes on from CAHIKZ030003940.1 coordinate 1,230,620, forward strand.
CTTCTTGGTGGTACACATTAGCTCTTCCAATGGCTTTGCTTCTTGTATGATGGCGTCTCGGACTGTGTGATACGTTTTACGTAAGATACATCTATGTAGATAATACAAAGACTGTATCGTCATTTAAATTCCAGATGAAGCCCTTGCGTTCGCTTTCAAACATATATCCTTGGAAGGAATATCACCGAAGTTAAGCAACATTAAACCTGGTCATTACTTAAATGGTGACAAATTGGGGATACCGGGTGCTGTCTGCTTGGATGTACCTGAGTGTAATGAATAATGGCTTTGAATTTTAAATCGGAAAGTCAAGTTCCAATTCCAGTCGGATTCTTTATGTTCAATTACGTGCAAGTACTCTTGGGAAAGGTATGAATCCACCTCTTCTCCTCCCGGCTATGGGTTAATTAGTAGAACTTGTATCAATAAATTATTATTTTCTCCAAAGAATTGTATAGCTGGCCACTCGTATTCGAGGTTACCTGTCTACTATGGAGGCTAGCCAATCCCTATTGCAGACGCTTTCATAGGCGCATTTGTGTTTATTCTACACCCACAGAGCCCACCTGTGGTTTATACTGCAACTATCTTGAGCAGACCTTAGTTAAAGTTTCTAGGAAATAGTGTGTTATCTAGCGTGATCAACAATTTGAACAAGGCACGTTCAAGTCCTGGGTCACGATGAATTGTGAATTCATGGTAGCACAGCTATCGACAGCTCCCAAGGATTGCGTCTACCAAATTTTACTCACAAGTCTTGGGTCAATCCGTGGTATGGTTTTCAGGCACTATCCAAAGGTGCCGCACGCTGGGATCGACCACTCCAGTCCGAAAACATCAGGAAATATCGAACCTGGATCTCATGGTGAGAATGCGAAAGTTCTAACCACTCGACCAAAGAATTAATACAGTCTAAGAATATATATTTCTGGCTTGTAAAGGGTCGATGACCTATAAAATAGGAATTAATCAATCAAACCATGTAAATACAGAATTTGATTGCTTCTCTTCCCCAATTATTTGTTCATAACAAGGCCGACAAACTTTTGCTCGGAATCGGTCTAGAAGGTAACCCTGAAACATAGTCCCGTTGGACTTTGTACAAGCAAATCCAATTCGGAAAAATAATCCGGCTAGAGAAACCACAGCAAGAACTTTTAATTATATCCGTTTTAGGTAACTACGTAAGAAAAAAAAAATACCTAATTTTTAAAATAATTTTTTTTTAATGAAAATTTTTTTATTTTACTTTATATTTCAGGTTAATAGATTAAATTTAATATTTCCAATAGGCAAAATACATTGCAGTATTTCAAAAACTAATTTAGAACTATTTAATTTGACTGAAAGGATTAGCGCCATTTTAGTTGTCTTCCATCGCAATGTAATTCTCTTTATTAAAAAAAAATTCTAAAAATAAAATATAGTTTTCAGAAAATTTATTTGAGGTATATTAGCTGATTTAAAGTATAATTAATCTGATTTGAAACAAATATTATTTACTTTAAGTTTACTATCGTAGAAATGCATTTTTAACATGACTGTAGTGGTGTTTTTAAACCCAATATGACGTGATGATAGGCTGATGACAGGTTTGATGTTGTTCTACAGAGACTTTATCTGTAAAACATAATTGAAGAAATTGACATGAGCACCATTCTTAGATAATTTTTAAGTCCTCAATGTCCTCTGTTTTATCAAATTTAAAAAATTTTGACTTTAAATTTACTATAGTTATCGCGCTTTTTTATAGATAATGTCGTGTTTGGTTTATCCGTACTTACAAAAATCTGCACGTTTATAGACATATAAAATATTTAAAAATTAATTTAAAAATATTGTTGCTTAATGATTTGTATTAAGCTTTTCCATTTATTATTAGTAAATTTAGTTTTCATTTAATAATAATATCATCCAAAAAGCTGAACTTAATACAGAATTTGAAAAGATTAAACACTTAAAAAGATTTCTAATTAAAATTAAAAAAATGAAAAGAATTCTTGTAAAAATTCATTATTTATCGAAATCTTTTTCTTAAGACAATAGCTTCCTTAATAAATCTTATTTATAAAAGCAATTAAAAGCTTTTCTAATTAATTTTAAGATCCAGATCATATTTTCGGTAAATAGTGTTTCTGATGAAGAGGCTGAAATTTTAGTTTCTCAAAATTTCATAGAATTAACTAAGATTACAAAGATTTAAAAAAAAGAAATCACATATAATTTCATCATTTATTTGTGAATAAGTTCAGAAAATTTCATTAAAATCCGACAATTAATTTATTTTTTCAAGAATTTCCAAAACAATGTATGTGTTAGTTATTTTTGGCTCGAGAAAAACAATTCATGTTATCCAACATTTCGAAGTTGGTAGAAAGGATTAAAAAATTTAATAAAGTAATAATACCATACTTTCGTTTTTTTTCCTCTTAATAATAACATAAACATTTTGACGATAAAACTTTGTTTTTATCAAGTTTATGACCTTTTTTTTCCTCAAGGTATGCTCTTTTTTAGAAAATCTTCGGTGGTACCTCGTTTCGGGGAGCCAACGGCGATGACAAATGTTTCGTCATAACTAATAATCGTTAATTGAATTTAAGAATAAATTTGGAGTAAACTAGCATAGCTTATATTTCTTTTGTTTTTTTGTTGCCCAACATATGCACACTGGAGATTAAAGGTGAACTATTTTTCTTTTTCTTGACAACGCAAAGCCCCATACAGCAAGAATAACACAGCAAACACTTTAACACATCAGTTGATCTATTTTACCCAACGCGGAATATTCAACTGACCTTGCACCAACAGATTTTGTCGATCGATGCAAAACGGTTCGTCGCGGTAACCTATCTCCAGTGAAGGATTTCGTCGAAAACATGTTCGTATTTTGCAGAATTTACTCAAATGGTATCGCCCAGCTGCCCGACAAATGGCAACAAATTGCTGCAAATGTTGAGGCATATATAACAGAATAAAATGTACTTTATTTTTTCAAGAATAAAGTTGATAAACAAAAAACGGAATGTATTTATGACACTATTTAATATCTGTCTATCTATATATCTATCTCAATCTGTTCATATCTATCTATCTATATATTTCAATCTGTTCATATCTATCTATCTATCTATCTATCTATCTATTTCAATCTGTTCATATCTATCTATCTATCTATTTCAATCTGCTCATATCTATCTATCTATCTATCTATCTATCTCAATCTGTTCATATCTATGTATGTATGCATGTATGTATGTATGTATGTATCTATCTATCTCAATCTGTTCATATCTATCTATCTATCTATCTATCTATCTATCTCAATCTGTTCATATCTATGTATGTATGTATGTATCTATCTATCTCAATCTATTCATATCTATCTATCTATCTCAATCTGTTCATATCTATCTATCTATCTATCTATCTATCTATCTATCTATCTATCTATCTCAATCTGTTCATATCTATCTATCTATCTATCTATCTATCTATCTATCTATCTATCGATCTCAGTCCACTCGTATCTATCTAAAGGCTTACCACTTATTTGTTGTATATATTCTTTTCTCACGCACAAATTTACACGGATGATTCTCACGCAAAGACACGTGTAAACACATATACAATCACTTGCGTTTACTCAGCGACACTTTTGTCACACATAAACTAAAAAAAAATATACACCATGTGTTCACCTTTTTTTCTGATGCCACTCACTCACTGTTTATTTTTATTTATTTATTTTATCCTTCCCTTTGAAATCCTACCTTTTTTTTTCCTTTTGTAGTTTTAAGTCGGCCATTAGTTCTTTCGGTGTTTCCCTTTTCGGGTTCTAAATATCAAAGACACGCCTTTCAGTTCTCTAAAAGCCTACCACGACACGGCGCGTGCGTGCGTGTCCGGCTGCGTGTGTGTGACTCTACCTGCGTGCAGTGTTTCGTTCATTCCGCTCTTTTTGTCTCTCCACCGTCACTCTGCTTTTGTTTCTTTCCTTCTTCACATTCTTCAAAAAATAAAACAAACAAAAAAAAAAAAATTAAAAAAAGAAGCGAAATAAAAAAAAATTAAAAATTAAAAAAAAGAATAACAATCGTAAATACATTCCAAGTTTCCTTTCTTTATTAACCCTATTAAGAGCCGTTGAAAATTTGTCCCTTAATTTTTTTTTTTTTTTAAATTTTATTTATTAATTTATTATTGTTTGGCATTTAACCCACTGCCCAACCACATTCGTTTTTATTTTGTTTCGGTTCTCCTAATGTAAAAATAGAAAAAGAAAAAAAAAAAGCAATATATTCGCTTCGTTTCAAGACACGCCCAGATTTACTTATGGCGAAAGAAAGAACACCCCCACTTCAAAAAAAAAAAAAAAAAAAGAGAAAGAAAGACGTCTGTTCTTTTTGCTGTCTTTTACTTATTTCTACTTTTTAACAGTTGACTGATACCAGACTAAATGAGCATTAAAATATCGATGTAACCAATGAAAAATATTATTCGCAAAGAAAACCACGCTGCCGTTAAACTAAAGCCTTTAGGGAGCTATCATTTGTGGCTTGGAGGTAAAAAAAAAAATAAACCCGCTTGGAAGCAAAACTGGTACTACATCATGTTGTACGAAGTTTATAACATCATCTATGTTCTGTTCCTGCATTCATTGGGATTTCCCACCAAGGTAAACAAATAAAATGGGCATTTGTAAGTAGGATCAAAGGGGGACATTTGAAATTTCGGGAACGAATAATGAGAAAAGAGGCCTTGGAGAATTTGACTCACACAATATATGAAGGTAAGAGAAAAAAAACAAAGATTAACATACCTAACATGTTTGCGTGAATGGACGAAAGAAAAAGGACTGAGAAGGAAAGTAAATGGGAAATAATATTGCATAGAGGAGAAAAAGTTGCGGAGTGCCATTATCGCCCACATCATGAAGGGACAGAGTACTTAAAAAAGAAGCAATTGATGGTATACACTGCGGATTAAATGCACTATCGACGCTAGGATCTCCCCCGTTGAAACCGATATTTCCGTCCTCTCTACTACCTATCGATTTCAAAATTTCCCAATTTGGGGACCCACAAACTCTTGAATTAAAATTGGTGGGGGAAGGGCAGCGCTATTTTTTTTAAATCGCCCAAAATCAAGGAATTGTCCAATTTAAATGAAAACTTCAGTACATATTCATTAATTATTTACTTTTATAACACATACTTTTTGTTTTGTTTTTTATTTAAAAAGAAATCTGAGAAAATATTATTCTTTTATATATAACGAACAATATTTTCATGACTGAATTTTACACGAAAAATAATGTTTAAATTGCAATTTTTTACATTTCCATAAAGAAAGATTAATCGGCGACGCAACTTCAGTGAAAAAACAGTTTTACCAAGATTCCAACGTACGGAATTGTCTTTAAAATTCGTTTTAAAAACAGTATTTCAGTTTTAGGTAAAAATTTTTATGTGTTGAAATCTTTAAAAAACTTTATTTTTTAAGCGATCATTTTCTCGGTTTTATCTTTCTAGAAATGTAAACATATGGACTAGACATTTTATTTTAATTACTAGCCGTGGATTCTGGTTAGCATTATTGTTGGTCAAAACAATTAGAGATCCATCTCAGTGTATGATCTCATCATAAAATAATAATTTTATCGTTATATATCACCCCTTAATAGATTTAAAAAAACTGTTCAGAAAGGTAATTACAATTTAAAAAATAAGCACTACTGAAATTAGCAAGTCTAACCCCCAACCCAGAAGAAATCGGGGCCCCCAAGTGGTTGAGAGGTTCGGTGTAGTAAGGACCGGATTTGTCGATTATTATATCTGGTGTCTGACACTGTAACTTAGGTAAAAAAAAGAAAAAAGAAGAACTACAAAAAAAAAAAAAGAAAAAAAAAGAAAGAAAAGAAAATGCTGCTGAAACTAGACTTTAGGGGGCTCCAACCAGTGTCGGGGGTTCCTGCGTTGTACGCACCACACTAGCCATGAAGATAGACGCCCTATATTATTAGTTGATGACTGACAATGTAACGTCAGTTTAAAAATAATTTTAAAAAATGGCGGATAGTCATAAAACAATGTTGAAAAAATGGTGGAGGCCACAACGACGCCCCCAAAACACTACCCCCCCTAGTCGTGGGTAAGACGCGCTGACCCTGATTAAATGACAGCGAGTATTTTAAATATTCTGTCAATCTCCTTTGTATCCCCAGCTATTTTCTATGGATCACAGGAATTGCTTTTTCAAGTTCTCTCTTAATCATTCAACTACAAGTAAGGGGATGAAGCCACTAAGACGCAAGTGTGTTACTGAGAGTGGAAGAAACCAAGAAAACGTTATTGAGGAGAAAAGGCATTTTTTTATTATGAAAGATAGAAGATGAGGATTGAGGTTAATTTAAAATTTTTGAAGATCGTACTTTCAGGAAAGCAGACGATCGGAAGAGAGTTTCACAAGTGAGAAATGCTAAAGAAGAAACTATAAGAAAAAAAAATGTTTACAATTTCATTTAGAAATTTCAATAGTAAGATGGTGAGACCTAGATTCCAATCTAGTAATCCGCTTAAATTCGTGAAGTCGAGGTAGCAAAAAGGAAATCCTATCAGTACAAGTACCATAGAGCCAATTTGTTACTGTTGCAAGTGGCCCAACGTAAATAAACACGACTGTCAAATAATTTCTTTTGTTAGCTTTCGATATTTGTCCAGTCTATTAGCGGCGACTATCCTTTTAATATATAGATACAACTATATTAATCAAGATTCCAATCTACTGACATCGAAGCAATGAAACCTGCAGATATAATATGACGTCTATTTTCGTGAGATATTCGCTATTTTCTGCGCTGATTTTGTTCATATGCAGTCTCTTAACTGACGATGGCCGGTTACACACAATACTGTTTTTCATTTGGTGTGAAACACTGAAAACGTTCACCAGTGTGAAATATTAAAAAAAGAAAAAACAAATTTCTCTAGCTAGTCTAGAAAATTTATTTCTAACAAGAAGTGGTATGAGATAAAAGCAACGAGAGCACGGTGAAATTCAGGACATGGAATTAATAAATATGTGTATAAATTAGGATACAGAATCCAGACAAAGTTTGAAGAATATGACAAATGGGAAACCGTTTCATTGAAACTAGATTACACGTTTCAAACTTAAAAGAGAATTTTAAAGAAAAGATAGAGAATAAATATTAACGGCTTTTTTACAATAGTCGCACAATTTCATTCTTTGCTTTCAATTTGAGAAACACAAGCTTAACGTAAAAAAAGTTCTAACGATATATTATTTCAGAATACACACAAATACACACACATACGCATATGATACTTTCTTTCATTTTTGATCTGATGAAGCCCAGAAAGTCGAAACGCGTAATTAAATCTCGTTTCAATCTAATCAAATCTAGTTTGTCATATTTTTTTAATTAATAAATACTAAACACTTCAAATAACTTCAAATAGAATATGAGATAAAGAAAATAAACACAAAATAGACTGCGCTTAGGTATTTTTTTTCCAAACCACAAGTTGCTACAATACCAAAACATAAACGTAGGGACTCGGGTGATGTTCTTAAATAGGCTCATCAAATCGAGATTTTCACGTGGATGTCATGTCTAGCAACACCCTTAACCAGAAATATCTAAACTGTCAGATTTATACAACTTTCTCAGATCAGTTATTAAAAATGCCTTCAATCGGGTGAGGGATATAGGTCTTAGAGAAGACCATACTTTTTCGAACCCTGTAGATTGGCGTTAGGGAAATCAGTGTAACGGATAACAGAAACCACATCACTTGGGGACTTTCAAGAATAGCAGAAACGACTAAATTCGATAAGCGCATGTAACCCAAAGTGAAAACAATGACATAATTATGATGTTGACGTTTCACCCTATTTCAAACAAAAGGATTGGAAGGAAACTGCCATTAATACTGGAAAGAGCGATGACAGCTACTGGACTGGGCAAACTTATTTTCCTGAGAAATTGTTTTAACAGAAAGATTTTATAAAGTTCAACCGATATTAACATTCGTCGTTTGGTCGATCAATATCGAATGTTTCCTTATAAGGAAACGGCTAATATTATCATTACAATTAGCTTAGTTGTCATCGAATTTCTTATGTTGTAAAATGGTTATGTCCTTATTCATATAAATACAGTAGTAAATGCTGTATGTTGGTCTGCAGTTGGAGAATCATCTCTAGCTGTGCTGGTCGAACTATCTGCTTCCGGGCAGTGAGGATCCCCAGACGAGGCTATGTCGAAGGGAGGAGTCTCATCTCGGGAAACAGCTACCCGACCCCGTTTTATACGGGGTCTTGGGGGAAATTTTGCCGAGTCTACGTGCTCGGATACCCCACATTAAATTCGGCTTTGTGCCACATCTGATCGTGTGAGACGGTTGGTAGATATCCTACAGTTGTTGATTCATTGTGAAAATCACTTGACTCAACAGTTCGACTACGTCGATGCGCTGCTGGCGAATCTTATATGTATTGTTCATGTTCTAAATATCGTTTATTGCCAACCTTCGTTTGATTATTCCATTCAGTTACCTTCCCTAGGTTACACATCAATATTGTCAGTTATTGAATTCTTTTAATATATTATTTAATTCATCTTCCGTTGCGTAATGTCATAAATCTTTGGCCGTTTTTCTACTAACTTTACGTTCAGACTACAAATAATAATTTAAAAAAATCCGACTTTGGACGAGATTTGAAAAGCATCTTCTGATGAATTCTTCGGACCCTACTCCATAAAGATCTGTGAAAGAAACGCTGGTTTTCGAAGATAAGCTATGCTGGATTCTTATACCTTATTATCATTTCGCACATCTTTCTTAGCGAACTTATTTGTATATTAATTCTTATATAATGCTCTGACGGTGGGGCTTGAATACGCCGAATGCATCTTTCTTAGAAGTGATGCCGCCCACCCCCAAATGATTCTACCTTCTGTGTCGATGACTATTAAATTATTAACTAGGGTAATAGTCGTCTATCGTCTCAAATATAAAAGCCAGCTTGAGATGACGATAAACAACAGCCGCTTCCTGGGTAAGACGATAAACTACATCCAACAGCAAGGACTATTATCAGGAGGTTTTGAGGAGCAAGGAACCACCTCTTTAATTGCTTGTGTTCCCAGGTCCACTCTGACCTGGGGTGGTGTCACCTGTTAGGGGCCCAGCTATGGGCAAATAGTTGACCCCCAAACTGAGGTCAAAACTCTATGAATGTAAAAAAATAGGTTTTAATACCAGAAATACTTTGTAAAAAAGTATTACCAGCAATACATTTTGGAAAAAAAAAAAGTTAAAAAAAAATATTACCAGAAATAGATATTTTGAAGAAAAAATATTACCAGAAATACATTTTCGGAAAAAAAAATTACCAGCAATAAAAATTGTCGACATTAAATAACCCACTGAAGTTGATATGCTGTAAAATAAACCAAACACAACCAAACCAAACCAAATCATAGATAAAAACGACCAATTATAATTTCGACCGATTTTTATCTATATACTCTAGTATCAAGTATAAGCATAACCAATATTTACTTATAGATTTAAATAGGGACCTGACCTATGTTTACTTATAGTCTCAAGTATAAAGCAGAGCAATATTTATCTATAGATTCAAGTATAGACCTGTCTTATTTTGCGTAAAGACACAAGTATGGCCCAGATCAATATTTGCCTAGTGACTCAAGTATAAACCGGACCATTGTTTACCTATAGTCTCAAGTATAAACAAACTATTTTACCGATATTCTCAAGTATAAACCCGATCAATGTTTGCCTATAGATTCAAGTATGAACCTATCCTATTTTGCGTAAAGGTCACTAGAGACTCAAATATAAACGTGTCCAATGTTAACCTATTATCTCAGTTATAAACCCGGCCAATATTTACTTATATACTCAAGTATAAACCGGATTATGCTTCGAAAAGATTCAAGTATAAACACGTTTAATTTATACTCTGCAGTATCGAGTATGCAGATAACCAACGAGTTCCTCTATATTCATGTATAAACTCGACCAGTATTTAACTATCTACTATATTTACCAATGTTTACCTATAGACTCAAGTATAAACATGACCAATATTCACTGTTTATGTCTGCAAAATCTTAGATGTGGGAGACACCAAGCCCAGTATAAAAAAGCGAAATTTGCAAAAAATCTCAGGACGTTGGCTGAGATCCTAGAAACCAATAAAAATAAGTAAATATTGGGCTGAGCAGCAATTTGAAGCTTACAGAATAAATAAATAAATAACGTAGAAGCGGAATGGCCGTGAATGCTAGAAAATCTCTTCACGGATGGACAAGAATCTTGAGACATCAGAAATTGAGTTCTACAGAAGGATGCTGAGAATACCATGGATACTATGTGGGCAGCTGAAAGCAAAAAACGACGCTTATATTTAGAATCAGAAAGAGGCAGTTGAAATATCTAAGGCACATGAGGAAAGAAGGCTTGGATAATTTGACGCTCGCATGACATATTGAAAGCAGCAGAGGCAGAGGCAAACAGCAAGTAATCTTGTATAAATGGATGGCAAAACAAGGATTTGGAATTATAGCAAAAAGCAAACATTACTCAAAACTATAAAGATGGGAAATTGTTGAGAGTCGTGTATGCTTATTTCCTGAAAGGATGCGGCTCTTAGAAGATGAGTGATGTTGACCATGTTCGCCAAGTCTATGAATATAGAATACAGCGCAGTACGTAATCTGTTCAATGAAACAACATTAAAGATTAACACTCACTAGCAGCAGTTCTGGAATTCTTTAGTCATCGATATCAGAGATTGGCAGTGAATATTCGGTAAAAAAAAACATGGCCGCCTTTATACACGTCGCATTAAATATTCTGAGCCTTCTGATTGGTTAACCCTTCTATTGGTGAACTATAAAATGAGAGCTTATTTTGGCTGGTTCAATAGTACTAAAGTAGCCAAAAATTCCAACAAGTGACAGTATTGAATGTTAATGTAAAAGTAGACAAGATAATTCAATAAGCACTGGTAATTTTCATATATGATATTCTGAACACTCCCAGTAGCTTTTGAATACAGAGAGTATAGGTTAAAATATTCCCAAATGTCATGACATAAAAATATGAGATATCCAATCTCAAACTGTCATGAGGAAATTTTATGGAAAATGGAAACAAAAATGATTAAAATCAATTGAAATCTTTAGGAAACATAATGAATTAAGAGGTCTTGGTGAATTTGATACTCACAGAACAAATTGAAAGTAGGAGGGACGGCGAGTAATCTATCTAACGAGCTTGTGTATATATATGGCAGATCAGGAACGGAGAGGGAGAAATTTTGAAAATACAAACCAAAGAGCGACAAATGGTAGGAAGTTGTGGAGAGATATGATCATGTATACCCTGAAGCGACACGACACAAAGAAGAAAAAGAAGAATTGATATTGTTGCTGAAGTCTGTGTGTATACTTATGAGAGATAACTGAGAATTGTGAAGACTTGCTGTCACATAATCTTCATTGGAAACAACCAAACATCTGGCGAGAGCATGCAAATATATGAAATAATAATAATAATAAAGACATATTGAAAATTTAATTGGCCGAACGAGTGAAGGAAAAGAATCCTCAGCGGCCAAGCAGCAGTGGATAAATGACCCCTTGATGGAAGTCGAAGGGCAAGTGGAGAGAACAGCAGCCATGATTGCCCGCCTCATTTAATCCTTTCAATAAATATCGACGTACAAGGGCGACCAGCCGGAGACAAGCAGTGTCATTAGACAGCTGCTCTCCGATGCTCTTGTGCTGGTAAGAGGCGAACACACGATACACACTCTCGTCCACAAATACACGGAGAAATATATACGCGTATAAACACGGATAAACGTGATGTACATGGGTATCCGCCATCAATCGTTCCCAGGAGAATAACTTTTATTACTCAGCATAAGATTTAGAAATGTAATAAAAAAGGAAAGAAAATTCACTTGATTCTGTAAGAAAGTCCACAGGGAAGAAAAAAAAAACTATACTTTTTATACGTAAAGAAAATATATAACCACTTCCTGGTGCTCCTTTTTATCGATATTGACTGTTCATGGCTTAGTATGGTATGTAACCAGAAGTTGAGGGTACCCAGTAATGAACAATTTCATTAACAGACATTTTTTTTACCGATGTTCACCTAATACAAGGCCCAAGGGTCACTCATGGTAGAGGGTTACTGCGTGGAATTGTATTAGCGTAAGAAAGGGAAAGATAACAGACAAGATGACTCTAAACTTGGAGAGATCGGGATTTAATTAGAGAACAACATTTCAGAGTTCAGGCGGAAATTTAGGAGTATAGATTTGAAGGAGTACCTGAAACTCAATCCTAAACATGTAACAAGGGATGAACCTCTACTCCTGTTCAAAATCCCCAGGAGGGGTATGAACCGGACGATAGGCAAACCTATCTACTCCTAATGAAAGAGAGAAAATAATAATTACTGATGAAAATTTCAGATTTCAAGTAGAGTTGAAGGAACCGCAAACTCAATTCTAAACCGGAAACAAGGGACAAACCTCTACTCCTGTTCAAAAAATCGTGGATGATTATTGACCGGACGATAAGTAAACTTATTTCCTCCTATTGGGGAGGAGACAGATATTTAATTATTGAAAAATAGTTCCGAGTTCAGGCGGAGACGTTAGGAGCATAGAGTTGAAATAGACTTTAGAAGGAACCCGAAACTCAATCTTAAACAGGAAACAAAGGATGACCTGTTCCAAAGACTAGGGAGGTATGTGAATCGGACGATAGGCGAAACTCTCTCCTCTTACTCAGTATTTACTAATAAATATATTCTAGACATAAGTCTAATTGGATTTGGAAATAAATCTTCTGTGTCGCGCCTCTTCAGAACATAACCGGTCATGGCTCTTCACAACTTTCTATCTCGTGTATTCTTAGCACTTTTCCTCTATTTTTGCTTAGGCCCCTCTCCTCGTTCTTTCATCCATTCATGCAAGCTCATCAGGTAAGTGGCTTGATGCCTTCCCCTATCCGTCTTGCCCTCGATACGTCACGTGATGTTTTCCAAGCCCTCTTTCCTCATGCCCAAGGAGTCCAGCTGTCTTTCTTCTGATCTTGAGTAAGAAAACTTATTCTTCTATGTTGCCTTCTCTTTCAGATTCCTAGTTGCTTACTCGCTCCGTCCATGGAATTGTCAGTATTCTTCTGTAGAACCATGGATCTGCTGCCTCTATTTTTTTTTCCTCGGCACTTGAGAAATTGTTCAACATTCACTGTGGAAATAATTACGATACAAAAATATAGATATTTTCTGTTTTTATGTACGATGACTCCCAATTTTCTTACCGTTGTCGCTCAAAGCAATTCTTGTCTCTTTCCTATTCCTCTAATAGCTTCAATAGATTTATGTTTGTTTATTATATGCCTGAGAAATTTCAATTGATTATTTGCTCACATGCTCCACCTATGTTATGCTCAGTATCCTACTGTAGAAGAAAATCTTTGCTGTCCCAAACCCCATCTTCCTCTGTGAGGAGATTGTTCAGCATCCACTGCCATATAGGATTGATATTACATTGCAGTTCATCGCACTTACATTTTGTTTCTAATGTAACTTGCTTGTTTCTTAATAGTTTACGTGACAAATAAAAAGCTTTAATTTTTTTATCTTTAATTTTATCAACCAATCTACATTTTAGCACAATAGATTGATTAGAATTAATTAGATTAAAAGTATAAAATTATGAATAAAATTTCTGTATTTGAAGGCGTATAATTGCGTTCAAAATATATTTAGTTAAAACCATAAAATAATGTTCAAAATATTTAGATTTCGGCATTAAATAACACATAGAGTTTGAAATGCTACTAAACAAAATCAACCAACCAAAATTGAAGGCTTACAATTGCGTTCAACATCTATTTAATTGAAGCCATATACTTGTGTTCAAAATATTTAGATTTCGGCATTAAATAACCCATAGAGGTGTTGATATGACGCTAAACAAAATCAAACAAACAACATTTTAGAACGCATAAATGTAAGTAGCATCAAGTTACAAAAGATGCTGAGAAGTGCGAAGATATTGCAAGAGATTCACGGAAAAAGACAACAGAGATTAATTTAAAGGGGAGAAAAATCAACACCGAGACGATTCCAAATAGGGGACCAAATATTATCCTTAGTTTATCATACATTTAATTTAGACTAATATTCATGTGATATCAATCATAAACATGAAGATGAGAAGCGTTATATCGTTTTTTACTTTTCATAATACAACGCGAGATCAATAGAATCATGGGAAATATATGTATCAGGAAGATAATATGAAAACAGTCTTTACGACAAAGAAATAAAAATTGAAGGAAACTATAAAAAAGAAAGATGCATTGTTTCATACAAAGAAAGAAAACATAAACTATAAAAGAAGATATATAATTTCCTGAAAAATGAAGAAACGGCGTAAGAAAACAGAAGAATAAAATATGGAAAAAGATACATTCGTTCAAAGAAATAAAGAAAGACAGAAAAAAGAAAGAAAGAGAGAAAGAATAAAGGAAAGCAAATAACAAAGCAGAAAGATATGCACTTATACAAGAAAAGAAAAAAGTAAAATAGAAAAAACAAATAGGGAAAAAGATGCATTCGTTCACAGAAATAAAGAAAGAAAAAAAAAGAAAGAAAGAATAAAGGAAAGGAAATATCAAAGCAGAAGCATATGCGCTTATCCATTAAAAGAAAAAAAATGAAAAACCAAATATGGAAAAAATGCATTTGTTCATAGAAGGAAAGAAGGAAAAAAGTAAGAAAGAAGAAAAACCCAAATATAAAAGGAGAAATATATGCGCTCATCCAATAAAAGAAAACAGAAAAATAAATATGGAAAAAGATACATTCTTTCATGAAAAGAAAGAAAGAACGAAAGGAAGAAAAAGATACATTCTTTCATAGAAAAGAAAGAAAGGAAAAAAAAAAAGAAAGAAAGTAGAAAAGAAAGAATAAGAGAAAGCAATTATCAAAACAGAAAGATATGCACTCCTCCAATGAAAGAAAAAAAAACAGAAAAAAGCAAATATGGAAAAAGATATATTCATTCATAGAAAGAAAGAAAAATGAAAGAAAGAAGAAAACGAAAAAAAAGGGAAAAAAAGAATAAAGGAAAGCAATTAACAAAATACGAAGAAATGCGCTCATCCAATAAAAGAAAGGAAAGAAAGAAAACAGGAAAAAACAAATATGGGAAAAAGATGCATTCGTTCATTCGAAATCAGGAAAGAATAAAGAAAAGCAAATATCAAAGCAGAACGATATGCGCTCATCCAGTAAAAGAAAGAAAGAAAACAGAAAGACGGATACGTTAATAGAAAAAAAGAATTGGATGATAAAAGAAACAAAAATGGGAAAAGATACATGCATTTAAACAAAGAAAGAAAGAGAGAAAAAATCTGTTAAGAATAAGGAAAGACAGAATGAAAGAAAGCAAATATAAATAAGAAAGACATGTGGTCATATAATAAATGAAAGTAAAGAAAAGAGAAAAACAGATACGTCAATACAAAGACAAAGAAAAGAGAAAAAACAAAGATACTATAAACAAGATTGATACGGCCATGCAAAGAATATAGAAAAGGTAGGAAATAAAAAAAAAAAAAAAACAAAGATAAATACTTTCTAATAAGTAGATTAAGGGAATGAAAATATCAGACAGACGGTTACGAAAAAAAAGAAAGAAATGATATAAATCGAAACAAATATAAATGCGTTCATAGGAAGAAAAAATGATTAACGGAAAGAATATTAAAAAAATGCACATGCATTCAAGAAAAAACAAAAAGAATAAAGGAAAGAACATTAAAAATGAAAACGAAAAAGAAAGAAATACAACAAATTAGAAATAAAAAATATCTAAAAAGAAATATGAATATGTGCATTCAACGATGAAAGACCGACGGGAAAATTATCAAAAAGAAACGATACTTGTTAATACAAAGAAAGAAAGAAAGAAAGAAAGAAAGAAAGAAAGAAAAAAAGAAAGGAAGAAAGGAAGGAAGGAAGACTATAACAAGAAGTTAAAGTACATGCGTTCATACAAAAGAAGTGAGAGGAAAAAAAAGAGAAAATCACAAAATGAAAGATACGTGCATGCATACAAAGAAAAAAAATGAAAGAAATAAAGAAAATTATTTAAAAAAGTAAAATGCATTTCTTCATATAAAGGGAAAAAAAATAATCTATTCAAACGAAATATACACGCTTTTATCTAAAAACAGCAAGATGAGAATTGAAATATTAAATAAAGAAAGAAGTGTTGATGCAAAAAAAAAAGATACAGTGAAGGAAAAATGACCGAAATCAAGACATATATCTATATCCAAAGAAAGAACGTATAAAAATAGTAAGAAAATATTTGATATATAGAAAAAAAAGAAAACAGAAAAGAAATCAAATACAAAAAACGAAAATATTTGCTCTTATTCAAAGAATGGTATTAGAAGGGAAAGAAAACACAAAAACGGAAAGATGAATTCATAGAATGAGAGAAAGAACGTGTAAAAATAGTGAGAAAAGATCACATAAAGAAAGAAAGAAAGAAAAAAGAAAGATAAATGAAATCAAATATAAAAAAGGAAAATTCTTGCGTTCATTCAAAGAACGGTATTAAAAAGGAAAGAAATTATAAAAACGGAAAGATGCTCTCATACAAAGAAAGAAAAGAAGTGGAAAAACATAAGAAAATAAATCGATATTGACATACAATGAAATGAACTAAAGGAAAATATTGAAAAGAAAAATATATTTATAATAAAGATGAAGGAAAGAAAAAAAAATGAAGAGTTCGAAAGAAATTAGAAGGGGAATAAGAAAAAAAAAGAAAGGAAAAATGAAAAAAATATCAAGATAGAAAGAAAGAAGCAAAGAAAGAAAACGTAAAGAATACAAACTAAAGACGATAAATACGAAAATATAAAACAAAAAAAGAAAACATAAAAAAGAAAAAAACATATTTGTTATTACAAGTAAACGAAAAACAAAAAGAAATAAAATTAAAAAAATAAAATATGAAAAATATACATCAGTTCATACAAAGAAAGAAAGAAAGAAAGAAAGTCAGAAAGAAAGAAAGAAAGAATATCTCAAAATAAAAAAAAAACATATATTGTACCATATGTAGAAAGAAAAATTATGATAGGATTCATAGAAAAAAATGAACACTATTTACATTATCCTCATCTTTGCCGCCATATTTATTACAACGTTTCGGCCGTTGTACGCTCCGGCCTTCTTCAGGTGGTTGTGATGTTGAACTAAACCCTTTATTTCGCTCACTGGCATAGACTGTTCTAGTCCCATGACTAATGGATGTCAGTTATCAGTTATCTCCTGTTAATTCCCCACTCCAAGTTCTCCACCGCCTTAACCAGGTATTGAACTCACACTCTTTGAGTCCTGTCACTGGATCTAACTAACGCCTTTATCCTCTGTGCCATGTGTCCTTGAGAAATGCCCCATCTTAGAGGTACATAATACCTCATCTCAGAAATGTAGACAGATACTGAAAAAAAATGAGGTTTTGATACGGAAAAATGCGATAAAAGAAGAATGAATTAAAGACTCATTTAAAGGGAGAAAATTGAATGAATTAAAGACTCATTTAAAGGGAGAAAATTAAAGTAAGGAAATATCAAAATAAAGATGCATGAATTCAAATAAATGTAGGAAGAGCGACAAAAAAAAAGAAAGTAAATATGAAAAGGAAAGATGGATTCCTTCATATAAACAAATAAAGCTAAAGAAATATTAAAAAGAAAATATTCAAAAGTCAATAAATACGCATTACTCAACAGAAAGAAAAAGAGAAACAAATATGATTTAACGAATATGAAGATATTTCATTTAAATTGGGAAAAAAACGTATGGTTTCATTGAAAAAAAAAATCAGAAAGAAAAATATTAAAAAATGAAAAATAGAAAGAAATAATAAAAAAAAAAACAACATTTATACAAGGGGAAAAAACAGGAAAGCATCAGAAAGAAAGAAACCAGCTTTCATACGAAGAAATCGATTAGAAAATATCAATAATATCAATAAAGAAAGAAAGGAATGTTTTTTGGAATTCCCTGCAATTCAGGATGATTTATATTACAAATCAGTTCAGCACTTTTTCTTTGTTTCTAGTCCTGAATATGACGATAAACTACATCCGGCAGCAAGACATCTGATCGAGAAGGTTTTGAGGAGTATGGAACCACCTCTTAATTGCAGGTGTTTCCAGTTCCACCCTGACCCGGGGTGTAGCTCCTGTTAGGGCCCCAGCTGCGAGAAAATAGTGAAGCCCCAAGCAAAAACAAAACACTATGAATGTATATATATTTTTACAGTAAAAATACCAACAATACTTTTTAGATAAAAAAATACTAATAAATATTTATAGTGAAATTACTAATAATACAATATTAAAGCAAAATGACTAGCAATACATTTTATAGTAAAATCACTAACAACACGTTTTTATCTGTAATTGGAGGCATACAATTTTGTTCAAAATATGTTTAGTTGAATTCATAAAATTGACTTCAAAATATTTCGATTTTGGCATTAAATAACGTACAGAGGTTGATATGCCGCTAAACAAAATCAACCAAAGAACCAAAAACTTTCAGGATATCAGTTCATATAGTATCCGACAATTTTAAAAGAAATTGAACTATATTTCAAAATATAATTTCAACAAAACTACAGCATAAATACATATATCACTGCCTCTAAGTATATATATATATATATATATATATATATATATATATATATATATATATATATATATATAGAAATATAGTTTTAAAGCGTGCTATATTTATGGGATAAATTGCTTAATATCAGCGATAGAGCGTATGTTAATATAAAGATAAAAGTGAACATTGAAGTGAACTCAGTAGCGACAGGCTGTTTCATGCTAGATGCAATCGTCAGGTTGCGAGTGTTGGATTTTTCTTCGACTAATTATATATATGAGTCAGTGGTGCATTGTGGGTAATCCATTCTGGCGATTATTTTAGCGGGATTGGTTTGTTTGTTTTTTTATTTATTTGCGTCTAATATGAAACAACCTGTCGCCTATGACTGTTGTTGATATATATATATATATATTATATATATATATATATATATATATATATATATATATATATATATATATATATATATATATATATATATATATATATATATATATATATATATATATATATATATATAAACTGAGTATATTTCGTATGTATTCAACTGTGATAGCAGAATAACATATATCACTTTTTGTTACTTCAAAGCTCTCGTGAAAATTAGATTTCGGCATTAAAAGAACCATAAGGAGTTGATATGCTTTTAAGCAAACAAATCAAAATCAAATCAATATTTGTTTCTAACGGAATTTTCCTTTTTTTAATACTTTGTTTAGCTTTCGGAAGGCATCTTTTGCTATGCTGATGCGTCTTCAGATTTCAGATTCATCCTCTGTTAAAACATTTCTTATATGTTTATACTTCTGTACATATTTGATTTTGCCATCTTCATTTTGTCGTTCACATTTTGGTCTTTTCTTTTACGAACAACTCTACACTCTGACTTCTTGCATTTGATTAGAAGGATAGTCATTTCTACTTGCATTACCATAATATCTTGTGTAGGATAGAGTCCAAAAGCCTTCTCTAGTAGATGAATTATTTTCCACCTTACAACACTTTTCATGCTATATCCTATATCACAATTTCCATGGAAAGTGTTAAGACGATCTATATTCTTTAGTTCCACCTGTTGTATCATTCACGGCTAAGAATCGCCATTTTACGCACATTGTAGCGACCCACCCTCATTCCCTTTGTATTCTATTGATGAGATGAAAGTTCCACTCGAGCAGCTTCTTCCCACGAACCGCTTCTTGTGGAAGCGACTCCCAAAACGATTCTTCGACGATCACTACTATCTTAACTTGTTCAAGTGTATATATATATATATATATATATATATATATATATATATATATATATATATATATATATATTGGATTGATGAGTTTGTGACCCTGTGTTTCACGCTATTTGCAAACTGATTAATTTTTAAATTTGGGATTTAAATATATGGTTGCGTATATCGGTTTTTTATGGAATTGGGAGGAAAAAGTGTCGTCGGAACGCCACTCATACTTACTCAAACATACATACACGCACATACACTCATTGACGTATGAAGACACACACACGCGAATGCATGCTCACTCACCGGAGCTCACACAAACATAAACATATGTGAACAGTGTGGGACTGGGCATATATATATATATATATATATATATATATATATATATATATATGTGTGTGTGTGTGTGTGTGTGTGTGTGTGTGTGTGTGTGTGTGTGAGAGAGAGAGAGAGAGAGAGAGAGAGAGAGAAGTGTAAGTTGAGTATTATTTCCCTTGTATCCAACTGTGAAAGCAGAATAACATATATCACTTTTCGTTACTTCAAAGTCTCCAGAAACTTAGATTTTGGCATTTCAAGTCTAGGGTTAGCCGTTATCTTGCCCACATATTCCCATAATTTTCGGTGAAATACTTTGGAAAATAACTAAGTTTTCATCTGAAATCAAGAAAATGTCAATCTTAAACTAAATGGTCACAATATATGGAAAAAGAAATACTCGAAACTTTCGCCAGACGAATATGAATATATTTCATTAAAAAAAACTAAAACTCAAGATAGAAACTCTCAGTTATATATGCGAAACGCGATATTTAAATGTGAACATGCGAAACGCGATATTTAAATGTGAACATGCGAAACGCGATATTTAAATTTGAACATGCGAAACGCGATATTTAAATGTGAACATGCGAAACGCGATATTTAAATGTAAACATGCGAAACGCGATATTTAAATGTGAACATGCGAAACGCGATATTTAAATGTAAACATGCGAAACGCGATATTTAAAAACGAAATCGACAACAAACACCAAAATTCTTTGAAAATGGCTGACGCTAGACGAAAATTCTCAGACATAATTGCAAATATAGAGAGGAAATGAAAAAAATGAAATAGAATAATCGGGAATATAAAAAAAACTGTCAATAAAAATATAATTTACAAGGAATATCGATTGGTTCACAAACGATTCGATTAACAATACATATATATATATATATATAGTCATCCACAAACTGACTGTTTTGCTGTATCACAGCTCTCCAGTGTGACTAGACATCCAGTTGCCTCTAGCTAGGATCGAAACCCGGCTGAATTGGCGTCAGTCGGAGATTCTACTACTAAGCCGTCTGCAGGGATGTAGGTGAATTTTAGCGTATTTATTTTTAGATAAACACACAGTGACTGAGAGGACTTGATTCGCTTTACCGAAGAGTCTTGCTATAATAGCCGTACAGCAATCGATCTTTTATATAAATTTCATTAAAAACGACTGACAAGGTACTGCGATGAACCTTTTTATTTATTTGTTGTGTATTTGTGTATGTGTTTTTTTCTGAGCGCTTTTAGCTATTCTACTAATCATGATTAGGTTTGTTTTTTTTTTATTTTTAACTGAATGTATGGATTTTTTAAAATTATATGTTACTAGAGAGATGGGAATGCTTTATTTAATTTCTAAACATGATCAGAACATTGTGTCCGTGTTCATAGTTGATATTATTGAATGTTGGCTTTCTCTTTTTTATTATTAGTTCTTAAATTACCCCACTTTTACGCTAAAAAAGAGCAAAGCATGATGAAAAAAGGCCCCAACATTGACGAATAGAAAGGTGCATCGTCAATATGTTTATATTTTTATTAAAATTAAACATTATTAAAAATATATTTTTTTTTGTAAGTGGTGAGCCAAAGATTATTATGAGAATTTTAGCGCCTTTTCCAGTAAAAAAAAGAAAAAGAAAATGGTTTGGAAATTCTTGCAAAAAGCAAATAATTGTCGGATTTTAATGGGATTTTCAGGACTTATTTACAAATAAATGATTTTTTTTTAAATAACTTTTTTGTTTTTAGAACATCTTGGTAAAATTATGAATTATACTTAAATCAGCTTATATTCCTCAAATGAAGTTTCAAAAAAGTATATTTTACTTTTTACAAGATTTTTAAACTCGAGAATTAAGTTGTATTTACAAATATCTAAAACATAATCGACTTTAACGATATTAATGAAAAAAAAAAAAGAAAATCGATTGCAATCAATATAAATTTCTGTTTGAAATACACTAGAGTATTTTGCTAACATGAAAGCTTCAAGGAAGGTTTTTCATTTATTAAATTAATTTAAACCTTAGGCATCGCTACTTTAGTGGAGGTACCTACATTAGAAACGGAGATATGAACAGACAATTGAAAAAAACAAGTGGAACATGTTAAAGAATAAAAATTAAAAGAAAAAAACAGGGGGTGGAACGGAGTCTCCTTTAAGAGAATAAAAAAATTCGGGGAAGTTAAAAAAAATAATGACACCCTCGTGGGGGTGACTGAATATCATCGAGTAAAAATGATCAAGTTTTTAAAGAATAACTAAAAAGAAAAAAAGGAAATGCCATAAATAAATCCAATTTTGAACCATTTAAATTTTTAAAATATCACGAAAAAAAAAAAAGAAGAAAGATGTAGCCTGCGTGCTGAGTGGTATGTTGCCATTAGAAAATAAAACGAAACAAAAAAGATACAAAAGCTATGAGATTAAAGACGGTATAAGTTACGGGAAAGGCACGAATGTTGTGTAGCGGTGGGACGCCAAAAGCTAGACGGTGAAAAGGAAATAGAGTGGTGAGAAGGTGATATCGGGACGGAAGATGCTAGCATAAACAGAAGCGGAAGTAACCTCTCGTCGTGTTCCTAATTTGTTCGATAAGATCATATAGCTGGTTGCCTGAGGCGGGAAACACTAAGGGATTCCCGCCGCAGCCGTGGCACGCATTGTCACCGAGCGCTCCATGGCTTATCTGCGAGTATCAGAATAAAGGGCGATCAGTAAACCGCACTCAGCATGACTTTAGTGCCTAATAAGAGGAAAATAGAAGTGAAAGCGAAAGTAGAAGTAAAAGTAAAAAGAAAACAGGTTTATTGTCTTTTGCTGTTCTTTTTGTCTGTCCCATCTTTCACTGTTTCCGTGTTCTTTGTAAGAAAAGAAAGAAACGATTAAATCGTAATCAAAATTAATTGGCCACAGATGTTGAAAAGTAATTTCGATGTTATTGTAGAATTCTCATTGAGAGTTTGCGGAATAAACTGATGTACAGTTTATGTTATGTATACATATTTCGGTGAATAAATTTGGGAGGCAATATTTTCATGTCTCTGAATTTAACTATATGACACTATACGTTAAAGATTTTTTTATTAATCTTTGTTTAGTCTTTATTTCATTGAATGAAGATAACATAATCGTGTAATATAATGTCGTTTTGACGTAGTTTTACTGAATTCTGTAGTAAGAATATAAGGGTCGCTTCCGGCTACGTCTCTCCTGACGATTCTCGGCATCAGTATATATGCTAGTTGGACAAGTCCAAGTCATATTCTGGAGAGATGTGTTCATCTCCACAAGAATTTTTCATAGAATAAAGGGCTCAAGAATAACTCAAGGTAGAGAATTACTGAATAAAGGTGATGTATGAGCATGAAAAAGAGTTAAGAAGTCCATTTTATGAGGATGTGTAGGAACAACATTGGTTAATTCTTGATTTAAAATGTATAAGATTGCAGTGATCAACAAAGACACACTTCCTGGCAAGCAGCTGACCGAATAGAAATTTCTTCTTACTAATAAAATACGAAAGGAATCAGGGTGATTCGTCCCATTGTACGTGGAATGGCGGGTCTTAACTGCGAAGGCCTGGGCTGATAGAACTAAAGGAAGTAGCTCGTCAGAACATCTACTATGCAAATAGTGATAGATTAGCGATGCGTAGATGCTTTTGACCTTGAAAATGAGGATTGGGCACCTCCAGCCCAGATAGAAGTAGATAGGTTCACCCTCGCCCCGTTCACAGCCTCCCCGATCTTTTGAAGAGGAGTAGGAGTTCGACCATTTTTTCTTGTTTAGGATTGGGTTTCCGGTTCCTTCTCAATTCTACATCAACGGTATACTTCTGAAGTCTACGCCTGAACTTTGAAACTTTATTTACTATTTTTTTCTCAGTAGGAGCAGATAGGTTTGCCTCTCGTCCGGTTTATGCTCCTCCTCCGTTTTTTTTAAACAGGAGTAGGGGTTTATATATTGTTTCCTGTTTAGAATTAGGTTTTCTGGCTCCTTCTCAATTCTACATCAATTCTATACTTCTAACATCACCAACTGGCTTTCCGGTTTTTTCTAAAGTATTTCGATTCTCTTTCAGTTCCAGTAGCCCCTTGTGTCTTAGTGGCATTATTGTCTTCATTGGGACGAATTGATTAAAAAAATACTCTATTTTTCGTTTGATCTGACTCTTGTATTGATAGAGCATAGCTTTACTCAGATACTTTCTACTCTAGAGTCATTATGTGTGTGCCTGCGTGTATTGTTTAAACGCACTGTTCTTTCAGAATGTAGATGATCATGGCTATCAACAGATCCCGTTTCTTTATCATTGTCATACAGTCGTGGGAAAGACAGAGATTTCCATTTTATTTCTAACCTGTTTGTAATTCATAGATTCCCTTCTCTTAAATCGGTTGCCAAGCAAGGGCACAATACGTCATTCTATTTACCGAATTTGTCGATTCGGAGAGATGTATCTATGTCTTTGCAAAGGGAAATTGCGCGAGAGTGATATGGCGAGAATTTGAATCCATCTATTTCGAAATCAGGGTCGATAATAGTTATGCTAACAGAACGTAGCCGATAAATATACAAGCCTGTTCAATATTATCTAACTATACTTAGCAGAGAAAGAACAAACGTATTGCATTTTCAGTTTGGTGAGAGAAAAAATGCAAAAAGTGTCCGTATTTTCCATTGTTGCAAGCGTTTTCTACTTAGACGTTATTGATTTCTTTACATGTTTGTTTAATATGAAGTTTTAGGGGTGTTAGAATCGTAGTAGCTAGTGTTCTGAGCATAAAAGGTGCATAGCCATCCACAATTTACACTAGTTGTTAAGGAACATTCTGGTCGATAAATCTAGTATCCTAGATAGATCCCTTTACCGAAAACATCTCGGTGTAACAGAGTCCATTTACCTAAATCATCTGGCACCCAGCATAAATCTCACCTTATTGAGTAGCAGAAATAGTGTGTTGATTTTTTTTAAATAAGCAGACGCCAACTCAAATTCCAGCCACGCTCGACTCGCAAAGCTCGGAATAAAAGCTACTTTAATTACAGATCTGATAAGTGCACGTTTAATTTTATTTATCATGATTAAAACCCACTATATATATATATATATATATATATATATATATATATATATAAATTATATACCACCATATATATATATATATATATATATATATATATATATATATATATATTCGCTATTACCACGAACAATATATATATATATATATATATATGAAAAATGCTCTACCACCACACACACACACACACACACACATATATATATATATATATATATATATATATATATATATATATATATATCCAATATATATATATATATATATTTCTGGTTAATGTCTGGTTTTTTCTTCATGAGAAGAGTTTTTCTAACCATGTCGACAGAATTGATCTGTGAATTTAAATCTATGAGCTATGAAATAGCGAAACAGACTGTCTGTGGATGACAATATATATAGATGTTCCTGAAAATATTATTTCGGTTGAGCTCTTCGGGGAGAAAAGTGAATTTGTAAACAATGACTTTTGATGATGCTGATGCAAGTCTCTACGTTAAGACGAATTGAGTTCTCCGCTCACTGGCGTGTTTGTCCAAAATTAATACATCTAAATTCACCTTCATCCCTGCCGTGCGCCAATGCACTTAGGGGTGAAATCTCCGAGTGTTACCACATCGGTCGGAATTCGATCCCTGTTTGAGGCAATCGGATGTCTAGCCGCATTGATGTGCTGTAAAACATCGAAACAGTCTGTCTGTGGATGACTATATATATATATATATATATATATATATATATATATAAAAAAGAAAGAACAGTAAGATATAAAATCCGGTGTTCTTATAGATATATTTATTTTTACAAAATAGTGCTCAATGTAAATTTACAGAGCATTAATATTATAAATTAAGTTATTTAAAATATGTTTTTTTCGCTACAGTTCAACCATGTTTCAAAAATAGAAGCTAAAACCCCAAATTTAATTTTGCAATTAAATTAAAAGCATTAGTTCCATCAGGGTTTTTAGCTTCTATTTTTGAAACATGGTTGAACTGTGTAAAAAAACATATTTTAAATCAATTAATATATATATATATATATATATATATATATATATATATATATATATATATATATGTGTGTGTGTGTGTGTGTGTGTGTGTGTGTGTGTGTGTGTGTGTATGTATGTATGAATGAATGTATATATAAATAAAAAAGAAATAATATGTAGAAAAGAAAGATATATAATCCGGTGTTCTTATTGATATTTTTATTTTTACAAAATAGTACTCAATGTAAATTTACAGAGCATTAATATTATAAATTGGCTGATTTGAAATATGTTTTTTTTCGCTACACAGTAATAACCATGTTTCAAAAATGGAAGCTAAAAGCTTCAAATTTAATTTTGTAATTTTTTCGATTTCATCCTCAAGCGAATCTTGGAGTAACTTATTTCTTAAAACTCAAAATCCGCTTGAGGATGAAATGGAACTAATGTTTTAAATTAAATTTGAAGCTTTTTTTCCATTTTGAAACATGGTTATTACTGTGTAGAAAAAAAATCATATTTAAATCAATTAATTTAATATATATATATATATATATATATATATATATATATATATATGACAAAATAGAGTTTTAAAGTATGCTGTATTTATGAGTTAAAGTGCTCAATATCAGAGAAAGTTCGTATGTAAATATAAATGCGGATATTGAATTCAATACCCTGATCTCTGTAAGGATTGCTTCCTCGGATCAGAATGTGGCTATATTCGCCCACGTTGGCCAATTAGATAAAAATTTTCCATCGGCGATTTTATCAGCAATTAAACTGAGAAACAAACAAATAATCAGAAGACAAGAATCTCTTTATTTCGGTGAAGTTACGAAACGTCATAGGGAAATAGGTTTGAAATAAAAATCCTTTTAATAATTTTGACAAATAAAAAAATTTAATTAGCGAAAGTGATTGACATTTTTTTATATCTTTTGTTGAAAAGATTTTGTTTCAATTAGACACGGTTAAGAGTTCGCTGAAGTGAGGCAATATGATAAAGAGGAGAGAAAACGAACGATACGTAAAAAGAAGATATACAGTTCGAAAAACGGTGAAGTGGATTGGAAAGATTCCTTCTGGTATCAGGGGGAAAAGGATTTGAATAGAACATGGAAAAAAAAAAAGAAAAGAAAAGAAAAGAAAAGAAAGAAAAACAAGCAAACAGGCAAAAACAAAAGAAAAATCCAAAGAAAGAAGGTCGCATGAAAATTCCGGTGTAAAGAAGGAGAAAGGAAATGAATCGTTAAGAAAAATGTAAAGTTTGAGTAGATTTGAATAAAAGAAGACGAGTAGTAGGAGGAGATAAAATAGTGGAGGGGGTAGTAGTATTATTATTATTATTATTATTATTATTATAAAGAAAACAAAACGGGGAAATGGAGATGGAATGAAGCGGGGGTGGTGCTAGTGGTGGCGATGGGGGTTTATATGAAAAAAAAATCGAATTAGTGGAAACGAGGAATAAAGGCTTAGATGTAGGCAGAGAATAGAAGGGGATAAAACGTATAAGAAAAGAAGAAAAACTTAAGGAATAAAATAAAAGAACGAAAAGAGTAAAACAGAAGTAAAAAAACAAAAAACAAACAAAATCGTCTTGGAAGAATGAACAGAAAAAAAAAGAGTGTGAATGAAAGAAGTAGAAATAAAGAGAGAATAAGTGTGTGTGTGTGTGTGTGTGTGTGTGTGTGTGCGCGCCTATGTGTGAGAGACAATCTGCGTATGAGAGAGAGAGAGAGAGAGAGAGAGAGAGAGAAAGGGCAGAGAACTCTCAGAAAAACATTGTGGAAGTATTTAATTTTATACGAGAATGGAAAACAGAGGCAACCGTAGGAAATGCAAATGAAGAAACATAAAATCTCGGAAAGACAGAAAGATATAGATGCTCACTCATTCAGTCTCTCTCTCTTTTTCTTTGTCGTTAAAGGGATTTATTAATCGTAGCTTAGATATGACACAAAGCCGAATGTATGGAACACCGTGAGGGAATAGAACCCACTCGTAATTGAACTAGAGAGAAAAGTTTGCTCATCATTACACCACATCAAAATCTCGAAGTAATAATGATTTACTAAGCATCGCTTAGATGTGGCACAAGGCCGATGGAGCACTCAGTGAGGATCGAACTCACTACTCAATCGTAATGGTTCTAGCATGATTGGTTTGCTCACCATTACACTACGTCGTGGTGTCCAGGTATTTTTCTAAGCATAGCATAGACGTGGCACAAGGTCAAATATATGAAGCATCCAGTGACGTAACGGTGGAGTAGTGGATAGCGACTCGGACTGAGGAATCGGAGAGCCGAGTTCGAATTCCGGTTGAATCCATTACATTCACTTACGTGCTAATAACCTTGGGAAAAGTATGAATCCTCTTCTTCTCCCTCCAGCTATGGGTAAATAGCAAGACAGCCCGGGTTCTATAGCCTTGGGTGGCAACTGATCTTCCGCATAAAGAAATGACAAGGGAAAAATCTGCCTCGTAAATTATGTATCGAAAGATACATGATCGCCTACGCGTGTATCGCGTATGGCACATAACTTAAGATAAGTTTGCTAACCATAACACCACCTCGAAGTGCCAAATCTACTTATTATAGTAATATTAGGACAAGCATATTCAAATTTTAGGCAACACCCGAGAGAGAGAGAGAGAGAGAGAAAGAGAGAGAGAATCAGAGCAAAATGGCTTAAATAGTGTCACCATCCTACATTAGTAGGGGGATTTTTTCTTATTTATGTGCCGATTGTGGCTCTCTACAACTTCCTATCTGTTGCAGCTCTTAATAAATTTCGTCTTTCTGTTATTTCTACTAAACCTTGTTCCATCATCCACTTACTCAAGCTCACTAAATATGCTGTGCTTTGCTTCTTTTGTCTCTCTTGTCTTCAATCTGTCCTGTGAGTATCAGATTTTCTAAACCCTCTTTCCTCATTATGTGTCCTAGAATCATCATTTGTCTCTTCCTGATGCTAACTTTTTGTTTCAACTTTGTCTAAATCTTCGTCTTTGTTTACATGTATACTCAGCATCTTTCAGTATAACCGCATTTCTGTTGCTTCAAGTCTCTTTTTCATCTTCGAGGATATTGTTCATCACATTTTATTGTAATTTTAAAATAATACCAATGAAAATCACTGCTGAACATAAAGTGAGGGTCAGTTTTCTCTTATCAGGTAATAAATTGATCCCCAAAAATTACTATATATAAATATAGAAAGAGAGATATCACGTAACAGTTTAGTACACTTTTCCTTGTTTCTAGCGAATTTTTTTTCTTTCTTAATACTCTGCTTAGCTTTTGGAATGAATCTTCTGATATCCCAGTAAGCCTTCGGATTTAGTAGGATTTACTTAAACAAAATACAAAATATGAAATATTTTGGCCTATAGTATATTTTCGGTTATAGACAACGCTATAATGAGTGAAATGTTTTAAAGAAATAAAAGTTATAAGGATCGCTGACTGACCAGAAATCATTCGCTGGACATTGTCGCTCTGGTATCAAAGCGTGTATGTGTGCAAAAGTGGAGAGTGGGTAGATGACCGCTGTTACAGAGCAGATACTTTTTAGGCGTTTATTGCAGGTAGGCCAAGATAGACCAAGTAATCTCGCCCAGGTCTCCCGTTATAATTATAGAAGCTGAAGGATATACGAAATAATGATGCAGTGAAACAGAAAGCAAATAAAGAGAAATTAAATGGGGCGGCAATAAAAAACCAAATAAGAAATAACAACGAAAACAAGAAAAGAAAAAATAATATAAACATAGTGGGACATTTCCAGGCGGAAACGCATATACATGAGATCCTGATCCTCGTTTTAGGGATTTCTGCTACATGGGAACCCTTCCTTAATACAATCTCCGAGTCCGTGGCCGTGGCGACTTTGTTGATCATGTTTTTATTATTAGGGGCGAATAGCCCGAGATGGTGAATTCCTGTACAGGGATAGACACCGGTTTCAGATAGGGACAAGAGGTCGGTTTTACCTTTGAGAAGACGGGAATGTAGACCTTCACATTGTGATGGTGAATCTGGGAATTTTTTGTGGTGTTGGGTTTGGTTAATTAAAATCAATTTTGTAGTGGTCATAGTTAGAAACCAGTGTGTTCGGGTCAAGATTATCGAGTGATAATCACACCCATAGATGAAGCATCCATCAACAAATGATTTGTCCGGAGGTACGTCCGTAACAATACCCATCATCATGGAATTGAGAGAACCTAGCTGAAAATACTGCACGGTCCAGACCCCATTCACAAAAGGGCTGTGCAATTTCTCCGATATTATACATCTGCTGATAGGGTAGCTATTTTTTAAGTCACTTTACTATTAAGCGGATAACGCCCAGATCCATAAAACGTTTACCTCCAACACCCTTAGTGAAGAAACAAATAATCTAATAGAACTGACTCACTTGAACAGTGGCGGTGGATTGTAGTATCAATTTTATGACAAAGGCGGGCAATTCGAAACGTTTTGTAAAGTTGGGTCATGTAAAGAACTATCCGTGCAATAATTCATTACAAAATAATAATTTGAAAAAAGAAAAAAAAAAAAAAAAAACCTTAGTAAAGATTTAACAATACCTCAATTTTTGTTACCATTTTTGACATCATGGGTAAACTAGTATTAAACCAAAATTATACTGGACATAATTTCTGTTTTCTATTGTTATTAATTAATAAAGTGTTCCTCAAAGATTACTATGTATTAATATAATTATTGAAATATTTTTTAAAGGTTCAGATATAGAAACTTGATATTAGTACTAAACAAAATATCAATTGTATATTCTCCATCACATTTTATTGTAATTTTAAAATAATACCAATGAAAATCACTGCTGAACATAAAGTGAGGGTCAGTTTTCTCTTATCAGGTAATAAATTGATCCCCCAAAATTACTATATATAAATATAGAAATTATAAAGCATATAAAGGGTGTTTCATTAAGACGGATAAAAGTCAGCAGTAAATAAATCAGTGTTATTGGTGAAAATTTATTTATTTCTCTATTTGATTATGAAAATTTATTTATTTCCTAGTGATTATGTGTGAAAAATAATATCGCCTAAATGTCCGCCAAATCTGAAAGAAAAAGAAAAAAATCATTAGACGCTTAAACTTAATTCACATTTAAACTCGGTCCAAGTTATATGAACACCTTTTATTTACAAATTTCCATCTGAAAAATTACTTATCTAAAGATTTTACAAAATATTTTTTTATTGGACATCATCTTTGTCGGTAGAGGTCTTCACTTTTATGTGCTGATTATGGCTTTCCCAAATTCTTATACTTTGTATCCCTTGACATTGTTTGACCCTTTGCCAAGCATCCTAAACCACGTACGTCTTCCATTGACAGAAACCCGTTAAGTAGCTTGCGTGAATCGATTTTTACTACAATATGTCGTGTAAAGTGTCAAATTTTCAAAGCCTGGCTTCCTTATTATACGTCCAAAGATTTCAGCTGTCTCTTACTGATTCTCAGTTTAAGTATCCTTTTCGTTTCCATTTTCTTTAAAACTTCCTCGTTTCTTACACGTTTCGCCCATGATATTCTCATCATTCTTCTGTAGAGCCACATTTCTGTTGACTCAGGTATTTTATTCATTTGTGAAGAAATTCTCCAACATTCACTGCCATACAAGAGAATTGATAGTTGCAGTCTTTTTAGCAGTCTTTTCTTTGTTTCTAACGAATTTTTCCTGTTTCTCAGTTGTTTTTGTATGTTGCACTTTTCTTAGTACATATTGGTACTGAGTACGTTTAGTTTTAAAATCCAACTCCCCCCAAGCTATGGATAAATAGTAGGACAGGCTGAGTTCTATAGTCTTAGGTGGTTACTAGTCTAGGGGAAGGAAAACTCTGAACTCAAAATTTATGTAGCCCTGGCGAAGCACATACTATGCAACTAAGGAAAGGATCGTTAGCATTGACTTAACGATCCCAAAGACTGTTGACTTTTAGTACTTAGTACATTTGATAGTTAGTTTTTGGAACGCACCATTTTTTAGTGCAATACACGTTCGCGTATCAGTTTGTAGTATTTTATATTTAATATTTAAAGACGTATTTAGAAATTCTTTTTACAGATTCCCATCAAAATTGAGTCGCCTATTTCGAGCTTGTCTTGAGTGGAAACGCTGCAACGAGGACTGTTAACAACTCGAAGAGTTTTCTAAAGTTGGGTAATCTAACGTATTATATTTCATTTATATCAAAATATTTGATGAATTTAAATAAAGTAAAAATGTTGTCCATATAAACCCCGCTTGTAGCCCGTTAGCAATTTTAGTAAGGGTAGCCTAGATGTGGTACAAGCATTGTGCACCCAGCGAGGAACTTTCAACTCATTATTCAGTTGTAAATAATCTAGAAAGACAAACTTGTTAACCATTACACCAAGCTGAACTTCTCAGGCCCGGAGTCATTTAGACATCATGTCCGTGAACCATAATGTCTGGTAGGTATGGTGATTTTCTAAACAAAGATTAGATGTGGCACAAAGCCGAAAGTATGGAGCCCCCAGTAAGGATCAATCTACTCTCTCGTATTTGTTCTACCGAGACAAACTTGTTCACCTTTAAACCACGTACCCAAATTATTTTCTAGGCGTAGAATAGATGTGGCACAAGGTCAAATGTTTGGAGCACCCAGTGACGATGGAACTCACTACACAGCCGTAATTGATCCGGAAAGACAAGTTTGCTAACCATAACATCACGTAGAAATGCCCAAATAATTTTTCTAAGCGTAGCTTAGATGTGGCACAAGGCCGAATGGAATGGAGCTCCCAGTGAGGATCGAACTCACTACTCAATTGCAATTGATCTAGCAAGAGAAAATTGCTAGCCATTACACCAACTCGAAGCCCTCTGACTTGTAGTTCTTTACGCATTATGTCCTTTAGCCATATTGTCTGGTACGAAAAGTACACGTAAATATTAGGTTGGTGCAAAAATAATGACATAATAATGTCGTTTTTGACGTAAACGTCAAAAAACGACATCCCCGTCATTATTTTTGCACCAACCTAATATAATATCCGTTGTCCGGTAGGCATTTTGTCCATAGGCATAATGTTTGGTAAGCATAGTGTCCGGTCATGGAAGGCATTACTGGCTACTCGGTCAATGAATGTTTCCTTATGGGGAAAAGGTTAATATTGGTATTACCATTATCATTAAAATTGCAGCATTTTGTTAAATTTCTTAACCCATTCCCCGTCAATTATATTTTCATTTTTAGACGATTTTTTTTATTTGTTTGTGAAGAATAAGAAACTGAGGAACTTTGAGTTAACCGTGCGGTGGATAACACCTCCACAAGGCGGTATGAAATGACAATTGGACTCGTTTCAAGCTCAGAAGGACATTAAAAACAATTCAAGATCGACGTATAAACTCGTCTGTAGCTGGCCTTTGAACGTTATGTTGTGGACGTGTTTATTCGTCGATGTCTGAAAAAAGCTCTTTCGGTAAAAACGCATATACCAGGTTAGTGGTTAAACTCGAATCTATATTAAATAAAGTCGTAGCCTCTGTCTGTCTGCTGGTTTGTTATCGAGCTCCTCCTAAAGTTTTGGAGATATAAACATATATATTCTGAAACTAAATTACTCAGGGTACTTGGATAAGTATATTTCAGTTTGATCAAAGGGAGTCTCGCGGCGGCGGGGGGGGGGGGTGTTCACAAACCACCCACTGGAATTTTTTTCCCTTTGATTTAAATTACATTTAAATTTGAACACGGGAATGACTCATCCAAATTGTAAAAGGAGAGAACCAGAAGATGGAGGTCTCGTCGACAATATCATTGTGTAATACTGAAATGCATCATTTTTTCTTCACACATTGTAACAATGATTTAGCATCACTCATTTTCTTACAAAAAGTGCGGGACACGGAGTAAGACACAGTTAATTCGGTTAGTATTTAAAGAGGCAATAGTCGATGCACTTGCTACTTGCATCTTATTCATTCATTAAGTTAAACTTTAGGATTCATCAGAAAAGGGGGACTCTTGGTTTGGCCCTCATCACAATAACTAGGGAGGATTAAATGCAATAGGCATCGATAAACTACAGAAGAACTCAAAATTGATCGCTGCATTTAAGTATTGAATTAATGTTTAAGACTAACCTTTAAAGGTTCAATGATAATTCTGCTGCTGCCACTTAATTTAAAGACAATTTGATGTACGCAGGTTCTTATTTTCCGTACAAACAATAATTTTTATTTCATGGATGACAGTACAGGGGAAAATTTATAAGATAAAATAAAGATGGGAAAATAGAAATAAGAATTAGTTATGCATTAGAAGAGTTAGAGAAACATAACAGCTAATTAAGTAAAACCTATATCATGGAATTTATATGAATAAAAGCAAAATTGGAGCGGAATTATCCAACGAATTCTGTCTTTTTAAAAAGACCCAAAATTTATTTAAAGTAATTTATTCGATAAACGCTCAATACCTGTATTATATAGTATCTACTTCTAGGTGATATCACTATTCAGGTTTAACAAATTTGTATATTGATTTAAAAAAATTAACTATCCTTTATTAGTGTTCTTTTATTGAAGCATTGTTTTGATTTTCATATCAAAAATAGTTGTTTAGAAATATTGTCTTATATAGTGCAGAAAAATTGTCATGTTATATTGTAAAACTTTCCTTAACTATAACAAGCCAATTTATGAAGGAAATGTTCATTTAATTTTTTTTTTCAAATATTTCAAATAGTGAATATATCTTACTTTGCGAAGTAATATATAAAAGTTATATTTAAAATAATAAAATATATAAAATATTCATATTTAAAAGTATATGACAAACATAGAATAATAGAAATGGAGAAAAGGGAAAAAGAAAATAGATAAAAGTATAACCTCTATTTCCGAAAGAACATTTTTTTACAGTAAAGAAAACAAACAGGTGAATGTAATTGTCATTTACAAGAGTAGCTTAGCTTTCATAAGATCCAACAAACACTCGACGCCCAGTGTGGATGGAATTCAACAATAATGTTAGGCGACACCAGCTTGCTTTCAACAGCAGTGATAAGTGTAGCGGGTGTCATGGTGGTTTTTTCTAAGCTTAGATGTGGCACATGGCCGAAAGTATGGGATACCTAGTGAGGTCCGAACTAATTACTCTGTTGAGGTGCCCGTGTCGCTTGCGTCATTCACAGTACGAGGAAATACGGATTTAGATAAACAGGAACAATAAAAGAAAATCAACAAGAAAGTCTTGTGAATCAAATGATAAATGAAAGATATGGAAGAAAAGGTCGTGGAGAAGCGATCAGTAAGGATGAATTATAGGCTTTCTGTGAAGATTATAGCAAAGATGGTGATGATGAAGAAGACTATAGCGATCAACATCATTGTCAAGATGATGTTGATGATGCTAAAAGTGAGAAGAATGACGACGAGGAAGAAAGAAAGATAGAAAAATGCATAAATTATAAGGAAAATGGCGGGAAAAGTGTCGAGAAAGAATAAAAAGAGCAATGGAGAGTAATTAAACGGAGAAAAATAGGAAAAATGCCAAGGAAACTCTAGGATGACACAAAGATATAAAAAATAGACAATGAAGAAGAGAGAGATAAAGTATTAAAGGATAGTGTCTAGAAAAGAAAGAGTATGAGAATTAAGAAGAGAACGCATTCAAGAAGAATGAGAAGGAAGAGAAGAAGAAGAATGTAGAAGGAGAAGGAAAAGGAGGAGGAAATGAAGAGGGAAGTGCCGGAGGAGATGAAGAATGAGATAAAGCGGGAGGAGGTGTAGAATAATAATAATAATAATAATAATAATAATAATAATAATAATAATAATGATGATGATGATGATTTAATTTGGGGGAGGAGGAGAAATGATCTCGCTACAAAATAGTGAAAAATTCTGTAACATCAGCTGAAAGCACCAGTCAGTTGGTTAACAAGTGGTTGCTCATCCTTTCAAAGCATAAACTCAACCGAGATTTATATCACTCGAAATGAGAACGAAGATGGAAGAAAAGAGCAACAACAAGAATGAGGAAGAAGAGGAGGTGATAAAGAATATCAAGAAGAAAAACGAGAGGACCTGAAGAAGAAGAAGAAGAAGAAGAAGAAGAAGAAGAAGAAGGAGGAGGAGGAGGAGGAGGAGGCTGATTGAGATTACCGGATATGAATGAAATGC
This sequence comes from Acanthosepion pharaonis, assembly GCA_903632075.3. Classification (NCBI taxonomy): domain Eukaryota; kingdom Metazoa; phylum Mollusca; class Cephalopoda; order Sepiida; family Sepiidae; genus Acanthosepion; species Acanthosepion pharaonis. Next base: position 1,267,269 of record CAHIKZ030003940.1, read on the forward strand.
CGATATGAAAACTGTGCGATGAAGAGAAAAAAAAAGGAAATTAATTCTGTCATCTAATTACAGGCAAGTCATTAATTTCACTCAGTCGACAATTGAGAAATGCAATATATTCAGAGGAAAAATTGAGGAAATCAACAGGAAACGAAAGAGGGGATAAAAAATATTTTAAGATTATATTTTTTTTTACGAAATTGAAATCGAAAATAAAATAGTGTAATAATGTTGAAACTGAAGTTTTGTTTTCAATTGATTTGTCTACGAATGGAGAAGAAATCTGCACAGAAAATTTGCTTGTTCCTTTTTAATGAAAAGAAAGAAATTACTGCGTCTTTTTTTTTGTTGTTTTTGTTGTCAACGTTATTTTTTCATATTGTATGTTCTTTGGTTTATTTAACTTAAAAAAAAAATCATGACGTTTTTGTCATTTCCTTGAAGTTAAATTAGCCGTGCTGTTGTGCAATTTGAACCCGAAATTGAAATAAAAAAAAATACAAAATAAAATGCCTTAACTAAATAGTTTGTCCACAAAGTCTGAATTAAAAAAAAGGTTAATTTCTCGGGTGAAAGGAGCCTATGAGGAAGCGTAGCTTAATTGACTGGAGTATTTCACCTTTTATTGCTTTAGAATTCGCAAGAATGTACTGGAATCTTAAAATCCATTTGCTTACCTGTTGCAGCGGTGAGATGTGAATTGTCATAATTGTTCTTTGAGAGAAAAAGTTTTTCTCCTTTTCTCCTATTCTACGCTGTATTTTTTTTTTTCATCTTTAGACAGTATCTTTAGTTAGCTTAAAAATGTCGCAAGAAAATAAGAACTAAAATGAAAAAAGATGCGATTTCTGAGACACATAATGAGGAAAGAGGGCTTGGAAAACATTAAACAGGACACATCGATGACAGGCGAAACAGAGAAAAGCTGTTAAGGTACTTTTCAGTTACAAGCAAATGCATGGGAAGAGAGGCAACACAGAAATAAAGGAGAAGGAGTTATTCGTTACAGCAACAAGAGACAGGTAGCATGATCGCTAACATCCTGAAAACACCCACATACACAATACATAGATGTGCATTTAAGAAACATAGACTTCAGATGTGCTATATTTATAGGATAAAGGGCTCAACATCAGAGATAGAGCGTGTGTAAATATAAAAATGAACATAGAATTCAACACTTAGAGGTGACAGTCTGTTTCATGTTAGATGCAATCGTCGTGGTCTGAAGATTGCATCTAGCATGAAACAGACTGTTGCCTCTAAGTGTTGACTCCTATGTTCACTTATATATATATATATATATATATATATATATCTTACTTATTATAAAACGCAGGTTGTGTGTGTGTGTCTGTAACGTTTATATATTGGATCGAATTTCTACATTTTTTTAGCCGATTTCAACAAAACTTCACAGGACTACATAAAATTACCTTTTTGTGGTTCTAACGGCGCCGAAAATGGGAAAAACACAGTTGCTTTTTAAGAAAATCAATTTGAAAACACGATTAAGACACATCGTGAGAATGAAAGGGGGACAACTCACCCACGAAAATGTAAACAAAAGCATGATGAAAAAGACGCCGGACTTGACGAAAACAAAATTTTATCGTCTAATGTTCATATTATTATTAAAGAGGAAAGATCAAAGTATTTTGGGGGTATTTTTTACATTTTTAATCGTTCCTAGCACGTCTGAAATTTTCGTTAAAATATTGTTTTTTTTTTTGGTCAAAAAAAAGGACAGATACTCATTTTCAATCATTTTTTTCGATTTGATAAAAAAGATTAAAATCTTACTTTGATATTCTTTTAAAAATCAATTATCATTTTTTTCAAAACTGATTTTAATAAAACAGATATTATACTGTTTATTTAAAATATTTTGAACCGTTTAACTTAGCTTCTGCGCCGAAAAAATGTAATTTGAAAAAAAAAAAGCAGGTCATAACCTTTCGCGTCGCTTGACGATTGACGAAAGGCACATTCATGACGTTTAGATAACTTTACGAGAGGGTAATTCTTTCTACGGATTGAAGGAAGTGAAATTATTTAAGTGAACAAATTATTTACCTCGTTACTTTTTTAAGGAAAACTTTCAGCGCTCTAATTTTTTTTATTTTTTATTTTTTTTGTATTTAGCTTTCATTTTTACGTTTACGATGCTTTATGGAAAATATAAAAGAAATTAAAAAAATAAGACTGTTAATAGTGAGATTAAATTTCATAAGAAAAAGGTATCTAATTAATTTAGGTACCTTTCTTATGAAATTTTATCAGAAGTGTACATAAAATACTATAATTTTATGTACATTTATTACACTTTACTGTGTTATTTGTATTTCCATTCATTCTATTATTAATTTTGATATTTCATTTATGGAAAAATGTCATAATTGAGATTAATATAAAAATAAGATCATATAAATAAAAGTTTAGCAGTAGTTATATTTCATAAGATGATACTGTTACTTGTAGGTACCCTTCTCAGTTGAAATTGAAAACTCAAATTAACTTCTCCATACGTGTTTCGCAAAAGTAAAGGGCTTAACAGCGGAGAACAATGCTGAACTCAAATAATGCAACTAAATTGTATTCTGTATGGTCTTCCGTACTTGATAATTACTGTCCGACTATAAACACAAAAATTACATTTCTTAATTACCATGGCTAATTTGATTGGTCCAAATTATACAATTTTCAATGCGCTAGACAATGACAATCTCACACGGACATTTTGAAAGGTTGATGTTGCATTTAACTAATGTTAAAATATTTTTAAAATTCAATTTAAACATTTTTAAAAAATCTTTTTAAAATTAAAAAATAAGAAATAATTGTATTAAAAATTCAATTTTCATTGAAAAAAATTTTGCTTCCAGAAAATATTGTCCATATTCATAAAAACAAATTAAAACAAATAAAAGCATTTGAAACTAAATAATATATTTGTTTTATTGAGTTTTTGTATGTTACAATTCACAGCTGATTTTCAGGTACGTTGGCCAAAAAAAAAAAAAAAAAAAAACATGATTTGCATTCTTCAAAGCCTTGTGCTTTTAACTATTGTAATCACTAAAACCGATGGTCTCGAATTTCTAGAGTTTTTCATAAAATTAGTTATAGGGTGTTAATAAATATAAAAAAATATTTCTGCCATGACTTTAATAAAAAAAAAATATTTATAATAATTTGATCATCTGTGAATAGTTTCTGAAAGTTTCATTAACATCTGACAATTATTTTTATTTTTGCAAGATTTTCCAAATTAATGTGTGTAAATACAAAAAACGCGCTAAAAAATTATCTGTTATTTACTACACCTTGTTGCGACAAAGAGAAAACAAGGTTTTTTAAATCAAAATTTAGAATATTCTAAAAAAGATGGAAAAATTTTAAAATAATTAAAAAAATTTAGTCTATCCTCTTCATAAAAACATAAGCATTTTGACGATAAAATTTTGTTTTCATAAACTTTATCGTCTTTTTCATCAGACTATGCTCTATGTTTTAGCGATTCCGTGGAGTGACTTAGGTTAAAAAACCCAGTGTGTGTGTGTGTGTGTGCGTGTGTGTGTGTGTGTGTTCGTTTATATATGGAATCGGATTTCTTACATTTTTCAGCCGATAAAACAAACATCCACTTTTTTTTTGGCAGATAGTATTTCTTATTGTCTTGCACACTTTTTTCTTTATTTACATTCAGAATGCTTTAAAAATTCCATTTACAAGACAATTGTTTATAATAAACTTCTATTCACCAATCGATAGACTCATAACGATTGTAAACAATGTTTTAGTTTGAGTTTGGGTTTGACCAATTCGTAAAAAAAAAAAAAAAAAAATTAATTAAGACATGCGTGTCCGTCTTTATGATGGTCGATACTTGATCTATCTCTTACTGTTACATCCCCGGGCAATGCCGGGCTCTACTGCTAGTATATATATATATATATATATATATATATATATATATATATATATATATAGTCATCCACAGACAGACTGTTTTTCAGCTCATCAGTGTGGCTACACATGCAATTGCCTCAAGCCGGGATCAAAACTGATTTGGTATGAGTTGGAGATTCTACTCCTAAGCCACTGGCACACAGGATGGACGAAGGGAAATTAGACGTTAAGACGAATCGAGTCCTAGTTTATGAAAAACTAGGTAATCTGTATGGGTAAACCTAAGTAGTATAAAATCCAGAGAGCTCAATGTAAATCCAGAGAAAATAATTTAAATAAAAACAGACCATTTTAAGGTTCCATGTAATAAATTATTTCACCATAGCCCTTTTAAAGGACTGCGGATCATCAGACTTTACTTCCAAAGAAAAAATGAAAAAATTTACACATTTTTGACGGGCCGTATTAAACATTTACGAAGTGAGGGGGGAGAGAGAAGACATGAGTGAGTTAGCACTTTTTGCGTGTTTATATATCTAAATATGTCTACGTGTTTGTGTCTTATAATCTGATTGTGTATATATTGTTTTTCGCAAGATTTTATCCTCCCCTCCTCATATCACCATTTCAAATGTATCTAAATTGTAACGAAGCTTTACATCCATATTAGATTAACGTTTATTCTGAGTTTTTGGCCTTTCAATTAAAACAAAATAAATAATAAAATATATGATTTTTTCCTCACTTTCATTTTTGAATAATTTTATAATATTTTAAACTTAAAACAGATTAAATTTAAAATTGGTAATTTTTAATTTTCAATTTTATAGTAAAATTTAATATTAATTAGTTAGAATGATTTCTATTTTAGTCTAACCCTAACGTTAAGGCACTAATTATTATAACCAAGGTTCATTTGCAAGTTTTTTTGAATTCTCATATACTTGTATTTTGATTGGTAATTGCAGCTTATGTAACAGCGTTTTCCCTATCAAGGAATGTTTGGTTGATTTGAACCTTCTAAAACTATTTATTCTACATTCAACACCATCACTTGATAAGACACCAGAAGTGAAAGGCTATTTTTGTAGTGATTTTATAACATATTTATGTTAGGAATTTTCGAATAAATTATATTTGCTCTGTATTGAGCACTCTTTTAATAATAGTATTTTTGGTTATTTGAATTTATTCGGAAACACCAATCCTATACTTATATATATATATATATATATATATATATATATATATATATATATATATATATATATATATATATATATATATATATATATAATAATGAATACAGAATACAGAATCCTTAAAAAATATATCAGGTCAGGTGGTAATAAATTTCTTTCATGGAATTCATGTCCATCTCTTCAGACGTGTCTTTTCATTAATAAATGGATTTCAATTTCAGACACAAGGTAAAGGAAAAAAAGCGGGAAAAAAGAAAAGGAAAAAAAGTTCTAAAGTTAAAAGTGAGAAAGAAAAATGGGAAGAAAGATAAAAAAAAATTCAATGTAAGTTTAAATAAAAAAAAATTAAAATAAAAGTTAAGTAAAATAAAAAATTTTATAAAAATTAAAAATTTCTAAAAATGAGCAAAAAATAATTTAATTAAGAGATAAATAAAGGACAATTTTAGGTTATTAAAATTCTAAATATGGATATATATATATATCTATGTCTGTCTGTCTGTCTGTCTATCTATCTATCTATCTATATATATATATATATATATTATATCTAATTATATATATATATATTAATATGCAAATATATATATGTCTATATATTCACATATACAAATATGCACACATGCATACACATATACGCATACATACACATTCATACATAAACACATATACATACACATATATATGTGTGTGTGACGATAATAATAATAATAGTAATAATAATAATACATAAAAAAAAAAATGAATTCATAAATTAATATTATAACATAGTGGCATCACGCCTTGCTTGGGGTAAATACAATTATATATATATATATATATATATATATATATATATATATATATATATATATATATATATATAACAATATATATTTTTATATACCACGAACAATATTGTGGAAAATGTATGACACACTGTAAAAAGTTCTTTTGTGACGCGTTTCGTACTGTATGACTTCATAGGCTCTATTTAGCTAGATAGATAGATAACTATCTCCTTATCTATATATATCTATATATTTATCTTATAGCATCAATATCTGTAAGTTTAATACATTTTCATATCTGTCTGCCCCTCTATCTTATTTTCATATCTATCGATCTGTCTGTTTATCTATCTAGCTAATCAATTCACCCTAAGCAAGGCGATAATTCCATTAAGACGCAAGTGAGTGCTGTGAATGAAAGAGAATGAAAATTCGTTCGAACGAACCGAAAGCCCAATCCTAAACAGGAAACAAGTGATAAACCTATATTCCTGTTCATAAGACCGTGTAGTAGTGTGAACCGGACAACAGGTGAAATTTATCTATCTATCTATCTATCTATCTATCTATCTATCTATCTATCTATCTATCTCAGTTTATCTATCTATCTATCTATCTATCTATCTTAGTTTTTTTTTACGGAACGCAAATCGGTAGACGAAATAAATTCTGTTTAAAATAAGCGGACCGACGACTCAAATGTAAAAAAATCAGATATAACTAAAATATATCTGATAAATGAAAATATAAATAAAGATAAACGGAAAGCTTATCATAGACAACGCGTTTTGTCTCTGATTTGCGTTGATAAATTCCGTCAAATGACCAAACGTGTCGGCTAAGATAAGTTTTCCTTTTGTCTTTATGCACACACACGCGCACACACACACACACACACATATATATATATATATATATATATATATATATATATGCTCTCAAAAATGAAACCCAATCAGTGGTTAACTGGGTCAAGGAATGGCTTGTACATTTTATTGCATCCAAAATAAAAACAACTTTCATTTAAACACCACAGCGAACATGCCTATTACGAAACTACAGGGGTGCAACAATTTGCTCTTTCTTGGACTGACGTTTCCACTGATAGTATGTGATGTGGTCATATTGAATCAATTGCTACATCTATTCCAAGGACATTTGGTTCGCAGTGTAGTGCCAGACAATTATTCTTATCAAAATCGATCTTGCACATTTATAAGCCTACCATTTGTTGGTGCATTGAATACTGCTTCCATATCTGGTCTGGTGTTCCTACTATATGTCTCAAAATTCTTGAGAATATTCAAAAAAGGGTTTGTAATGGAATCAACCCTGACCTGGCATCTTGGCTTCAGTCACTTTCCCACCGACGTGACGTGGTTTCTCTCTGTTAATTTTCTGCAAATATTTTCACTGTAATTCTTCTGATGAGCTGTTAGTGTCTCTACATGCTACTCGATTGGTAATTAGGTCTCATCTTTTTACTGTTGAATTAGTTATATGCGACCAAATTTTTTTTCGTACTTCTTGGAATGCCTGATTTCTTGCTTCGCTACAACCTTCAAAAATGTGAACTCAGTGTTAATAGTCATCTTCTGTCTTTCTGAATCCTCTTCCTTTAATTGTCTCTCCCCCACTTTTCCACATTATAATCTTCTCTTTTCCTTTCAATACAATTCCCTACGTCCTAGTGGCATTATCGTGCAATCCATTGTTCACCAGAGAGAACCTTTTCTGTCTGCTATCAGCATGGCTGACACTAGACTCTAGGAGATCAACACACTGAGTCTTCTTGGACTCACGTTATCCTTTGACAAGAAGCGGATCGACTACATCGAATTAATAACTGCATCTAGTGCAAGGAAAGTTGCGTCACTGTGTCGTACAAGAACATTTTTCCCGTCTGAATCCATCTTGCACATTTAACATTCGTCCGTGCATTGAATACTGTTGCTAGATCTGGTCTAGCTCTCCTTTTGTACATCTCGAGATCTGTAATATAATGTGTACTGACCAGTCATGTCATCATCAGTCCCTTTCTTGCCGATGCCATGTGGCTTCTCTCTAACTAGTCTAACGATCTTTTCTCCCTGGTTTCCCGACTACCTAAATTTAAGCTTGCTACTAGTTTGTCATCTAGGTCCTACCGTTTTACGTTTGAAATATCTAAATGCAACAACCACTTCTACTCCAACAGTTTCATTTCTTGCACTTCACATTCGTGGCACACTCTTCCGTTTACTTGCTTCCCTGAAAACTACAATCTTCAAAAATTGAAATGCATCATCAATCGCCATCTTCTGTTTTTTTTTTTTTTAATCCCTTTCATCTATTTATCTTTCTTCAATCCACCCAATTCACAGTCTTCTCTTTCCCTTTCACTCCCTGTAACACCCATGCGCACTAGTAGCATTCCCATATTACTTGGGGTGATATGATTAAAATTAAAGGTGTGATCATAGATGATGGTTGCTTCTTAATTCTTTTTTCTTTTTATATGCCATGTCTTTTCAGAACGTAGGCGATCATGTCTCTCCACTTCCCTCTATCCCTTGCAGTTCTCAACAAGTTCCTGTCCTTTGCTTCCTCTCCCAGACCACGTTCTGTCATCCACTTGCTTAAGCCCGGCAATTAAGTCACGCGTTGTTTTCACTTGTCTCTCTTTCCCTCCATTCGACCCGTGAGTATCATATCCTCCAGGCCCTCCTTCCTCATTATGTGTCCCAGAAACTTTAGCTGCCCCTTCCTGATGTTAAGTATAAACCTCCTCCTTGTTTGCATCCTCACTAAGACCTCATCGTTGCTCACACGATCGGTCCATGATATCGTTTAGCATCCTTCTCTAGAACAACATCGCTGTCACCTCGAGTCTCTTCTTCATCTTTGAAAAAAATTGTCCAACATTAGGTGCCTTAAAGAATTGTTTAATACATCCATTCGACATCTTTATAATCTCTTACGCGCAAATACCTTTGGAAAAACTATGAATCCATCGCCTCTTCGTCTCTTCTTCCACCAGCTATGGATAAAATAGCAGGCAAACTGGTCTCTTAATTGTTAAGCAATCCTAAGAGAAAGACGACACTGACATCAAAACCGCTTGGGCTTTGGGCTATAATCTTCTATCTCTGAAAAAACTACTACACGCCAGCAACTCCTATTGAGCGCAGTAGATAATTCAACGGAGGAATTCGACTTGATACAATCGTTAGCAATGTGACGTCAACCCGTGGCCTCTCGGCCCCGTCGCCGTCCCCTCCTGTGACGGGTAATGTGACTTGGTATTGGTCGCGGCACCAAATGTGACGTTCTAACCCTTGGCTGATTCGGATGGGAATCTGGTTAGATTCGGTATCAGCTTTGTCGTTCCCAGCTCGCCTCCAACGTCTGGTTACCGAATTAACTGCTTTGATTTCTAGTCTAACCTACCCACGTTGTGATTTGATCTTAGGTAGACGAAATCAATCAGTCGCCGGCCGCAATGCAAGCCGAGTCTGAGCAAAGGTAACACCACACAAGTATATGTAAAAGAAAATAAAGTAACAACTTGAAAAGTTCAAATGTATTAAAAAAAGAATAACAAATATTTTTATATCTGGTTGCTGAATACAGTTTTTCTCCCAAACCGCTAATACGGATTCGTGACATTTTGTGTTTGTTAGGCGAGTCTTAACATCTTAAGTTGTTTTTTCAAGAAACTAGTTTTTGATGTATCTTCAGGCGATATTCGCAAAACTTGTTTTGGTGGTGTGAATCTAAGTCGTTCTTCAAAAATAAATTGTTCTTGGTTAGAAGTTGAAGTCGGGATGCGTGGATATCTTTCAGTCAGCTTCCTGCGAGGCTGGTCTGCGAGCTCACAGCTCAACTTTTCGTCTGCGTCTCCGTCTCCAACTCCAACTGTGTTCTGTGTTACTCCCGTCCACTCGCTGCGACCAAAACCGGGGTGGGCTTGTCGAGGTTTGAGGTTCCTTGATAATTCTAAATCCACAATAAGGATTTTTTTTTTTGTTTTCGGACAGAAAAATTTATTACTTTCCATTTTTGGAAGTCCATTACTTTCTACTTTAAGAGAATCGTCCTCCCAAATTCTTATTTTCTCATATTGGTATCTCACACCAATCCCCCCAGAGGGCGTCAACAGGTTCCTCTTCTCTCTCACAGTGGTATCTCACACCAATCCCTTCAGGAGGCATCAACAGGCCCCCCTCCTTCTTCATAGTTTACCTTCGCCTACCGCTCACGCCACCCTTCAGCCAATGAACGCTCAGCAGCGTGGGTGTTTGCAATTATCGCTCAAAGGAAAAAAAAATTATCTTCCTTTTTTTTTCTTCTTTCTTTCTCTTCCCTGAGCAGACCTCCCACGACTCGTAGATTGGTTCCTAATCTCTATCTTAACCGAATGTCGTCTGGACTTTATCAACGAGATTTTCGCCAGCGTCAAGTGGGTGGTTAACTGGACGTATTGGCACTCTGTATCCAATTATCCATTCCGATAACAAACTTTTATCATGTCCAGGTTTGGACAATAAATCAGGTGGTCACTTTCCAAAAAATAATGATATCTCCTTGGGGGTGGTCTTCAGCTGATGTCTTTCTCGGTTAATTTCTTATCGCCTTAATTATTTCAGCTTCTTCTCGCCTTCTTCTCGCCTTAATTATTTCAGCTTTTTCTCGCCTTCTTATCGCCTTAATTATTTCAGCTTCTTCTCGCTTTAATTATTTATCGCTTTTCATTTTCAAACGATCGCTAAATAGTGTCACAGCAAGATTTGTCTCGCGAATTCAGTTACGACTGAGTCGTGAGTTCGATCATGATTGGGTGCTTCACACTATCGTCTTTTTTCACATCTAAGCTACAATTGGAAAAATCATTTGGATAGAGAACATGATCCTGACTGTTGGGTGGATAATTTCGGGGTTGTCTCACATCTAAGTTACGCTTACAAAATAATTAGGGGCACTTCAACGTGGTCTAATCGATAGCAAGCTTGCCACACTAGATCAGTTACGAGGGAATAATGATTTCGATCCCTACTGGGAGCACTATAATTTCGGCGTTGTGCCACATTAAAGCTACGCTTAGGACATCACAATACGCCCCAGTGGAATATACGAGACTTTAGTGAGTGTATACACACACACACACACACACACGCATATATATATATATATATATATATATATATATATATATATATATATATATATATATTGCCTACTTCTTAAATCTCTTACTCACTAAAAGGTGATTGAAATGTAACTTCCTATTTTATACTTCATGGCATCTCCCGTCTATCTTTCATTTTAACAAGACGGGAGAGTCCATCATTCACAAAATAGGGACTTACTCTTCAATCACCCTCTCTCCCTTTCTCTCTCTCTCTCTCTTAATATAAATATATATATATATATATTTATATTTATATATATATATATATATATATATATATATATATATATATACATATATATATATACATATATATATATATATATATATATATAGATATACATATACATGCATATACATACATACATATATATATATATATATATATATTTACATATATATATATATACATATATACATACATAAAAAAATATATATATATATATATATATATATATATATATTTGTATGTATGTATGTGTGTGTGTATTTATTCGTTTGTGACTGTTCTTTATGTAACGTCCCAGCGACGTAGAAAAGAAGAAATCTTTTTAAAGCTTGAATATATTTTGTGTCTGTGTGTGTGTCTGTGTGTGTGTCTGTGTGTGTGTGTATACACGCGCGCGTGTTATTGAGTGAGCCACTACAAATATATTCAAGCTTTAAAAAGGTTTCTTCTTTTTCTACGTCGCTGGAACGTTACATAATGAACAGGCACAAACGAATAAATACACATACATATACATACATATATATATATATATATATATATATATATATATATATATATATATATATATATATATTTATATATATTTAATCTTTGTATGTGTGTAAAAATACACTACCAAGTGAAAAGATGGTAATTTCCAAAAAATTATCTTCAAGGCCAAAAAAAAAAAATCATTCGTTGAAAGATTTAAATCAAATATTTGGCATTCTTATTTTAGCTGAAAGTTCATTTGATAAACTTTCTCGGTTTAATTATAGAATCCATGGATTTAAATGCTAAATAAATGAAGGCAAAGTGATATTGTCTTATCTAAAATTATAAAAAAAAAAAAAAACAATTGACGAAAATTTTAACGACGTAAGCTTTCCTCAAAAATGATTCGGCAATTTTCTTTAGTTGCTTTTAAATCATTTTCTTTTACTTTTTTCCGGCAATTTATTTCCTTCTTCATTTCATCTTATTTTTCTTCCTTTGTCTTATATTCCTATAGTATACTTTCTTTCCTTAGTTAACTTCTTTTTCTTTTATTCTTTCTTTCTTTTTTTCTTATCTATATTCTTTTTCTTTCTTTCTTTCTTTCTTTCATTCTTTCTTTCTTTCTTTCTTTCTTTCTTTCTTTCTTTCTTTCTTTCTTTCTGTTTCCCTTTATACTCTTTCTTTCTTTCTTTTTATTATTATTCCCTTTTGGTTATTTCTTTCTTTTTTCTTTCTTTCTTTATTCCGTTCGGATATTTTTTCCTCTTTTATTCCGATTGCATATTTTTTTCTTTTTTTTCCCTTCTTTCTTCATTCCGTTTATATATTTTCTTTCTTTCTTTCTTTCTTTCTTTCTTTCTTTCTTTCTTTCTTTCTTTCTTTCTTTCTTTTTGTTTCCCTTTATATTCTTTCTTTCTTTCTTTCTTTTTATCATTATGCCCTTTGGGTTCTTTCTTTCTTTTTTCTTTCTTTCTTCATTCCGTTCGGATATTTTTTCTTCTTCTTTTATTCCGATTGCATATTTTTTTCTTTTTTTTTCCTTTTTTCTTCATTCCGTTTATATATTTTCTTTCTTTCTTTCTTTCTTTCTTTCTTTCTTTCTTTCTTTCTTTCTTTCTTTCTGTTTCCCTTTATACTCTTTCTTTCTTTCTTTTTATCATTATTCCCTTTGGGTTCTTTCTTTCTTTTTTCTTTCTTCCTTTATTCCGTTCGGATATTTTTTCTTCTTCTTTTATTCCGATTGCATATTTTTTTCTTTTTTTTTCCTTCTTTCCTCATTCCGTTTATATATTTTCTTTCTTTCTTTCTTTCTTTCTTTCTTTCTTTCTTTCTTTCTAATGCAAACAATCAGAGCACCTTGCGTGTTTGCATCCACCATTTTTCGTATTGTACAATACTTTGTTTAATAACTATCATTGTGTCCTCACTGCAGGTTGCCGGCGGTGGCGTTTCTATTGAACGACATCTCATCGCAAAGGTCACATTAAAATACTGTGGTTTGCGCTTAAAGAAAACAGCGGTGATTGGTAAAGTGTCAAAGATTTGAACTCGGAGCCAAGAATCGCGTGTTCTCTTATCCTGAAATGAAAATTATGTAATGTTAGAAGGAAAGAACGAACGAAGGACAGGTCGAAAAAAAAGAAAAGACAAAATAAGATTGGAAAAATCAGATAATGATATAATAGACTGAAGAAAGAAGAGAATGCATTTTAAAAATATATGGAAGAAAGATATTTGGAGAAGAGTCTGCGTTATATTTGATGTGTAAGCGACTTGGTAAAGTGGTGTAAAACTTTTCAACAAGGGAATATAACAAAATAACAAGGAAGAGATTCAGATGACCCTAGGGATTAAGAAAAAGAAAACACAGTGAAGATGTATAGTGAGAATTAAATGAAATTTAAATGAAATGCTTACGGAAAGAGTAGCAATGTAACAGTGAAAAAAATAAGTGCGTTAAAATAGTTTAAGCGGTTAAATGAAAACTAGAAATACCAGTGAAAATTTCACGGTTTTTCTATTTGAATTTTCTGAAGAATCGTAGTTTTTTAAATAAATAAACGGCAAATTCCGTCCGTTCTTGTTTCTGAAATCACTCTAAATCGGGCTACACTTGCTCTACATAGGCATATTATATCTTTTTGGAATGCGGATTATCCCAGGATTGAAAATCTGTTCTTCATTTCTGCTTAGAGCATTAGGATTAGCGACTGGATGAGGAGGGAACAGGTAAAGATTCAAATTTTAAAATAGATTTAAAAAATTGTTATTTTAGAAGTTTTTAATTTATATTGAGTTTAAAGTAACACAAAAATTTGGCGAATTTAAAAGATTTTGTTTTAAATTCATTTTAAAATATCTCTAAAACTTTATGAATTGAGGAACTCGATTTTCTTTCTTCAAAATTCCAAGGAATCAGAGTTAAAATGAGAGATTTGCTGACGTGAGATTTTGAAGTTGCACGGAGTTTGTGATTTGAAGAACTAAATTTTTCGCCTGAATTGGAATTTCGGACCATATTGGTATTTTGGTCGGAACTGGACTTATAGCCCGAATCAGGTTGAGGATTTGAATTTCCATGGAGTGAAATGAGGAATTCAAAGTTATTTCTTCAAAATTATCATTGCTGTTTTCTAAGTTGGACCAGAGCTCCCTTTAGTATTGTCCAATTATCCCTCCGCAGAAACTAGCTGAAAAGTCCGCACAGAGTGCGGCTTTTAATCTAGTAATTTAATGATTAAGTAAACTCCTTGCAATGGCCACGACTACAAAATAGCCGTGGACTTTCTATTACTTCGATTAATTCTTTGATTAATTCAATTATAAATATGAATGAAGTTTATCTCTTAAAGTAGTAAGATGAAAAGATAAAAAAATTGACGAATTTTCATTCCATTTTAGTTAAACAGAGATGCAAGTCTTATGGCTGCTTTCATTTCCCTTTCTTTCTTCCTTTCTTTCTTTTTTTTCTTTTCCATTATTTTCCAATTTTTTCCTTAAAACAAAACAGCGGCGCTTTTAGTAAATCTTTTCTTCTATGTATTGTCAAAGACGATCATAGCCGTCATGAGTATGACGATAAACTACATCCGCGTCCTGGGTATGACGATAAACTACGTCTAACAGCAAGGCCTCTGACCAGGAGGGTTTGAGAAGCGTGGAACCACCTCTTAATTGTTGATGTTCCCAGGTCCATCCTGACCCGGGGGTGGTAGCATCTGTTAAGGTCCTAGCTATGGGCAAATATTTAAGCCCAAACTCGAGTCAAAACACCATAAAAGTGCAGAAATTAGGTTTAATACCAGAAATACTTTGTAATAAAAAATGATTACCAGCGATACAGTTTTGAAATCGAAATATTACCAGCGATACATATTTTTTTTTTAAAAAAAAAAACATTACCAGCGAAGGAAAATTCTGACCAGAAATAGATTTTTGAAAGAAAACATATTACCAGAAATCGATTTTTGAAAAAAAAAAAAAAATTACCAGAAATAGATTTTTGAAAGAAAAAATATTACTAGAAATAGATTTTTGTTAAAAAAAAAAAACGTATTACCAGAAATAGATTTTTGGAAAAAAAAATATTACCAGAAATAGATATTTTGAAAAAAAATATTACCAGAAATAGATTTTTTGAAAGAAATTCTAAAAATCTTTCTTCTAATTACCCCAAAATACAAATTGATTTGTGAAGTGGTAACGAGGAGCTAACTGTATCACCCTAAATGTTTTTCAGGAAAACGACACGTAACGGAAGCAAAATATAAAACTATCTGACATTTTATGAAATATTTATTCCATAAAATAGAAATAAAATAATAAAAGTTGAACTGTGAAAGAGGTATGCCTTTCGTTAACTGCATAATCCGAGAATCTCTGTTTCTGAAATAAGAAAAAGATTATTTACATGACAGGCTATGGAGGAGCGTTTTTCGTCAAGATCGATGACCTTACATATTAAGAGAAGGTAAATGAGAGAGAGGATTTCTTTCTGGAATTATGGGTATATAGCAAGGTGGAACCGTTCAAAAAGGGAGATACTGTTTGGAAGCGTCAAAATTAAGTAAAGAAAGTGGCGTCTGGAAAATGATATAATAGGACTATGGAAAGGGCGACGTTAAGATCCGAATGTGCAATGACATATCAAAAGATGCTTTCTAAAAGCTAAACAAAATATTAAGCAACATGAATTTTTTTCATTGGGGACAAAATAAAAACTTACGTAATGTTACGTAAAATCAATCACGAAAATGAATACTGGCTAATTTCTGCACAGTTGAAAAGGAGATTAAGACATGGGTCTACAGAAAGATGCTGCGAATAACGTAAACGGAAACTATAAGGAAAATGCAAACAAAAAATACTAAAACGTAAAATCAGAAAGAAACTTGAATTTCTAGTAGACATAAAGATGACGGAGAATTTGGAGAATTTGGCTCTTAGAGTATAGATTGAAGAGTAAAGAAACAAAAGAAAACAATGAGCAAAATGCCTACGTAGATGGCATACTATGGGCTTGTAGGGAGAGTAAGTCTACAAGCATTACTTACAGTTACAAGGGATATGACGCTGAGGAAATGAAGTTGTGGAGAGAGATGAACACCCATGTCCTGAAAAGACAGGGCACATAAAAGAACAGCCAACCATCTGCCGGGTCCTAAACTCTGTACATTTATAAGTTACAATCCTGCAAAGGGTTATTTACACAGATACAATTAATCTGGATTAAAATTCTCGAATGCAGGACATCCAAGAAAGATCGAAAAGATGTCTGCAGTAAAGGTCTGGGAAATGAAACTGAAGAACACAACTGAGAGAAAAAAAAAACGAAATGAAAACACAAAGAAAAAAAAAAAGAAAAGTAGATCATAAAAGTTGGTAAAATGTATATTAGCATGGCCATTTCTCCGTCTTGTTGCATTCCTTCAGATCATAGAACATGGCACTTTTTAACTTCCTGCCTCTTGTTGCTCTAAGCCACGTTTGAATTTTTAGCATCACTCTGTGTCGCCCCCATTGCCATTCTTTCACAGAAAGTCATTAGATAAGTTAATCGCTGTTAACTTCTCTATCTATTTCATTCAATACATCCTGCGCGTGTTAAATTTTCCAAGCAGTCTTTCTTCAGAATCTGAGAACGCTTAATTGTCTCTTTCTGATTTGAAGTATAGGTACAAATAAAGTTTAAATAATACGAAGTTTTCCATGTCACTGAGAATTTTTCTCTTCTGGTAATATTAACGAAAGGAAATCGTTTTTATTTTATGTGTCTGTCTCTCTGCCTCACTCTGTATATATATATATATATATATATATATATATATATATATATATATATATATATATATATATATATACAGGTTATTATAATTATTAGGAGGATTTCAGATAACTGTAATTCATCGAGTCTAGAAGAAACCTCAACAGAACGCGGAAAGCACTGGACGTCCGTGTTGTCTCATCAGCAGTGCGCATTCACTACTCATCCACTAACGAAAATTGAACCCGGGTCGTTATGATAAGACGCAGGCGTCATACAGGCTGTAAACACACACACACACACGCACACACACACACACACACACACACACACACACACACACACACACACACACACACACACACATATATATATATATATATATATATATATATATATTAAACATTTCACCTGAATCAAAGCAGGAATGTAAATAATATGCAGAGGATTACGGAGAGTGGAAGTAAGAGAAAAGAGTGTGTGAAGGTGGATTGGGGACAGGGAAAAAAGGCATGGCAACAGATTATGGCGATTGACATTGCATTTAATTTTTTGAAGATTGTAGTTATCAGGGAATCAAGTGGTAGGGAGGGAGTTTCAATGTTGGTAAATGCGTGAAAAGAAACTATTAGATTAGAAGTGGCGGTTGCATTTAACTATTCCAACAGTAAAAGGGTGGGACCTAGATGCTATTATTGTAGCACGCTTAAATTTCTGTAGTCAGGGCAGCAGGGAAAAAAAGCTCGTCAGAGCAGTAACCATAAAAATATTTGTAGAAAAGACAGACGGAAGGCACATCATGTCTTTGAGAAAGTGTCTGAAGTCGAGAAGCAAATTCAGGACAGATTGCATTACAGATTCTTCTTTTGATCTTGTTGAGAACTTCGATATGGACAGCAGGAACACCAGACCAGATATGGCAACAGTATTCAACCCAAGAATGAATGGTAGATTTGTAGATGAGTAATATGGACTCAGACGAGAAATACCTTCTGACTAGTCGCAGTGAACCAACTTTCCTTGCAGCAGATGCAGCTAATGTTTCTGACGGAAGGTGGGGACGTTTCACTATGATGGTTAAATGATGCATATACATACATACATATATATATGTATTAAGAAATATAAATAATATCTTACATTGATTGCAATTTTCAGGTGCTGGTATTCTGGGGTTAATACCGTTTTTAATATTTCTAGTTATCGTGTGATATTTTATTGTTGGGGTGGATTATTATTGCTGTTAAAAATATTGAAATAAACTATAGTTCAAATTTGGATTTGAATTTAGTCCCAGTTTAACATTTGATATTAAAAAAAACGGTATTTGTATACGATCGCTCGCTCGTACTTCTCTCTCTCTCTCTCTCTCTCTCTCTCTATATATATATATATATATATATATATATATATATATATATATATATATATATATATATATATATATATATATATAATATATATATATAGTTATTTAGTTATATAATAATAATAATAATAATAATAATCAAGAACAATCATAATAATCAAGAAGAAAATTTTAAAGATAAAACAAATAGATGGGGAAAATAGAAAAGAAGGCAAAAAAAAAGAAAAATACAATGAATGAATAGAGTAATGGCAAAAACAAAGAAAAAAACCTTAAAAGGAAAGAGAGAAATGAGAGAGGAGAAGAAACGAAATAAGCAAATAATGTGAAAATGGAAAGAAATTTAATTGATCCATTTTCTACAACTTATCAACCCTTTTGCAGATTATGTAAACCCAGAATTTTTTTTTTAGATTCTAACAATTATCTTCTGGGGATAATAATGATTTAGTGGTAAAAGTTTTACTAATTAACCCATAGCTGGGGTGGAGAAGAGGTGGATTCATGCCTTTTCCAAGGGTATTTACGCGTAAGAGAATATAACGACTCCAACGGGAATTGGAACTCGGCTCTCAGATTTTCACTTCGGAACCGTTATCCATTTCAACACCCGCATATCCAAGATTACAGTACGTGATATTCTCAAGCGGATACGTATTTAAATACGGACCCGGTTCGACGTTGCTTAACTTCGGCGATCATAGGGGAACTCGTGTTTGAACGTGCTGTTGCCATAAGTCAAAAGGGAAAGAAAGAAGAGAACGAACAGCAGAAAAGGAGAGTAGAAGGAAGTGGAAAAGAAACAAAAGAAATAAAAAAAGTAAATTTGATTTAGTTTGGTTTGTTTTACGGCATATCAACGTCAATGGGTTATTTAATGCCGACAAAATTTTTAGTGCTGGTAATATTTTTTTTTCTTCAAAAATGTATTTTTTAGTAATATCTTTTTTTTTATTTTTTAAAAATGTATTGCCGGCAATAATTTTTTTTTACAAAGTATGTCTGGTATTAAAACCTATTTCACTTTCATAGTGTTTTGAACCCAGTTTGGGGGTTAAGTATTTAAATATTCTCTGGGTTAACTATTTAACTGCAGCTGGGACCCTAACAGCTCTACCACACCGGGTCAGGATGGACCTAGAAACGACAAAAATTAAGAGGTCGTTCCACGCTCCTCAAAACCTTCTGATCAGGGGCCTTGCAGTTGGACGTAGTTTATCATCATACCCCGGACGCTAACATATGTAAAGGTGAAAGTTAAATGAAAAAGAAAAAAAAAATGATCGACAGGGAAAGTTCTGACTAGAAAAAGACCGATATAGTGATGTATAACAAGGCTGAAAGTATGGGGCACCAGTGAGGATCGAACTCACTATTCAGTCGTAATTATTCTAGTTAGACAAGCTTGCTAAAGATTACAACTCCTCGAGGTGTCCAAAAGACAGATATAATGAAGGACAGAAAGAAAGATAAATCCAAACTAGAAAAGAGAAAATTAGAAAAAAAAAAGAAAAATCAGTTAAATATTAAATAATATGTTGTCGTAAAAGAAAATATGTGAGGGGGAGAGGGTGTCTCCCCGGAAAGGATGATGAATGGAGAGACGCCGAAAAGAAAGTGCTTATGCCAATTATCTCAATGGTACCTAATGTGATTATTCAGTATTTAATAAGGATATCGATATTAATGATGACTGCAAGGATAAGGTCAGTTTGCGCTGTGTGGCAAGACTGCTAATCTATAATCAAATACCTGTGAGAAATCAGGCATCGGCCAGATATTATTACCCTATTTCGAAGCATCCTCTTCACCAGGTGTGAACTGGTGTTTGCTCGAGAGAATTTCGCTACCTGGAGTCTATATTAGAAAAACCATGGTAAATGTTTTGAAAATTCAATAGTGAATATATATATATATATATATATATATATATATATATATATATATATATATATATATATAGATAACTAGACTCGCTTTTGAAAAACCCTCGAAATTTTGATTTGCTAATTAAATCAATCTCGAGGGAAAAAAAGGTTTTAAAAAAAGAAAGAGCTACAAACATGGACTTCTGCCGACAAAAAAATCGCACAGATGCAGGTCTGAAGCCCAAAGAAAAAAAAACCCTGATACGAGTAACAACTAACTAACAAAAGAGCTCAATACAACCGTAGACTTAGACCTAGATATTTAGTGATTTAGACAAACCTTTAGGTTTTCACCAAACGGATCGTCAGGGAAAGCTTGGCTGACGATCCGTTTAGGTGAAACCTAGGTAGGTTTGTCTGGCTCACTAGGTGTATCTATCTATCTATCTATCTATCTATCTATATATATATATATATATATATATATATATATATATATATATATATGTGTGTGTGTGTTTCTGTTGGATTCTATAAATATGAAAATGAATTAGATATTGAATTTAAGATGTTTTTTGTCGTATATTATTTTCACTTCCACACTTTTTTATATGTATATATATTTATATGTGCTATTATGTATATGTGTGTATGTGTATATATATATATATATATATATATATATATATATATATATATATATTGTGTGTGTGAAATTTTGGCAGCAGTTTTTCATTGATGCATGTTTCATTAAGTAATATAGACAAGTTTTGTCTATTTAGTAAATTACTTTATATTGTCTGATAAGCTTAATAACATTATCATTAACAGATGAAAGAAAATCACCATATTGATACATCCTGTTCAATCCTATCTAAGCTTTCGGCTTACATAAGCCATTATCAAAGATGACAATTACATTTCAATATATTAAACAATACAATAAACAAAACAATAATGATAGTCTGTTTTTGTTGCATGAAAGATTTCCAAACAACGACAAAATCGTGTATACGAGACGCGGAAGCGAAAATCGCACCGCAGCTCGTGACGTCACACATGGCTATGCTAGAGTGAAAACGAGAAGTATTAAGTATGGGAAGCCGTTAGTATAAGCCAATGGCTTCTGTTATCAATTATAGGCATTTAAGAATATTTATGGAGATTTCATAGTTTATTTTGTTCGAACAGAGCATGGGTTCAAGACATCCGTATACCGTAAACCGATATTCACCGGACAGTATCTCAATTTCAACTCCCACCATCCATACAGCGTAAAGAAAGGTATCGTCCTCTACTTACAACACTGAGCAAAATGATAAGTGGCAATCCAGAGACATTAGATAAAGAATTGGTAAGTGTACGTATTACCCTACAGCGTAACAACTATCCTGGGTACATGGTAGCAGCCCCCAAAAAACTGGGATAGGCGGGTACAAGAGGAGGACAACAACACTCAGAAAACAGTCTGCCTGCCTTATGTGAAGGGGTTATCAGAGAAAATATAAAGGATCTGCGGTCCATATAACACCAGGACAACCTTCAAAAGCTTGAAGACACTTCGCAGTTATCTCTCCCGGATAGAGGAGAACATGACTAAAGACGGTGTGTACGCTATCCCGTGCAGTTGCGGAAAGAAATATAAAGGGGAGGCAGGCCGCCCCCTTAAGGTAAGGCTTCAAGAACACCAGAAAGCTGTAATACGAGAGGAAGTGGAAAAATCAGGCGTGGTTGGCTACATATGGAGAGAGAAGGGAGATCACCGCCTTCTGTAGGATCAGGTTGAGATCATAGACAAGGAACACCATTGGAAAATTCGTAAACGTAAGGCCACAAAAATCTCCTGAGCCGACCAAGCATAGAAATGAATACAATATGGGATCCAGTAATAAGGAGTGCCAGAGAAAAGCGGTAATAACAACAAAAGTTGCAATATGAACTCTGGTAAAAACATCATAATAACAGCAAAATTGCAATATGAGCACTAGTAAAAATGGTTGATGAAGACGTTAGGTTTATAATGCCCAGAAATTCATACACAGATGTCCTCAAGTACACATGGCACAGTAGATAAAGGCGTTGGTTAGACAGGACCCAAAGAGTGTGAGCTCAATATCCGGTTAAGGCAGTGGAGAACTTTCAGAGGGAAAGGAGATAACTGATAACTGACATCCATTAAACATGGCACGTGGAACTAGAACAGTATACCCCTGTGAGCGAAATAAAAGGTTATGTTCGACATTCCAACCACCTGAAGAAGGCCGGAGTGTACAACGGCCGAAACGTTGTAATAAATATGGCGAGAAAGATGAGGACAATAGTCCGAATAATGTAAATAATGTAAAAATAAATATTTCAAAAATAAAATAAAACTTTTTTGAGAAAGATTAGCTGATTTAAAGTTTAATTTATCTGATTTGAAACAAATATTAATTACTTTTAGTTTAAAATATAGCAGAATAGCATTTTTTAACACGG
>CAHIKZ030003940.1:1295000-1357500 GCA_903632075.3 Acanthosepion pharaonis
TGTGCCGTCCGTCATCTACAGCTCTGGAAAAAAAAAAAACATTAATAGATTATTTAATTGTTTCAGGCGTATTTAATCACATTTTCGCTATCGCCATGTGCAAATATCCTACATTTAATTGTTTCAGGCGTATTTAATCACATTTTCGCTATCGCTATGTGCAAATATCACATATATGTATATATATATATATATATATATATACCAAGTATATAATTGGTGTATACGGAATGAATTCCAATAATCAACAATTACTATTCTTAAAAGAGTGCTCAATACCAAGTAGAGCAGATATAATTATTTATTTAGAATTTATAAAATAAAATGTTATAAAATCTAACATCGTTAGCCATTTTGTTTCAACATCCCGGTGTCTTATCAAGTGATGATTTTTTAGCATTCAACATCATCACTTGATAAACATGGGAATGTTGAAACAAAATGGCTATTTTTGTAGTGATTTTATAACATGTTTATGTGTGTGAAATTGATATAAGTGGAGACGTGCAAATTCTGAATGCACAAATTTATCCCAAGAACATTGAATAACACTATTTACATTATTCGGACTATTGTCCTCATCTTTGTCGCCATATTTATTACAACGACATTTGGCACAGTGTATAAAGGCGTTGGTTATATCCAGTGACAGGACCCAAAGAGTGTGAGTTTAATACCCGGTTAAGGTATGGAGAACTTGGAGAGGGGGAATTAACAGTAGATAACTGATAACTGACATCCATTAAACATGGTACGTGGAACTAGAACAGTCTACACCAGTGAGCGAAATAAAGAATTCAGTTCACCTGAGCGTACAACGGCCTAAACGTTGTAATAAATATGGCAACAAAGATGAGGACATTAGTCTGAATAATGTCAATAGTGTACATAATACCTCATCCCAGAAATATAGACAAACATTGAATAAGTTGGGCAACTGTCACGCATGCAGCTCTGAATAGGGAAACCATTGCTCCAGTAATTCCTCAACTTACATATGATGAATATCGCAGAAGATGTCTCTTTAAAGTAGGTATCGTTACCCAGAAGTAGATTTAGTATAACTTATCAAAAATTATGATCATTAATACGCTGGAAAAAAATAATCGTGCAACAAGAAAACCAGCCAAAACTACTCCGATTCCCCCCATCCCTGTCACGTGAAAATCCTGGAGCAGGCTGAAGAAAATTTACATAACAAGCCAGACCCTGTACAAAACAATAAGCTCTGCATGTCATTTGCAGGCTTCAAGAGTCATTGCCGTTTTCACTAGAACCAAAAACAATGATCAAAATTATCAGTGGTGGTCATACTAGATTAATGACTCGACGTCCATATTGCATTAATGTTTGTGGAAATAGAATTCATAACTGCATGATTATTATCAGTTTTACTTTATAAGCGACTACCAGACCATATATTACTCCATTTTGTGAAGGATTCATGCAGACGCTGCTGGTGGATTATGGGAAATAGATGAAGAGGAAAGCGATGCTTTTTTTAAAATTAAGGTTTAATATTTTTTATTATCGTACTAAAAGTGAGTTCCTTGATTTATTTATTTTAATTTGTTTATTTTTTTGTAATGAATTTTAATTCTATTAATATTAATTTAGTCTATGCTTTCTTCGAATCGTCTGATATTTAAAATAGGTTTATTAGATATAGCTTATGGGTTATTAATTGCTTTGTCATTTGAGTCTTAGAGTTCTAGGTACCGTAGGAGTAATTTCTTTTCGTGCCTATATTTGAAAATGATTTCCACTTGTTCCAGACATGCATGCGGGCTATCTATTCGATTTAGGCTTATGAGGCACAACAATACGGTCTAGTACTGAACGGTTATATTACCCACATGGATGATTTCTTTATAGCAGTGAAAGCTAGCGACCATATAACGATAGAATAATAACAGAGGAATGTGGCACACTCTACAATGAGTTCTCTTTTTGAATGAATATCACACACACACACACACACACACACACACACACACACACACACACACACATATATACATATATATATATATATATATATATATATATATATATATATATATATATATAACATTTTTAGGCATTTAAAACAACATGCCTGCCTGCACACACAATTCCGTAAATTACTTGTCGAAAAACACAATTATACTTCGACATGAAAACAATAGACAAAAACAAAAATTTTTGAAACTCAACCTAAACAAAATAAATTATGGAATCTCTACAAATATCCGTAAATGTCTATAATTGGCAACAGAAACCATTGGTTTATACCAATGGCTTCCCATACTTCATACTTCTCCAATTCACTCCCGCGTGGTTATGTGTGACGTCATGAGATTCGGTGCGATTTATAGCTTCTTATATGCACGTGTTTATCGTTGCTTAGAAATCATCTATGTAAACAATGACAGACTATCGTCACTGTCTTGTCCGTATATATTGTAATTGACATCTTTGATAATGGCTTATGTAAGCCGAAAGTTTAGATTGTATTAAAAAAATATGGATCAATATTGTGAATTTCTTTCTTCGTTCAATGATAATGTTATTAAACTTATTAGACGTTATGAAAAGAATTTACATAAAATAGACAACACTTGTCTATATTATTTAATGAAACGTGTGTATATATATATATATATATATATATATATATATATATATATATATATATAAAAGAAAGAGTCAACGTGTGCATCTTTTATCATTTAAAATAGATAGATTGGTTAATAAAACAAGGGAAAACGAAAGGGTACCAATGTGATCAGTGCGAAAAACATTTATTATATGTTAATTGTTAATCACAAGACAAAAATTAAACACGGAGATTAATGTTATCAGTCCGGAATTTTCGAGCACGCCTGTGTCCTTCATCAGTGATGCGAGAAATAAACAGATAAACGGGGAAGACTTACCAATGGTGGTTTTTGTGGCTGGTCTGAATTCGTTGTAGATGTTATTATTAGTAAAAATCCGATCCTTGCTTGATTCCTCGCGTGCGGAACGTTTTTTGAAAATGATCAGGGTGAACACAGTCTGTTTTGTCTTCATCGGTGTGGAAGGTAGGGGAGTGTGATTTTGAACTAGGGGAAGTGGCTTGTAGGATTTGCCGTGGGGAAGACGTCCCATATGTGGTCATTGTTGATAGATTTGACAAGTTGGATAAAGAGGAGAAGGCAAAAAAGTAAGAAAAATAAATGAAAGATATATATATATATATATATATATATATATATATATATATATATATATATATATATATATAATAATAAAAAAATGGTAATCTGTATGGAATTATACAGGGAGAGTTCTATGTCAGAGTCAGATCAAAATTATTAATTAATGAATATGAAACACTTAAATGCTATAGGTAATAAATTTTATTTCATGAAAGCTATAAATATATTATTGAGGGAGTGGGAAAAAGAAAGATTTACGATCATGTAAGGGTGGCGGGGGTTTAATCTTAACGTTTTTAACACATGATCATAAATTTGCATCTTTCTTTTTCCCACTCCCTTAATAATATATCAGTATTTGTTCATTTTAACCTGGAGTAATTTTTTCCGTTTATATTTGGTTGGCACGTCTGAATGATTGAAAGCTATTTTTTTCATGAAATAAAACTTATTATCTATGGGATTTTAAGTGTTTGATATTCATCAATATATATATATATATATATATATATATATATATATATATATATATGTATGTATGTATGTATGTATGTGGGGTGTTTTGTGTGGGGTGTTTATATAAACGTTAAATGAAAAAGTAAAATAAATAAATAAAATAAAATAAAAAAAATATACTAATATAAATAAAAAATAAAATAAAATAAAAAAAAATATACTAATATAAATAAAATAAAATAAAATAAAAAAATATACTAATATAAATAAAATAAAATAAAAAAAAAAAATATACTAATATAAATAAAATAAAATAAAATAAAAAAAATATACTAATATAAATAAAATAAAATAAAAAATATAGTAATATAAATAAAAATAAAATAAAATAAAAAATATACTAATATAAATAAAATAAAATAAAATAAAAAAATATACTAATATAAATAAAATAAAATAAAATAAAAATATACTAATATAAATAAAATAAAATAAAATAAAAAATATACTAATATAAATAAAATAAAATAAAAATATAGTAATATAAATAAAATAAAATAAAATAAAAATATACTAATATAAATAAAATAAAATAAAATAAAAAAATATACTAATATAAATAAAATAAAATAAAATAAAAAATATACTAATATAAATAAAATAAAATAAAATAAAAAATATACTAATATAAATAAAATAAAATAAAAAAATATAGTAATATAAATAAAATAAAATAAAATAAAAATATACTAATATAAATAAAATAAAATAAAATAAAAAAATATACTAATATAAATAAAATAAAATAAAATAAAAAAATATAGTAATATAAATAAAATAAAATAAAAAAATATACTAATATAAATAAAATAAAATAAAATAAAAAAATATAGTAATATAAATAAAATAAAATAAAAATATAACTATCACACTACATAATAATTATCAGTGTGCACTTATGTATTTCCTGTCTCATCTGTAGCAGGGCAGAAAATGTAAATTAATTTCCTTTAGTCGATTTAATAATCTATACAACTAATATATGTATCATTTTTTATATTGAATTACTTCCCGTACAAAATGAACCGTTTTATTAACGCGTTACCTTTATTCATACGTTTCTGAGATTGTTGTTCTATTTATTCAAGCCCTTCATGTGAAGCACTCAGATACCTTTATTATTAATTTATCGTCTCACATCAACTTGATCTTTGCCTTCGAAGTCTTCTGTGGGTAGTCTTTTTCTTCAGAGATATATTTCTATTTCACTCTTATATCAAACCCTTTAGATTTTTAAAATGAAAAGATATTGATCTAAAATTGATTTCTATGATAGCAGGAGAAATCAATGAATCATAGATAACATTGAACGTCTATAACATATAACCGGAAATGATTAAATAAACAATTCATTGGTCTTTATTAAATCTCAATACATTGTTTGAAGACATTTCTTTCATCGCATCTCACTGTTAATCATTGTAACTGTTGCGGACATTTTTGACTGGACGGGTAAACACTAGTCTCTATACCTAAAGTTATAGCCTCAGTCTGTCTGTCTGTTATCGAACTCCTCCTAGAGATTTGGAGAGAGACCGCTGTAACTATATATATTCTGAAACTACATTACCCAGGGCACTTGGATATTTAATTTTGATCAAAGCCCCTCTCTCTGGTGGGAGACAGAAAGTCCCCACTGTATATTTTTCCCCTTTGATGTAAATTAAATTTAAGTTTGAACAAGGAAATGATTCCTAGGATACTTGGATAAGTATATTTCATTTTGATCAGTGGGTGTGGGCCCCCCAACACTGATTTTTTCCCCTTTAAATTAAATTTAAATTTGAACAAGTGAATGACTCCTATCCAAAATATAGAAGGAGAAATCCAGAAGATGGAGCTCACATCAGCAAGATCATTGATTAATATTGAAATGCATCATTTTTCTCCATAAATTATGACAATGTTTTTAAATCAATCGTAAATTTCTTTAAAAAAATGTGTGACATGCAGCAAGGCGTGGGTAATTCAGCTCGTGTAACATAACCTGTAACTGTACCAACAGAATACCAACTCTTACTTTGAGGATTACGATAATATTTATAAAAACTAATCCGCTAATGCTTAATAAGTATTTGGAGGAAACTAATTGTATCTGTGGTTTAATAAATTACAAATAATCACATCTACCTACTACGCTTACTTACTTTTATATATATATATATATATATATATATATATATATATATATATGAAATGGACAAAATCTGGCAATTATTTTAAGACATTTTATGTTTTAACATTCTTTTTATTGATACAAATATTTGTTAAATGCTCTGTTTATAATAAACAGTATTAAACAACATTTACCGGCCTGAATGCCCGAGAAATTTTCATAGAAAATAATCGTCCTCCGACAGGATTCGTACCTGTATCCTATACGGAACCGTCATTTAACTTGACGTGCCTTTACCGGTTTGGCCACGAAGGAGCGTTCAGTTAGCAAGGTCGAATTTACTGTATTTAAACTTCAATCTTCCATGAATCTCTGACGTGCATTCATATCTGCTCATACAGGTTTGAATCCTGTCGGGGGACGAATATTTTCTATGAAAATTTCACGGACATTCAGGACGGTAAATGTTGTTTAATAATGTTTATTATAAACAGAGCATTTACTTAAATATTTGTATCAATAAAAAGAATGTATAAACATAAAAAATGTATATATATATATATATATATATATATATATATATCAGTTGTCTTAAAATAATTGTCGGACTTTGTCCATTTCATAATGTGTGACGTCATTTGTTTACATTTGATACGTCATGAGTGGTATTTTCTCCCATTCTTCTTGGCATATTGTCTTCAAATTCTTGATATTTGTTGGTGCTCTTTTCCTAATTTGAATTTTCAAATCTTGCCATAAATTCTCGATTGGGTTCAAGTCTGGGGACTGATTTGGCCATTGCAAGACATCAACGTTAATTTCAGCTAACCATTTCCTTGTAGATCTAGCGGTATGCTTAGGATCATCATCCAGTTGGAAAACCCAATCAGGACGTAGCCAAAGTCTCTCAAAAGAACGCATTACATTGTCTTGCAGGATTTTCTGGTATGTTTCGGCACTTATCTTGCCATCTATTATTGATATTCTGCCAATACCTTTTGCAGAAAAACAGCCCCAGATACTGATACTGCCACCACCAACTTTTACAGTTGGCAACGTGTTCTTTAATAAGTAAGAATCACCGTCCTTCCTCCACACATGATTTCGATAGTTATGACCAAACAACTCTATTTTAGTTTCATCTGTCCATAGTACTTTTTCCCAAAACGATTATTCTTTATCCTTATGCCCTCTAACGAATTTTAGCCTAGCATCTCTGTATCGTTTCA
This sequence comes from Acanthosepion pharaonis, assembly GCA_903632075.3. NCBI lineage: Eukaryota > Metazoa > Mollusca > Cephalopoda > Sepiida > Sepiidae > Acanthosepion > Acanthosepion pharaonis. Next base: position 1,302,044 of record CAHIKZ030003940.1, read on the forward strand.
AGAGGAGTGGAGTCTTGGGATGCGTGATTTCAGACTTTTTTGTGTAGTTCATTACTTATTGTACGTTTAGTTACTTTAATCCCTAATGCACGCAGATGTTCCTGCAGCTCTTCTCGGGTTACCTGTGGATTTTGTTGGGTTTGGCGTCCTAATATCCTTGCTGATCTTAGAGAAATCTTCCTCGGAGCACCTGTTCGTCTTTGGTTTTCGACGCTGTTACAAGTTTTAAACCTTGCAATGAACGAAGTAATTGTAGTAAAAGGAATATTCAGGTTATTAGAAATCGTTCTGCAACTGTTCCCATCTTTCCAAAGAGACAAAATGTGTTGTTTTTGTGAAATAGTCAATTCTTTACCTTTAGGCATTATTAGAACCTTCTCGTAAGACTAGAAATTGCAGAATGCTCTGATAATGGCTAATAGCGTTAACTATAATTACTGATAACATTGCTGGAACATACTAGAATATACTTTTTTCATAGTTAATTGATTATTTTATTCTAATAATTGATTTGTACGAATACTTTTTTCACCAGTTAGAATTAGAAAATGCATTAATTTCTGTTAGAATAAAAATGAATTAAGTTTATTATTATTTTTTAATAGTATGTGTCTTTATACGTAAAATGTGCCGAGATTTGTTTTATTTAAGGCTTTTACATTTATAAAAATACAATTTGTCAAGTGTACGAATATTTATTTTCCCCTACTGTATTAAAAGAGAAGCAACCGGTTTCGCTTCCGCTCTTCGGGCTTCCACGGGAGATTTAACTTAAATTAAAAACACTAGAAGATGTGCAATGAAAAGGAAATGGGGAGGAAAAAAATGAACACAAGGAGCTAGAAACAAATAACAGCGAGCCCCAACAAACACTCACGCTGTTTACATGGGGAAGGCTGGTGGGGCCCGATATAAAGTGCCTCCAAACTTGTTGCTTCGCTTTTAATATGTCTAGCAATATTAAGCTTCACACTTTTATCTCTGTGATTAAATTTGTACCTTCAAACATATTTTTAAATATATATATATATATATATATATATATATATATATATATATATATATATATATGTGTGTGTGTGTGAGTGTGTTTGTGCATCTATGTATGTATGTATGTATATATATATATATATATATATATATATATATATAGATAGATAGATAGATAGATAGATAGATAGATAGATATATTAGAATCCCTCATATTCGGAATCTTGCATATCTGGACATGATTCTGATTCGTATATTTGGACTATTTAGGTGATATGTAACTGATTTGAAATTTTTGGTTTTCAGGAAATTTACTTTGGATAATTGCTTATGCTTATTTCATCATAATATCTTGCATTGGTGCAAAAGGTGATAGGAATAAGAGGAAAATAACAACTTTGGAGCTAAAAGTGGAAATTTTGAACTGACTAGACGCTGGTGAAAGTTATGGCTGCGTTCAACATAGGAAAGTCAACATTGTATGATATAAAATCTTCCAAAGAAACTATTCTCCAGCGTTCACACTCACGATGAACAAAAAAGAAAAAAAAGAAAAAGATGATTGTGATGAAACGTAGAGTGAAATTGGAAAAGGTATTGAAAATGTTGTCACTTTTATGGAAAGAAAGCCAACAGTCCGCTATGACGATCGTAATAACGCACGCAAAATCAAAATGTATTTCGTTTCAAAAAATTCAAGAACAAAATCAAAACGAGATGCAGAAAAAGTTGAGAATGACATTCGAGAACAAAGAATCATCAGGCAACAGCGATTAAAAAAATCTCCTCGTTATATTATTTGTTTTGGATACCTGACATACTTAATTTAATGAATTTTCATTAACATTAGATAATTTATTTGTTTTTCCTTAAAATCAATTCCGTTATAATTCACTCACTATTAGTTTATTTGTTTATATAAAACATGGAAAATAAATATTATACCTGATTTCAGTACTTTTATTTTAATCTAAATATAACCCCTCATAACCGGACTTTGTAACCAATTCCACATATCCGGAAGGCCCTCTTATTTGATAGGGATTTACACACACACACACACACACACACACACACACACACACACACACACACACATATATATATATACACACACACACATATATATATATATATATATATATATATATATATATATATATATATATATTGAATGCATATATCAGGCACGAATGGCGAATGAATCACTTATGGTTCATTCGCCATTCGTGCCTAATGACAAGGGGAACTTGAAACATTTGTTGCACTACATACATAGGTATATGTATATTTATTAATATATACTTTATAGCTCTGTTTAATTATACTGAGCATTTTATTGTTTATAACATTAATTAATTAAGTAAATATTTATTTGCTTGTCTTTGTACACACGCTATCGCACGTATATACAGTTGCTAATATCACGTTTTTTGCATTATATCCACAATTATATATATATATATATATATGTGTGTGTGTGTGTGTGTGTGTGTGTGTGTGTGTGTGTGTGTGTGTGTGTGTAATCCCGAAGAAGGAATGGCTTTAGTCGTAACCCGAGTTTCACACTCAAGTGATCTTCAAAATCTGAGGTTTACGGTAGGTACTGTTAAATATACAGTCCAAGATACAATCCACAAATACTTTTTGAAATTTTGGGGGCTACGGATACTGCCTCAGCAACACGACGATAAACAGCAAAGCAGCAAAGGTTGGATGACTCGGCTGATTTCGGTCTGGAAAAGCAATATGATACAGCCTCGTGCGGCCTCCCGTCCATTATCATTCGCTTGGACGTATCTAAAAGTAATTATTTACCCGATGCCCCATACAGCAAGATGGGGCACAAGGTCGAGAGTTAAAGTCGGGTATCTGAGCCCGTAGGCTCGGGCAAAAATTACCCTCTAGACCACGTAAAAACGGAATCACTTTCCCGTGACGAGACTCTACCCTTCGGCAGAGCTTCGTCTGGGGGATACCCTCTGACATGTGCCAGGTAAGTATGACGTATTTAAAAGTAATATAAAACGTAACACTTCTCAGTTAACTCACTAATAAACACGTTAAAAGTTTAAGATAGACTAGCCACAAATGTACACGAACAACAAATGTAACTTAGTCTAGATGGCAACATAGCGCCATCTACCTTAAACTTTCTTTTAACCTCATAACTCAAAAACGAAAGATATATGTTTTATGGACTTTGTCATTGTTTTGTTGTGAAAAACCCGCCCCAAACATTGTAAAATTATTTTCCATACACCCAGTATATATATGCTAAAAAATGAAGGTATGTTATATTTATGTGTTAAAGTGCTCAATATCAGGGATGGAGCGTATGCAAATATAAAAGTGTACATTGATGTCAAAACCCAATGACAACAGATTTTCTGCTTAAATGTAATCGACAGGTCATCAGGACTGCATTTAAGCATGGAGCAAAGAGTCGCCGCTGCGTATTGCGTATGAATAAATATATATATATATATATATATATATATATATATATATATATATATATATATATATATATATATATATATATATATATATATATATATATATTATATATATATATATATATATATATATATATATATATATAGGGTGAAGCAAATGTCGTGCAACATCGAGATAATTTATTAAAATTATAATTACACATACAAATTTAATTTACTAGTTATTTAAATATTATATATACCGTTCAAAATATCATTCTCCTTTTTCAAAACGCATTTCAATTCTGAGCCTGCGTATATTTTCGGCGAAATATCTAGAAAATTCAGGCTGGTAAATGCAATTAATAAAATTCAGGCATTTAAATGCAATTAATAATGTTTAATTAAAAAAACGGGGCATTTACATAAATAATTTATATCCATAAATATGACGTGTAAACAGAATATATATATATATATATATATATATATATAGTTTATGCAAAACTAGGTAATCCGCATTGGTAGACTTCCTCACTTAGTTAATTTTACATATGACTGATGCGGTCCGTCAAAAACGTGTAAATTTCTTTTCATTTTTCATTTCAACCTTTGGAAGTAAAGTCTGATGATCCAGAGCCCTGTTAAAGTGGTTGTGGTGAAATAACTTATTACATGGAACTTTAAAGTGGTCTTTTTTATTCAAATAAATATATATATATATATATATATATATATATATATATATATATATATATATATTCTTTCTCACTGTTTTCATCTATCTAACTAGCTTGAAATCTCACATTTCGTATCTATCTGTCTATATGTATATGCTGATTGATTGCGACGTCTTATCAGACGATTTCCACTCCTCCATTGATTGACCGTCCGTGAACCCTGTTGATAACTTTTCATTTCCGCCATCGACTGGAATATTTGTAGCAGATTTGGCACTCATGAGTATTGGCGTTGGTTGGGACATCAGACACGTTGTTGGCATCACTGTGACCTTTCATGTAACGCTTGAGACCATCAGCTGATCTGCAAACCCTAGAGCAATAGCAGCATGAAAACTTTCATCCTGGGATTTAATGCGCGGCATGGGTGCTACAACAAATGTAGTTAGATTGTCTTCATGCGATTTCATGTGATTAACCAGGCCTGCCTTTGATAGGGTGTCCGGTCACACACCTCACAGACTCCACAATCGGCCGGAAGAGGTTGCTTTTTTCTGGATGCTCTTTTTAGATTTGGCTGGTCTGCTCTGGCCGCTTCAAAAAGTTCAGCACCCTCGAAAATCACAGCCCTCCACTGACCACGATCAGATGCTAGAGATTCCCAATCAATTAACAGGCACACCAAAATACGCCAAACTCTCTTTGACACTATCTCGAAACCATTTTGCTTTTTTTGGCTTGTGATATGTTCTTTTGCCAGAAAGAATCTCACCATAAAACAGAAGTTTTGGAAGTTTGGAGTCATCTCGCCGAACAAGATGATCAACCCAACGCACCTGGTTCCTAATCGCAATTGCAGCAATGCTGACTGTTTTGGCTTTGGTTACGAAATCTGTATCTGGAACACGACTGTCCCACTTCAGACTAAGAATATGTCTGAGAGTGCTGATGGAATATTTCAAGCTGTTTTATATGAGATTGATACAAGGTCCAAGTTTGGCAACACACACGTTTGATACGCAGACACTTTAGTTGCCAGAGTTAAATCACCATCCAACCAGACTCTATAGTCTAGCTTATAACATGACCCGCATGCCCTGCTTATTCTCTGTTTGATTTCAGCATCAAGGGAGCCTTCATTTAATAATGTACTACCAAGTTAGACAAACTATTTGGCGACTTCAAGACGCTCCCCATAGACACAGATGTCAGTTTCCACATAATGATCGCCAGAAGCGAGAGTATACATGACCTTGGTTTTCTTAATGCTGATTGTCAGTCCAAAGCAGGTACAAGCATTAGTAAAGCGGTCCATCACTGACTGCATATCCTCAGCAAAGTGTGCAACTAAGTTGGCATCGTCGGCATATAGATGCTCCTTAACAAATTCGTCACTAACAAGGGTTCTAGCTTTGAATCTTCATAAGTTGAAAACTTTTCCAGTTGTCCGGAATCGGAACATAGGCACCTGTATCAAAGTCATGGAAGGCATACCAGAGTACAGCCGTCAGGTAAAGTTAGAATAATGTTGGTGCAGGTATATCACCCTCTTTTACTCCATTATCGATGGGAAGTTCCTCCTAGAGCTGACCATTGTAATTCACAAGGCCTTTCATGCAGCAATGTAGTTGCTTGAACTTTTCAATAAAAGCAGGTGTACAGCCAAATTTTCTGAGCACCTTCCAGAGAGCCTCACGATTCACTGTGTCAAAATCTTTAGCTGGGTCAACAAAAACCTGACAAAGTGGCACATACTGTTCGATACATTTTTCTACAAGATGTTTAGCAGAGAATATCATGTCTACAGTACATCCTTCGCCTCTAAAACCAGCTTGGAACTAAAGAAAAACATCGGAAGAAATATGATTCTCCAATCAAGAGTCTTGTAAACACTTTTCCAAACGCTTCTGACAGTGAAATACAAGTCTGACTATTTCCCCTTTCCTTTTACAGCGTAATCAAAATGGCATCTATCCAGTCTTGAGCAACCCACATGCATATATAATTCTCACGCTGTTTATCTAGCAAGTTAGATCATTTCATATCTATCTATCTATCTATCTATCTATCTATCTATCTATCTATCTATCTATCTATCTATCTCACAGTTCGTATCTCCCTATCTTTCTCACAGTTCATAGATATCTATATATCTATCTATCTCACAGTTCATAACGCACTATCTATTTTTCTCACAGTTCATAGCTATCTATCTATCTATCTATCTATCTATCTATCTATCTATCTATCTCACAGTTCGAATCTCCCTATCTTTCTCACAGTTCATAGATAGATAGATAGATATGAACTGTGAGAAAATAGATAGTGAGTTATGAACTGTGAGATAGATAGATAGATAGACAGATAGATATAATCTGTGAGATATCTATCTATCTATCTCATCTATCTATCTATCTCACAATTCGTATCTCCCTATCTTTCACAGTTCAGTTCATATCTATCTATCTATCTATCTATCTATCTATCTATCTACCTATCTATCTATCTATCTATCTATCTATCTATCTCACAGTTCATAACTCCCTATCTATTTTTCTCACATTTCATAGATATATATATATATATATATATATATATATATATATATATATATATAAATTAGATTGAATGTCGCCTGCATTCATATTAATAGAAAATAAATGAATTAAACTTACAGATGTTTCTGAACGTGTTTGAATTTAACGATATTTCCAAATAAGCATGCAGGATTTAAGTTATTCAATCATCAAGAGCTGTGCATTTTAATTTTTTTATTATATATTTTCCAATTTACGAATAAGTTATGGCGCATCTGGATCAAATTGGCGGAGAGACTATTTGTTTATTCTTTTGTACTTTTAAGTACTATCGGCCATCTCTGGATATTATCAACGATGTTAATATCGTCAGTGTTACAAAGGAGAAAAAAAACATTACTAGCTTTATCATGACATTTTTAGCAATGCTTCATCTTTAATTCAAATATATACATATTATATGTGACGTCATATGTAAAATGATTTTATAGAGCTTAACAGCACCAAAAATTAATTATTTTATAAACATTTTATATATTTTATACACAATTTAAAATTTCCATCGCTGTGCTGTAATATACAGGGTAATTGAAAAGTAACTCCCCATTTTTAAATATTTATAATTCATTTATTAACTATAACTTTTACAAGAAATTCGTATGAGAATGTTATGGGGTCCTCCCCTTTTTCATATAAGTGGACTCGACCAGAGTGTTACTTGGACTGCTGTCGTTAAATACCCAGAGTCAGTCAGAATATAGAGAGTGAGAGTGAGCAGAGATTTTGATTGAGTTGGTGGTAGAGAAATAGTGTGAGGTAACGGCTTGTAGAAGTCTCAGTTATAAGCACGTAGACTCTAAGGAAGTCCTACTTGAGACTATATATATATATATATATATATATATATATATATATATATATATATATATTATATATTATTATTATTATTACTATTGCTACTATCCGCGTTCCTGGATTTACTAACTGTATTACCCATTGTATTATTGTGTAAATACATTTAATTTCTTATATTTAATTCTTGCGTTTGTCATTCATTGGAGACCGAATTTCATCTCGGAATCCACAACAGAGAGGAAAACGTTTAGCAGGAGGTTTTATTTCAAATTCGCTGTGGGCACCAGATGTCGCTCCCAGTTTCTGGAGCCTCCCAGGAAACGCGTCAACTGATTTTACTAGGAACTCTTGCGGTGTGAAAGATATAACTTCTTGTATTAGCTCGTCAAGTTCTTCCAAAGTCTTGGTTTCGTATAGTAGACATGTTCCTTTAACCAACCCCAAATAAAAAGTCACAGGGTGTTCAGTCAGAACTTCTGGTTGGCCATTCATACATAAAATAGGGAGTTACTTTTTAATCCCTTTGTATTTTATTTAATGTAGATTATCACATATGCATAATGATTGCTAGGATTGTTCCGAGTTTTTCTATACAAAGTTTGTTATATAGTATTTTGCTATTTTCTACTAATATCTGTCTTATGTTAATACTATTTTGCTCAATTGTGATGTAATGATTGATAAACGCATAAACAGTGCTGAATTACGTTGATTTGATTTTGAGTGATTCATTTTCTACAGTTTATCAACCTTTTTCAGGCCAGAAAATATTTTTAGATTATATGAATTTCTTTTTTTCTTTTTTGGGATCAAAATAGTTTTACTAATTAAGGCATAGCTAGAGGTAGAAGAGGTAGTTTCAAAACTTCCTCAAGTTATATTCGCGAAAGGAAATAACGAACCCAACCAAAACTGGAACTCGTCTCGTCGATTAAAATTTCCGTACTTTTATCCATTACACCATCCACACTTCTAAGATTACGGCGGTCACCATCTAGTTACTGATATAGCTCGACGTTGCTTAACTTAGGTGATCGTACGGAAACCGATGTTTCAACGTGATGTGGCCCAACAAGTTCGTCTACGAGATAGTGTAGTACAGGCATCGGCAATGTGAGAATTTAACGATACTTGATTATTGGTGTTAGAGATGCCATCTCCCAAATGACACGTGAATCTGTAATCAAAATCTTTTTAAACATCAGGGGATTTCAGGTCCCGATCAGAATGATTAGGTAATAATTAGCTAGAGCTTTTAAACTATTTTTAAGTAAATGAAAAATCTAAAGCATTTAGCGCCAGCAGTTCCTATACATTTTGATCAGACCTCGTATTTGCTCATCGTCATATTCCGGAAGTTTTGGGAGTTTGTGATTGGCAGAGGATATCCCATTGAAGATGTGGGGGGAAATCTCTGTTTTAAGTCTACAAAAATCTTTAGAGAGAGAATTTGGTGCATTAAAGAAGCATCAGAGAAGGAATGCCTTTAATTGGAGAACCTCTGTTTCCAACTCCCAGAAGAGATACTGATATATACTTTTTTGTCATTAATATTTTCTTCTGGATGATAGCTTGGTATGCAATATTTTCTTAATTACAAATACCTCCATCTAGGCAGTTGTCTTTGCTTCTACAATTACAAGAGGGTTTACTATCGAGCATGTTGCTGTCATAAAATGATTTTAATATTTTATTGTTATGTGAGTCAATATTATATATATGTGTGTGTGTGTGTGTGTGCATTTACAAAAGGGAGAGTGCATCACCACGCACCAGCAGTAAAGAAGTCTTAAAGAAAATAAGAAACACATAAGAAATTTATTTTCAGAATCAGAAAGAGATTCCTGAAATCCCTTAGACATATAATGATGAATGAGAGCTGATAGAATTTCACACTCACATGACATATCAAAGGCAAATGTGTCAGGAAGAATCATCGGGACGTCTACCTGATCCGTTTTTCTTAATCGATTACGGAACACAGTTTGGGAGGGATGGCAAAAAAAAAGTAGCTAACAGCTACAAGAAATAGGAAGTTGTGGAGAGCCATGATCATCCACATCCTGAAAGAACATGTCATGTAGAAGAAGATGGAAGAAGTGTACTAAATATAAATAGAGAACGTTTTCAGATATGTTCACACTGTCTCCAGCAATCACTCGCTCTCCCTCTCTTTAATATTGGGGTAGCAATCCCTATTTTATACAGGTTTCATTAAAGACAACTGAGAAAGTTCTGAGATTAAGCTTTTGATTTAATTTTTCGTGTGTTAGCCTAAGTGTTTTCTTTTCTAGACAGAAAATGTGTAAAAAGTGTCAAAATGTTGTCTATATCTGAACGCTTTCGGCCATTGTATTAGCTATTATCAACGATCGTTTTTATTTTTAAATGCATGTGTAGAATTTTATATATCTTTTTAGAGTGATAGGAATGTTTCTTTTATTTTCCCAACAAGGAGGGAGTTTGGTAGGCTTGATAAAGTTTGTGTGTTTAAATGAGTGCTAATTGAGCTATGGTTATATATATATATATATATATATATATATATATATATATATATATATATATATATATATGTATGATAAAAATTTAGATTTAATGTATGCTATATTTATGGGCAAATGTTCTCAATATCAGTCACACACATACACATACCCACATATATACTGAGTGCATTGCGGAAGCGGATCATTATTTAGACATATTGAATATAACAGATTTCGGCTCACATGAGCCATTGTCAGAGTGGTTATACAGAAATTAAGCAAAGATATCCACTGTCAAATATGATATTCAGTTTTGGCGTAGAAGATTGCTACGTGACGTTAACGGTCGCGGAATAACAGACGCAGATCGTAAGTTCAAGATGCGTTTCTATGACGTCATACCATCACGATAGACCGAAGTATTACAACAGAACCAATGTCTAGATGCAATGTAATGTGTTGTGACTAGTTTGAAATGTAAATTGAGTGTGGGTTGCTTCGTTTTAATGGAGATGGTCTCCAATATCTGAAAGGTTCTTTTTACTGTGTTATCAACTAATATATCTCTAATATTATGTACATGGCTATGTTTTTCTAAGAAATGTTGTTTAATGGAACTAAGATCAGAAATCCTGATAATGAAAAAACATTCAATTTTAAATTATATCTTTCCATCGTTCCTTAATCCAACAGTTTCCATCAACCGCCTAGGTTTGCTATACAGTAAATAATGGGAGACTAAAATTCAGCTGGTAAATGTATTAAGCCATAACCTTAATAATTCAGTCTCGTAGAGAAACAGGTATATAAATGCGAATGAACGGATAGCAAGATAGAGAAAATGAGGCATCACCGAAGGACTGCGATAGAAAAATAGATAAGATACCTGAAGACTCATGTACCTTCCTTATAACACTGGTTAGCAGGCTTGTCTACCAAACCAGACCAGACCAGATGGCTTCTGTATTGAGTCCAGTCCTCACTGTGTATCGAGCTAGTTTGTCTGTGTGTCAGCGTAAGATAAGCTCTGTAAATATGACGAGACTATATATATATATATATATATATATATATATATATATATATATATATATATATATATATAGAGAGAGAGAGAGAGAGAGAGAGAGAAACAGACAAAGAGACAGAGAGACAGAGTCAGAATGATATGGTAATTCTAAGGTAGTTCTAAAAAGATAGGGTGAGATAGATATGAAAAGGTGAAAAACGAAAACAGCGAAACATTAACTGCTGCAACTCCTTCTAGGCTTGTGGGTGTGTTTCAATCTACAAGCGTGCATTTCATTAAAATGCCCCCAAGGTTTAGTGTTCAGTTCACTTAAAACAGCCCGTTAAGATTGCCCGGTTCCATATGTCTTGGCAGTCTTCCGCCCACCCGGCGTGACTGGAATACGGTCGTGGATAAAGGCACGGCCATCCGTAGAGGATAAAAACGATACACGCATATGGCTTTCTATTCACACATACACCGAACATGAAAAACTCATACATAGTGAAATTTACGTACGCTAACAAACATTTTAAAATACAGAAATATTAAATGAAACAAGAAAAGGAAAAGTCTTCTTGAACCAACGGGTGTCTTATCAAGCAAACTGAAGATATTTTCTTTGGCGCCAAATGTCCGCATTCGAACGTTCCAAATTTAGGTCTTTGCTTAAAAAAATACAAAAAAAAACACGTCTATATTTTGGTGATTGGCGTAGTATTTTAACCCACAAACAGCATAATCCTTCAGGAAGTAGGCGATCATTTCTCTCCACAATTTCCTTATATACGTGTGAATTTCAATTATTCCTTGGGAAATTAGAGTGATTTGCCTTCAACATGGTCTCGTTTCTTTGTCTGGTTGCATATCTACTTCATCGACCCCAGTTAAGATCATAGAATCGACACTCCACGTTACAGTTAATTATAAACCTGATAATCTTTTCCATGGCTATATATATATATATATATATATAATATGTGCTCGCTATGGTCACATAAAATTTTGAATTCTAAGTTGTGCTTGCAAGTTCAATCTGCCCTGCTATTTAACTACTATGTACTGGTATTTAACTCATGTATGGGAAAAGAAATGGATTCATAGCTTTCCAAAGGGTATTTGTACGAATTTAACGAACTCGACCAGAATTTGACCTTGGTTCGCCGATTTCTTGTTCAGTTCACTAACCATTACATTACCCCTCACCAACTTAACAACATAACACCATAAAAATAAGTTCCACTTCATGTCGTCAACAATATGTCTCGCTAGCTCAATTACTACTGAGTAGTGAGTTCGATCCTAACTGGGTGTTCTGTAATTTCGACCTCATGTCACAACAAAGCTACGCATAGTAAATCGCTGTGGGGAACCTAGACGCTAACGCTTTTATCCACTGTATCATGTGTCCTTGAGGACATCTGTGTATGAATTTCTGGGTATTATAAACCTAAAGTCTTCAGCAACCTTTTTTTACCAGTGCTCACATTGCAATGACAGTACCCAAAGAGTGTGAGTTCAATACGTAGTTAAGGCGGTGGAGAACTTGGAGAGGGGAATTAACAGGAGATAACTGATAACTGACATCCATTAGACTTGGTACGTGGGACTAGAACAGTCTACCCCAGTGAGCGAAATAAAGGCTTCAGTTTGACACTCCAACTAACTGAAGAAGGCCAGAGCGTACAACGGCCGAAACGTTACAAATATGATGTCAAAGATTAGGACAATAGTCTGAATAATGTAAATAGTGTACATAGTACCTCATCTTAGAAATATAGACAGATACTCTTTCTTTAAATGTCAAAATAATATTTTCTATAGCAGACACAGAAGTAAACAGCAGTCATACTTACGCCAAGTAGTAAAGGAAAGTTAGACGAAATGATTAACTATTAATTGCAAGAAGTGAGAATATATGTTCGATAGCAAGAGGAACATTTCAAGGGTCAAGATGTGAATTTAAAAAATTCTGTCTAAAAGAAGGCTTGAGAATAGAAGGATCGAAATGGTGCGTTAATTATAGAAAAGTATGAGGATATTAGAATATAAATAATGTAAAGATTTGAAGCAAGGGCAAAAATTTATCTATCAGGAAAGTCTTATGACAGAGAATGGAAATGTGTACCAAAAATACGACTAGTAAAAGATGACTTCAAAAACTAAAAGTTTTAGAGGCAGCAAATGTTTAACATAAACAAGAAGAGAGTACTGAAATCATTTATACAACAGTGAAAGCTGAACAATTTTTTCACAGAAGTAAAAACATGAGTCAACATTGATGCTGTTCTACAGAAGGATTTCGAGAATACTGTAAAAATATAGATAGTGTTCACTTTGGCGTGGTGTAATGGTTGGCAAGCTACTTTCGCTTGAACAATTACGACTGAATATTTTTTTTCGATGCTTACCAGGTGCTCTGCGCTTTCTGCCTTGTGCCACAGCTAAGCTAAGCTAAGCTTAGAAAATTATTTTTCTCTACTTACGCGTGGCGTAATATTTAGCAAGTTCGCTCCGCTAGATAAATTACGAGTAATGAGTTCGATCGTCACTCGATACTCCAGACATTCGGCCTTGTACCACAAATATGCGCTATCCTTAGAAATCATTTTTGGGCACTTAGACGTGCTGTAATGGTTAGGGAGCTCATCTCGCTAGATTAGTTACGACTAAATAATGAGTTTGATCATCAGTGGGGGCCCCAGCCGTTCGGTCTTGTGCCACAGCTATGCTTAGAAAATAATTTTGGAACACTTCGAGGTGGTGTAATGGTTACCAACTTTTACTTGCTGGTTCAATTACGATTGAATAGTGTGTTCGATCCTCACTTGGTATAACGTACTTTCGGCCTTGTGCCACAACTAAGTTAGGCTTAGAAAAATCACCAAGGAAATATGGATAGACCGAAGGATGATCCAGATGTGTGTGTGTGTGTCTGTGCATGTTTGTGTGTGTAATAAAATAATACAACAAACTAATAATCTCTCTTTAGTAAAAAAAATAATATATTGTCAACTCTAACAATTTTTTTACATAAATTTACAAATCCCGTTTATTTTAAATGGTAAATATAATTTTAAAGTAAAAAAAAAAAAAACTGTATTCCCAGTATAATATTTCACTGCGGCAAAATTCCGATAACCGGATATATTTTTATTTAATTACGTAAATATCTATACCAGCACCTGAAGATTGCTTTTGTGCATGAAACCTGAGTCATGCTATCGGTGAGGATAATATATATTTATTATATATATATATATATATATATATATATATATATATATATATATATATATATATATATATATATATATATATATGGCGTGGACTACGTTGGACAGGAAATACTAGTGTGTCTAGATAGCAAGAGGATCGCCACAATATCACGTTCATTACGAAAGCTATTCGATCGATTCGTTATCTACTGGTTTGATATATCTGTTGTAATACTGACACATTCCTCGCGCAATCGACATGTTTCAAAGAAGTTTCGCATCAAAATGATTTTCCATATCTTTAGGGATTTTAGGATGTTATTTTTTTTTCTTTTATAGATGTGCACATTTAACGCGGATGATACATAATTAAGGAAGAATAAAAACCAAAATCTGAAGATAAAAAAACAACACACACAAAACAGAGACAGTAGCATGTCATCGGAAATTGGTAATGTCTCATAAACAGTGATGATTCCAGGATAAGTTACTTTGATTTTTTTTCTGGCTTGCACATTTTTTAACAGATGAACTTCTGAATAAATATGAACATTCTTTGTAGGTTGTTTGCTTAATATTTTTAATTCGATTTTTTTTTGTGATATTTTTGACTGTAAAAATATATATTGCTTGAAAATACTTGTTAATAATCGGAAATAAATGATTTTTCCCATTTTTATTTTCTTTTAAATTTCTTGTACAATTCTTCTATATAGAAACAATTGATTATTTTTTTGCTGGGCACTTGCATGTATTTGTGTAAGTGCTGAAAATACGTAAAGTAAATACGTGTGCACTTTTGCGGTGATGATGATATTCCAGTATATGAATAATTAATGTAATTTCGAAAAAAACAAGCATGTAAATACTCAATATTCGTTAAACACACCGGAACTGTTTGTAAGTATGTTAATATTTCGATGTTCATTTTCATTATCATCGGAACATTATGAATTAAAATGAATTTGGATCATCATTCAAGAAAGTGGAATTAAAGTAAGAGCCAATAAAATCGAAAAAAAAAAAACAAATTAATTTACATTTCATTTGAATGTAAGAACGTCTATCAGATATTTGCATGTGATAACCAAGTTAGAGCCGAAACATATTTGCTGTCAATCTGTCTCCAGATATGAACCCGCTTGCTTGAACGAACACGTGCATGATGACTCGTTTGACGAGTATGACCACTACTGACAAATTTGATCAAGGTTTTAGGTTCTCTTGAGAAAGTCAGTGGCTCTTGAGGACTGCTAATATTAATTTTCTGAACGTAGCTTAGATGAGGTACAAAGTTGAAAGTATGGGGTACCTAGTAACGATTGAACCCATTATTCAGCTGTAATTGATCTAGCGAGAAAAGCTTGTTAGCCATTACACCACGTCAAAGTGTCCAATAATTTTCTAGAAAAAGACCGAAAGATTAGAACGCGCAATAAGAATCGAACTCACTGCTCAGTTTCTATTTGATCTAGCAAGACATAAGTAATTTATGCACATTACTTATCATCTCTCAGTTGCGTCTCTGTCCTTGAACAGAGTGCGCTCAGGGGCTTCTCTGTCAGAGGACAGAGGGGCAACTGAGGAAAATTATACTGAAGAGGTGCCCAGCCCTGGGGAACAGTTGCCCGAGGCCGCGCCCTCCCATTGCACAAGAGGGAGGGATCGCTGCTCGCACCGAGGCCAGTGCTGCCGACGGTTGCCGGGGCTGAGGGGAATTTTTGACCCTGCCCGGGTGCACATTAATCCTACCTTGTGTTACATCTCATTCTCGTGGGGGAATGAGTAAACACCGCAAAACATCTTGCACGTCGAACCATTACACCACGACGAACTGCTCTTTGAAGCCTGCAAGTGACTTGCAATGCTAAATTGTTTTGTACCGCTTTGTTCTGTTCAACGTGTTCTTGGGTTTTCCTGTGACACGGGAGACCGCAGAGGTTTCTGCAGGTTTTATTTGATGCACGTTACATGTTAAGTTTACTTTCCAGCGTATTACGGATCATAATTTATTGTTATAAAATAAAATAAGACATATCTCGGCTGATTTACAGGCAAATACTCAAGAGCGAGAACCGGATGCGAACGGGACAAAGCCCCGTCACAAAATGACCATTAACTTTCTTTACAAATGTTCCCGACACACATGTTCCGGTCGAAAAATAAAATAATATTTAAAGTGCTCCATTTTTCGTCCAATAAAAATGCTTCCCTCCTAATTATACTCGCTTCATTTCTCGAGCCTGTTAAGCCATAAAATTCGCTATAAAAGGGGTTACACGGAAGTTCAAAGTCAGTCCACAGGTGCCCAGGATAGAGACCTGTCACGTCCAGCTGCTGACAGCAGGGGAGCGTCAACCACCGTCAACATGTGTGAACTACTATGAGAGATCGACCAGATCCGAAAGCCGGCTTATGAACTTTACCACAAACCCTCACGTTCCCGTTGAAATAAACCACGTAAATCTATTTCTACTGTTGTCGTATTTCTTTCTTGCAACCATACGCTTGTCTATAACATTATGAAAGCTCGACCAATATGAGTCTTCTTGCGTCTAACGAGGCCTGCATTTGCGAGATATATTCTAACATATTCATCACATGTAAATTGCTAGATTGCAGGATCACTGGTTTCTTCTTTCCTAGCAGTACGCTTCACATTTACCCAATTCATTGCATGCTGTTTGGAGATCTTAATGTATTCATGAATTATACACCTCCACTTAAACCAGTCACAAGCATCAGTTTCTCACTCAGGATCATCTCTAAAGAGACTCTTTTAAACAGTTTTGGAGAACTTTTTTTGGTTTATTCTGGAATCGAGTAGCGTTGAGCAACACACCATAGAGAATTTGGCTGGATATTCTGTGGTCATCAAGGTGAATACTTGCATACATACATACACACACGCATGATTTTTTAAAATCAATTCACTCTAAGCAAGGCGATAATGTCAATAACACGCAAGGGGACTATTGGGAGTGAAAGTGAATGAAAAGAATTTAGTAGGAATCAAAAATCTGATCCTAAACAGAACAAGAGATTGAAATCTACTCATGCTCAAAAAATGAGGAGGAGTGTGAACCGGACGATAGTTCGAACATATCTACTCCAGTTGAAGAGAGAGAATAAAAAATAGTACATAAAAATTCAATGTTCAGACGGAGACATTAGAAGCTCGGAGAGGAAGTAGTCTTTACAAAGAACCGGAAACGCAATCCTAGACAGGAATCAAAGGATAACCCTCTACTCCTGTTCAAAAGACCAGGGAGGAATGTAAAAGAATGATAGACGATCCTAAAATTAGTTCAGAGTTGAAATAGTCTTCAGATGGAACTGGAAATCCGACCCTAAACAGGTAACAAGGAATAAACGTCTACTCCTGCTCAATAGACAGGGAAGGTGTGTGAACCGGACGTATGTATGTCTGTCTGTGTATTGGCTGTATTTGGGGATTGGTCTTTTATTCACAAAAGTTTGGTTAAAGACCCAGGAAACTAATTTGTTTATGGCATTTTAAATGATTTTTCTACATTTCAGACTAATTTTCTAGTTTCCGGTAAATATGTGAAAATAAAATTGTCCAATAACTGAGAACATTTTTTCTGTTTACTATAGAAGAGTGTAAATTCAATTAAAAAAAAGCGGATCACAACTGGGGAGAAGCTATTAAACATGATGCCAAAGCGACTGAACTTCAAATAGACGATAGAATCCCAAAACTTTACAAACAACAGGCATTCGTCACGATTAAAGAATACAAGAAGAATTTCCTAAACAACCACTCAATACCGACTGCTCATTCCATCCAAAAACAACACCGGCATTATCAGCAAAACCATTATAGAAAAAACGTGTATGCATATTAAAAAAAGCTTTGGGTATCAACCAGTGGCGAAATACAGCCAAAGCTATTGAATTGCTGAGTAATATAAATAGGAATGGAGAATGCACATTTTTATAGTTCGTTATCTTTGACTTCTATCCATCCACCACGGAAGATCTACTGCTGGCCGCTATTAATTTAGAAAAGAACTACTGCCATATCGCCGACTAAGAAGTAAATATCATAAGTGTCATGGGTCCTTACCTAGAACGACAGAATGAACTCTTCCTAACTCTATACATACTACGCCTCTCAAGATAGACGGACGGTATTGAATTGAACTCTGCTTTGGCAATAGGAACCAGAATTGAAAACTTTTGTTGAAAAACAAATCTTTCGTCCGGGTAGGTAGAGAGGCTCTGAACCCGTGTAGGCGGGTTCAAAGGGTATATTTTTGGCCGAGCCTACGGGCTCGGAGAAATCCACGTTAAACTCGGCCTTGTGCCACATACATTCCTCGTGGGGGGACTGTTAAATATCGGTATTGAATCGAGTCGAGCTGATATTAGTTCACTCCAAACCAGTCTGACAGTCATACTAACACCTTCCACTTCTTGTATTATTTTTCGTCTAATATATTCTTTCTTATTTCTACTCTTGTGTTTCGTGTTGTTCTTCCATGGTCCTAACCTTGGACCATAACAATAAGATAGGGACAGAAACCGATTTTATACCCGGATGAAACTCTATAGGCTAAGAAAAATAACCCCGACTTTTGCTTATCCATAGGAGCACATGATTCTGCGGAAGTATTTAGACTTGTAGGGATACTGTTACTATGGAGACTCAGATTTAACTCTGATATAAAAAAAAATAAAAAATAACGTTATCTACAGAGACGACGGGATAATTCTCCTTCGTAAATTGAGACTAAGACAAGAAGACTGGATGAGAAAGGACCTAACTAAATTCTTTAACGACCATAAGCTAACCATTACCACCAATACCAAAGGTAAAGTGATCAATTTCCTAGACGTTACAGTTGACCTGAGTAAGGGCATCTATAAACCATACACTAAAGACTCATACAATCACAGGTACGCCGGCAGATGATCCAACCACCATAAAAGGATATTTGACAATTTAGCAAAGCGCTAGAACGTAGCAACCATAATATGAAACTGGAGTATGTAGAAAGAAGTAAAAGATAAGAATAAGCTAAAACAAAGCAAACGAAACATTATATGGTTCTATCCGCCATACCACAGTAATGTCAAAACCAATATAGGTAGAATTTTCCTGGAATGAATTCACAAAAACATTATCATTCTCCAACATTAGAAAGATTTTCGACAAAAATAATATTAAGGTAAGCTATAGCTCTAGAAAAAAATATAGATAATTTTATATGCCAACATAACAATAATGTATTAAGCAAGTACATAAACAAAACACTATATAATAAAGCTACTAAAAGTTAATACAAATGTCATAAAAACATAAACTGCCCATTAAATAGCAAGTGCATGACTGAAGGCATAATCTACCAAAGATGTTGAATATTACTTTGGATCCACGGAAAACAGCGTTTGTACCATAACAAAATGGCACTGAGCAATATCAAATGGAAAAAAATGCACAACACTTTCAAACTACGTTTGGTGATTAAAAAACAACCATAAGAACTTAACCATTAGCTGAAAGATAATCGCGAAATCTAAGCCAGACAAAGGAAAGGGAGACAGATGTAACTTGTATTTGTGGGAGAAGCTTACTCTATTAAAACATTTAAATAACCTTAACTTGCTGAACACGAGATCCAAATTGATATCTACATGTATCCACAAGTCCAAGTACCTGCTCAAACACACTGATCCCGATTAAAAGAGATAACAAAATAGATTTTACGAATATTAATATAATATGCAACAACTATTAATATTTTCAGAACCAATCATTAATAGCATTTCTTATATATCTATACACATATAATTCAATATTACTGTACACGATAAATTTATGACGTGTGTATATATATTACCTTTATAAGTATAAGGCTTAATTCCAAACACATTAAATATAGAGTACCGACATATTATTTTTATATTTATACCCTTATATTATATATAGATTCTGAGTACTAGTTTAATTTAATTGGTATAAGTATGGTATTTTATGTAAAATGAATGATCCACCCATGATGAATTAAAATTTTAAATTTAAATATTTTTAATCCTTCGCCTTTAGAACTTAAGAATTTGAACTATGTAAATTATAAATAATTAATTCTAATATTTTAGGCAAAATAATTAAATAAACAAGTTTTAACACACAATTTTGGCTCATCACCACGAGAACGCGAAGACTATAACGTTCCTAATAACCTCCGCACATGAAGATTGCAAGAACTACATGGAATTCCGAGTCATGCTATCGGCGTTGGACATTATGTCGCACAGTTTTTTGTAAGAAAAGGATGATTGATTTTAAATCATTGTTATAATTGGTGAAAAAAAAAGGATACATTTCAATATTACTTATCGACCTTCAATAACGTTTAAATAAAACAAATTAAACATATAATATATATATATATATATATATATATATATATATATATATATATATATATATATATATTGCTATGTTTGATTTGTTTAAACGTTATTTTTATATACACGTTATATATATATATATATATATATATATATATATATATATAGTGAGTTTTCCGAGCTGTTGTTCCTCCATCATCACCATTAGACTAATCCAACCCTCTCGGAACTCTCTGCACTGTCCTCAGATTGATACCAAAGCACTCTGAAATGTTTCTATTGGAGCTTCCGACGCGGTGCTCAACTGACCCTAATATACTGTGCAGTCGACAAAATCAAAACAAACAACGCGCATGTTTTAAAATTAAAAATATAAAATGGCGACAATTTAACCATCGCACTGTGTGCGTATATATATATATATATATATATATATATATATATATATATATATATATATATATATATATATATATATATATGTATGTTCCGCGTGCTTGTCAGTGTGTGTAAAAATCAGATAAGATAAAAATATGTCTGCAAAAACACAACATGAATGAATAGAAAGTGATAGTCCTTATTTACCGACGCGTTTCGCCCTCTGACAGATTTTATCAACATTTAACTTAATAAAGTCCGCTAGGAAACGAAAGTCGACGCCAATTAAAATTTTCCTTTATTCATATGTATGTATGCATGTATCAATGGATAGCTGTCTACCTAGATATATAGAGAGATATGAATTGAATATATATATATATATATATATATATATATATATATATATATATATATATATAATTATTTTTTTAAAAAAAATTATAACATAAGTATGTTATAAAATCACTACAAAAATAGCCATTATGTTTCAACACACTCTGTGTCTTATCAAGTGATGATGTTGAAAAAAAACAAACTTTGTATTGAGCACTCTTTTAAGAATAGTAATTGTTGGTTATTGAATTCATTCCGTATATACCAATTATATTATATATATATATATATATATATATATATATATATATATATATATATATAGTTTATGCAAAACAAGGTAATCCGTATGGGTAGACCCAAGGAGGATCATATCCAGAGAGCTTAATGTAAATTCAGAGCAAATATGTTTGAATAAAAACAAACCACTTTAAGATTCCATGTAATAAATTATTTCAGCACAGCTCTTTTAAATTTCAACCTTTGGAAGTAAAGTCTGATGATCCAGAGTCCTTTAAAAAGACTGTGGTGAAATAATTTATTACATGGAACCTTAAATGGTCTGTTTTTATTCATATATATATATATATATATATATAGAGAGAGAGAGAGAGAGAGAATATATATATATATAAATTAATTCATCAAGTCTAGAAGAAACCTCAATAGAATGCAGAAATGTCGTTTCAGTCTATATTTGGGACTCATCACCAGTGCACATCCACTACCGAGAATTGAAACCCGGACAGTTACGTTATCAGACAAACGCCATACCAACTGTAACAAGGGGCCTCAGTGACGAAGAGCTAACGACTCGATATAGCACCGCTCGATTACGTATTCCGTACCGAGTTTCCCTTACCCATAGGACTATGTCCCTACGAGCCACGACTACTCTCACCAAGCCACTCCATTCAGAGCATTAGAAGCCGGTTCAAGCAATGATATACAAGTGATGTAAATTATTAGGAAAATTTGAGATAATCATAAGTAATTCATCGAGTCTAGAAGAAACCTCAACAGAATGCAGAAAGCACTGGACGGCCGTTTCGTCCTATATTTGGGACTTATCAGCAGTGCGCATCCAGTACCGAGAATTGAAACCCGGTCTGTTATGATATCACGCAAACGTCATACCAACTGCACCTGAATTTCCAATCTCCTGAATAAATCCAGAGCGTACAACGGCTGAAACGTCGTTAATATGGGAAAAAAGATGAGGACAACTGTCCGAACAATGTGAATAATATAAGTGAAATAAAGCAAAACACATATCGCTTGTGTTATGAAACTCCTCTTTATAATTGTATGTAGAATCGTCCTTAAAATAAAATAAAAAAACAAGGTTTTTTTGTCCTTCTCTAGAGAGTAAACCGGTAGAAATATTGTTATACAAATAAGATTGGAGATTTTATACATTATGGTTGAGTGAATAATAACAATACTTTGTTTCAGATCTTTTTACAAGAAAAATAACAATAATGATAATTATAATAATTAATTGACTGTCTTAATATCTGTTTTAAAAAACAAATTAAACACAGAGCTTATTTACTTTATAATACGATCAGACATATAATGTAAATAATGTGTTTAATAACGGTGATAAGCTTGACGATTCTGTTAGTGAAATAATATTAATAGTGCTCCTGATTATGACACTAATACAAATGCTGCTTTTGCTACTATTATGAATATGAACGCCTATAATAAGAACAATAGAATTGAGAGCAAAAACAGAAAGATGCAAGGAGAAAGCGTGATATGGATCATGGCGCCGAGCTGATGCACTGGATTCATGTGTCAGTGCGCAGTGTGAATGGAAATACAAGCTAGATCATCATGTCAACTGCCAGGGGGAAAAGATGAAGAAAAAAAATTAATAGATCGACGTCAACGACTCCAAATTTCTAAAAGGAAAATAAATTAATAATATAAGTGAAATATGCTCTGAGGGGGAAAAAAAATTAGAATTAGAAATGTGTTAAAATGGCGGAGACAGAGTGAGAAACTGAAGTGAATTAAGATGAATGAAAAAAGAGAAATCAGAGGCAAATAATAATATAATAATAATAATAATAATAATAATAATAATAATAAAAACAAAGTGATACACCATCGCCATTCGGATGTTATTGTCTTAGATAAAGGCACCAAGGACTGCCATAATATTGATGTTACCATGGCAAATGACATAAATATAACAAACAAGGTGATTGAGAAAATTAAAAACTACTCTGATTTGAAATTTGAGATGGCAAGATTGCTGGGAATGCAGGAAAGGAATGTCAAGGTAATTCCAGTGGTGATTGACGCACTGGGATCAATGCCATTAAAACTGTGTAACTTTTTTAACGAGCTTGGGATACCATACCATGTTGGTATCATCCATTATTCGTATTCTTGTTAGTTGTATCGCTCATAAACGAAGATTCATTGGGATTTGATTAAGGGAATCGTCCCAAGTCCTACCCGAGGGAAAGAGAAAAAAACGCCCTGTTTGCCGCAGATTTTCCACAGACGCATTGACAGGACGATCCGAGGCCGCCGGTTGACAGAACAGACACCCCCTGGATTTTCACCAGAACCCCTTTTAGCCGGGTTGCGGCCCTAATACTGCAGCTCGACGCCCGGAGGGAGAGCTCATCCGCGATGTACTTCTCCCTCCTTCTCTTCCTGGCTGGCGAAAACGTGTCGGGTGGACCGCTGATGACGTGGGCTAGCACAATCAAGGATGACCTAGCAGTACGATCGGGTCTACAAGTAGTTGGTCTTCGACGATGGAATCGCGATTGGCTCGCCATTTCCTGTGACCTGGCTCAGGATCGACGAGCGTGGGCAGCAATGGTCCGTGATGCTTTACTTGCTCTGGAGGAAGCCGGTTCAACTCGACCAGGGTGAAAACCGATACAAGTCAAGTATCATCCAAAATCGGTTCTTTTGAGCACTACGCATATTCTATGAAAAGTGTCCTTGATATAACTTGATAGATAACTTAATGTACTCGGTGTATTCAACAATTACACTGTGTGACGAAACATAAAAATAATATCAATCACTCCAAAAGCACACAAAATAGTGAAAAAAATATACCATTATATCCATAAAATAGAGAAGAATAAATTAAAGTTAAGGATTTTAAAGAAGAAAAAAGACGCTTGCATAAAAGTAAATAAAAATAAAATAGTCACACGGTTTGTTGGAAATTTGGAAATATATCGTATTTTAGAAATGGGATCTATTTGAAAGAGCCAGTTGATTGACACAATGTCCGGGGAAAAAAAAAAAAAAACACAGGAGAATGAAGAAGAATATTACAGTGCCTTTTCATTGACCCGAGAATTGACGAATCGTCAATTAGTGATAAGGCGAGATTTATTAGTAGGCAACACGTTTTTCTCCGATAAATTATCACTGATAATTTTCGACTCATAGAAAAACTTTCGGTATGCAATTCTGAAGAATGTAAAGTCTGTCGCGTACACTTCTCCCTCTCCGTCACTAACAAATAGTCAGCATCATTTCCCTACATGGGACTATAAAAGTAGCCAATAGAGAACAAATGAGTTCTGTTTAATATTACAAAAAAAATTCCTCTTGGTGAAAAGATGTCTGATTTATTTTTCAGAGACAAAGACACGGCAATTTTCGTATTTTTACCTGAAGACAGCAATAAGGACTAATATTGCAACACAACGGCTTCGGTCCTCTACGACAGTGTTCCCCAAACATCATTTCAAGCCACATACTTAATCATATATGACGCCGTGACAATATTACAAAATATAGTTCTGGTTGGGAGAGCGCAGAACAGGAAATCACATCGGAAAGCAATTTAATACGCTGTCCAAATTTGCGAAAGAGGAAAGAATCTATTATAAAAAAATTTATCAGAATGTTCAGTCAAAATGTAGAAATAAATTTCGCATGAAATAATATGTAATGCTGGTACAGAACAAGTAAAAAAAAATCAGTTTTGATTAGTCTTCTATTTTTCTCTCCCACTAATTTTTTTTCTTTTCTTTTTTTTTTTTTTTTTAGTTCTTCCACACTCAGTAACTCTTTTGTCTCCGTGGTTTCACTGCATAAAATTAAAAAAAAAAAACATCACAATTTTTTGTTACGACTTACGTATCAGGGAGATAACGTCTCAGTGGTCAGTCGTAAAATATAATATTTTAATAACGACAGCAATAACGATAAGTTAAGTAATTGGTACATAAATATATAAATGAATAAAACAATTAAAACAGAAAAAAGAACATTGAACACAAGAAGAGAATCCATTAGCACATCTTTGAAATAAATAAATAAAAAATATAACTATTTACATCGAGCTTTAATATTAAGACAAATGACACGGTACAACCAGAATTCTAAACATGGCAAACATATCAAAGCAGAAGTTTTCTAAATTGTCTTTTCACCCGTTCATTGAATATGGCTGGCTTATCCGGTTTTGTTCTTCGGCTATATACCTGGAGATTCTTAACAAAATCTGAAGAAGTGTCTGTAATGTTACCGGTCTTAACATGGCGGCTCGACTTAAGTCAATTTTTCACCGCCGTAACCTGGCTTCCCTATTTCATTTCTATAAATATTTGCATGGCAATTATTCTGATGAGTCTTCCTGCATTGTACCTCGACCGTTTGCATTTAAGCGTACTACTAAATTGGCAGTTAGGTCTTATCTGTTGAACGAGCTAGTTATAACCGTAACTTCTATTCGAATAATTTCTTTTCTCGCACTTCTCCCCCGAGGAATTCTCTTCGGATTTCTTGCTTCCCTGTCACTTACAAAAAATTAAATGCGACGTTAATTGAAATCGTTTTTTTTTTTCCTCTAAAATCTGTTATTTTATTGTCCTTTCCCCACCTCACTAACGTCTTTCTTTCACCCTCAGTAACCTCTTGCTTGTTATCGCTTTGCATGGATGAAGTTATTTAAAAAATGTTTGTCATTTATAAGTATATGTATGAGTAAAAATGCTTATTTAATGATGCCTATCAACTTCCTTTTCCGTTCTTACCCTCATAATACTCAGACAAAGACAAACTCGTTCTCAACTTCACTATTGAACAGTCATTGATGCTTGAGGAATCAGTACGAATAAATATAAACGTAGACACATATACAAATACGTGTAATGGAGCGAAGAATATAATTTAAATGAATAGTGTCAGATAACGTGTTCCTATGCGAAGATTTCTGTATATTCACGTCAACATTTTCACAATCAATTTTTACATTCCAGAGTTTGTTTTTGTTTTTGCATAAAATAGCAAAATCCCAACTAGAATGATATACCGCTTTTAAATTTAAATATTCTCAGAAAAAAAAAATCCCCAAAATTAAACATAATAAATTTTTAAAAAATGTCTTTATTTTCTACTGTTTTCTTTCTTATCAACGAATAGTGATTCTGTCTGCGAAAAAAAAAAAAAAAACATACAAAGACTAAATGAAATATATGTAACCATTATTTACTGGTGGACTATTGTACTCATCATTGCTGTTATTATAACAATGTTTCCGTCGTTGTGCCATCCGGGTTTCATCAAGTGCTTGTTGATCGGGGAAACGTTCAAGGGATTTTGAACTGAAACTTTTATTTAAATTCCGGTGTGTATGTGGCGCATTGATCTTGTTTCGGTGGTGAAATGTGACGAATAAACTCTGACTTACCCGAGGCCAGTCCTCTGGGAGCCGCCATTTGGAATTTAGTCCAAGCGTATGCAGGGTTCTACCTCTTTTAAAACTATCGCTAATTTGCATGCGTGGTGAAAAACTCGAATAAAAAGTGAACCGCCGACCTCTTTTGCTTTGTTCAAGATCGGACATCTTTTGGCTATCTTCCACAGTTTCACTGAGTAAAAATAGGTTGATGCAGTTATGGTTTGCACGAGGAGCAACAAGGCAGACACACTCACAGTTTACGCTAGAGTAAACTTGGGTAGATACATATACGGTTTCCATAAGGGTCAAAAACGTAGACACATTTTACGCTAGAGTTAAAACAGGTAGACATATATACGATTTACATGAATGTCAAAAATGTAGACGGAGCTCCAGTATACGATAGAGTGAAAAATAAAAAGGAGACACATCTGTGTCTCCTTTTTTTATTCTATCGTATACTGGAGCTGCGGTTTGAACACGGAACAAAAAGGTAAACAATGCCGTGGTTTACCCTAGATTTAAGAAGGTAGACACAGATCCGCTTAACATGAAATTCAAAATGTTACACAGGTGTGGTGTTTATATCACCTGACCTCTTTTGGATGAGGTCTTATCTTGGTGAAGCAGTCAGCGTATTCTAAGCCCTGCTGACAAGACAAAAACAGACTTGTAATTGCATCCAAGAATTTTAGAGACCATTTTTCAGACCTGCATCAACTGTAATTTCAGATTCATAATTAAAGTTGATATATCTACGAATATATACGTTTTTTTCTCCCCGTAACCGAGTAATATTCGCATTTTTACTTAAAATGAAGAAGCGGTGCCATAACTGTGTTTTAAATTCACTTTACAGCCTTTATAAGGTCGTTTATGCGACCATCTAAGAGGTGACATATTGTCCACCATGCAGTCCATTCTCCCAAGATGCAACGTCGTAATCCTCTCTATCATTACTTCAATCGAAAACATTCAGATGTGCTGCATTCTTTAGTGCCAACAGTTCAAATCATGACAGCTATAACTCACTTCACTACACCCACAGGGTGTAATCTCCTTCATTCTCTCAGTATTTTATTTTTAAAAAGGAATTTCCGCTGAGGCAACTTCTTTCCAAGAAGAGCTTACCTAATCAAAATCGTAATTTCTTCAATTTAAAATATTCTCCATATCCTCAGGATCTTCACTTCCATCTTCGTAACCGTCTACCTTGAGTAGAACTCGAGCATCGTATTGGAGGAACACAAGTAAAAATACATATATATTAAAAGTGTATTAAGTGAAAAGTTTTATTATAAAAATTGTTTATTTTAAAACAAAAAAAAGCTTTGTGATTCAATGGCCACATAATCGTTATTTGTACTTTTGTCATTCACTGATGTTTCAGTGGTTGGTAGTGGTTAATGAGGCTAGTCTGCTTAACATTAGTAATGAGTTCGATCCACACAGGGTGACCCATACATAAATTCAGCACTGAGACTTGAAATGTAAAAAAAAATATATCAATCTGTTAAGAGTAATCTGAAATCATATAAACCAAACAATGGTTAATTGTTGACCATTATTTGATCAAAATGATCAAGCAGGTTCAGTTTAAGTTCTCCCGTGGATTAAAAGCGTTCGCCCGTGATCTTGATGAAGTAGAAATTGCAAGTTCCCTCCCTGGGCCGATCAGTGTGTACTTGTGCTCAGTGGCAAAAGGGGCGAGCAATAACTGAGCAGACTTAAAATAAGAACTAGACGAGATATCTACCTTTTTGTTTCTCGTGCAAACTGTACTTGTGTCTTATGTTCTATTAATTGTTTGTGATTTTATAGGACATATATTGGACTTAAATAACCAAATATTTTTTCATATGTTAAATTATCCCATTTAAAATGAACGTTTATATCTATATTTAACGGGTATTCATCTATCTGTTGTGTCCCTTCAAGACATTGCCGATCATGGTTCTCCACAAGTTCCTATCCTTTGTACCACTTAGTAACATTTGTCTTTTACCATCCCCATCATACTGAATTTTTGCCATCCATTTACACAAGTATATAGAATGACTGATATTACATTACAGTTCAGTACACTTTTCTGTTTTGAACAAAATTTTCTCGTCTCTTAATACTTTGTTTACCTTTTGGAAGGTATCTTCCGCTATTCCATAGCACCTTCAGATTTTGATGTGACATTTTCCGTCACCTTTTCCAATGGTTCCTAGATATTTAAATTGCTGCACTTGGATTTGGCGTCTCTAATTCGTTCTTCTGTAAGTGTTCCTACAGTTTACTTTCTCTGTCTGTTATCTATACTGCGTCTTCTGAATATCCTATTTTGTTAAGATTGTGTCCGGCTATATTAAATCCCAGTAGTACTTCTAGTACTCTCACGATCGCCTCGCATGTTATTGTTGAAAAAATCTGACAAAAATAACGCATCCTTGTCATACGCTCCTTTCTGTTTTTGTGTATTCATTGAATTCATTTTCTATCTGTATACAGGCGGTTGGTTCCCAGTTTACGTTCTGGATGCTTCTAATATTTCTCCCAATAAATAAAGCTCTCCAAGTAGTTCAAATATATCTTTTGGGGCCTTCTTTATCAAACGCTTTTGAATAATTTCTAAATAATAGTAGACCATATAAAAAGAAGCAGCACAACTTTCATCCTTTGGTAAAATTTCTGTTTTATGAACTATAAGCTAATGAATATTGTGAACAATGACGATGCAACACATTGGAAGTGATAATATATCCGCAATATATCTTATTCTCTTTAATCTGATCGATTAACCAAACATCAGAAGAAGAGAAGTAGTAAGTTATCCCATCTTGGTCAGCCAAAAAGAAAGGATTATCTTCATAATCCATTCGTACCTGTTACCATTAAAAACCATATGCAAAAATTATTTAACCTAAGATAATAATTCTGCTTTCGTTTTAACAGTAATTATGCTTGGGAAGTCTTTGGAAATATTCCATTCGT
The DNA here is from genome assembly GCA_903632075.3 of Acanthosepion pharaonis. Lineage (NCBI taxonomy): Eukaryota > Metazoa > Mollusca > Cephalopoda > Sepiida > Sepiidae > Acanthosepion > Acanthosepion pharaonis. The sequence continues at coordinate 1,332,008 of CAHIKZ030003940.1, forward strand.
ATCTACACCCAATTTATTTAAATTACTTTCATAATTTTCAATTCATACATATTAAAATTTGACTATTCAAAATCACATGCAAAAATAATTTTACAAGTATAACTGTATTTTCGTTAGCACTGACCTCATTAGGCCGGCTTGTTTGGCAGACCATTGCCAGTTGTTGCAGATATAACCAGTCTTTCTTTCTTATCAGCTGCGTATGTTTGATTTTACTGCCACGATTTTTAATAAAACACGAGGAAATACCAACTATCTATTATTGTTTCCATATATATTTTTATTCCCTTAAAAAAAGAATATGAAATGTCAAGTGTTCTGTCATTGCTTACTATTTTTATTACAATATTAACGTGTTGTATCAAGATTTTCATTCTTAAATAGATGCAGACAATTATTAATTTTGAACGGAAGAGAGAAACAGATTAAAACTTACGTTTGCTTTTTCCGTAATCGAACTTATTTTAATTTCTTCTCGGCCATAAACAGCATTCAGATAAGAAATAGGATAAAACTTGAAACGAATAAACCTGTGACGTCGTCCCCCGGTCGCAGCGCCAACTGTGACGTTCTATCCTGATCTACCACGGCGCCAGTTGTGACGTCCCCAAACAGCACCAATTGTGACGTCCTCGCCGCGGCGCCAGCTGTTCGCTCCTCGCTGCTCCGTCCGGGTGTCGCTGCTCCAAACGTGACGTCCGCCTGTCGCGTCAGTCGTGTTGTCTCGTCCTGTGACGACCAACTGGCTTGGTATCGGTCGCGGCACCCAAATGTGACGTTCTAACCTTTTGGTGATTCGGGTGGGAATCTGGTTAGATTTGATATCAGCCTCGTCGTTCTCAACTCGCTTCCAACGCCTGGTTACCAAGGTAACTGCATTGATCTCCAGTCTGCCTACCCACGTTGTGAATTGATCTTAGACAGACGAGATCAAACAGTGGTTGGGGCCGAAATGCAAACTGAGTTCAACGGGGGTGATAACACACAAATATGCATAAAATAAAATAAAATGAAACCTCAAAAAGTTCAACGTATCAAAGAAAAAGGTAACAAACTTTATGTCTAGTTGTTCGATACATAGGACTGCATCTATCTCCCGACCCGTTCTGTGGATTGTGACACGTCGTCTCCGCTAGGCAAGTTTTAACGCTTCAAGTTGTTTGCTCTCTAAGAAATTGGTGTTTCGGTGTGTCTTTGGACGAAAATCGAAAAACTTATTTCGGTGGTCTGGTTCTAAGTCGCTCTTCAAAATAATTGTTCTTGGGTTGAAGAGGAGTCCGGAATTTTTGCGTGAATCTTGGTCAGCTATCTCGAGGCGGTTTCAACTGGAGACTGACTCTGGGAACTCAACTCTGGAAACTCGAGCTCGAACTGATTTCTGCCTGTTGGGGCCTCGCTTTTATTGACGCCGACCAAAACCGGGGTGGTTCTGTTGGCGTCGGGGGGTTCCTCGATAATTCTAAATACATATCCACCTCTTTTATTTCTGGTTAGGGATTTTCCACTCTTTTCCATTTTTGGGAACCCTTCCTCACTCCCACTTTCTCACCATACCTCCGAGGGGCGTGAACTGCCCTCCCTACTTCTTCGTAGCAGCTTTTCATAATTATACTCTGGATGGGGCGTCGACAGCCTTCTTTGTGCGTCACGTGATCACTCTCGGCCAATGAGGTCTTTCCTCCTCCCTCGTGCGTCACGTGATCACCACTTGACCAATGATGTCTTAGTCGGGCGTGAACAATCCGTAGCTTTGTTTCGGGAAAAAAAAATATCTTGCTTAAGTAAAAAAAAATAATCTCTTCTCTTTCGCTTTTCTTCCTTTCAATCGCCGTTATAACCCTTCCAGTCGCAACGGACAATATGACAACTCTTGTTTTACACGTGGTGTTTGTCAGGTATTTTATCGCTAATTTATCAAGATGGGTGGTATTCTTAACATAGCTTCAAAAAAGAAATATCCCCAAAGTTTTCAGTCAGTCTGTCGCCTCCAAGGAAGAAAGAAAAACCCTTCTGGGTCCCCATTCATTTTCGTTCGGTACATATTCCTGATAACATAATTTTATTATCGCAGGCCAAAGTCGAAAAGAATTCGGTCAGCGAGACTGCTTGTGTGAGATTTAATTTTTCATATCTGTCCAAAGTCCTTTTTAGTGGCCTGTTTCTCGTCACTTATCGAAATAGCATTTTCACTTGAATTTTTCCCTGGCCAGTGGTCCAGCCTAGATAACACAGCCGTTATCAAAACACATCTGATTCCTTCTTTCTTTCCCTTTCTTTTTTACTCAGAAATTCCCTGTCATTGTAATGACACCCTTTTTCATTTGTTACTTATCAATATTTTCATTGTCTCTTAGCCGTGTGTGTGGCTACTTATCACCTACGATTCGTCTCGCCTTTCTTTCTGCCTTCCTTTCTTTCTCTTCCTTTCTCTGCCTCGTAAATGGTGCCACAACCATTTGGTTTATTATTAGTATTTAAGGTAGATTGGTCGACTTGTAAAATATAAGGACGCATTTTTCGGGGAATCATTTTTGTCGATAAGTATTACTTCGAGCTCCTTCGTGGCACATTTGTCAGATTCGAAAAGAAGTGATTTTTTTATCGTTGTAGTAGGCGTTTCCTGTTTTATATATCGACATAGCGTATATTTAGGTCCTAAATCTTTTGAGAGTTTATCGGGCTGATCAGCGTACGGAAACATATATTTCTTAACAAAAAGATTTCTTCTAAATAAAGAACAAAGGTAGCTATACATTTAAAGAATAAAAGTTTACATGAATTCATAAAAGTACAGGATGCAATGGGCAAATTGTTGCCATTTTAGATTAATTATTTGGCGCATGGGACTTGTTTGTTTTTGATTTTGTCGACCGTACAGTACAGTAGGGTCAATTGGGAATCGTCTGTGAAAAAATAGCACGATGACGCAATTCATTCCGCCAGAAATTTGGAAACGGCATGCTATACTGCCTGGCGTTCTCAATACGAACATTTCAGAGTCTTTGGGCGTCAATCTGAGAACTGTGCAGAGGATTCAGAAAGAGTTGCATGAGTCTGATGCTGATTACGAAGGTCTTTGTAGTGATGACTAGTGATGGCGAAGTTATGTCTCCATTCATCTTTCCACAAGGCCTCAGATTCAATACAGATGCCTACATCAAGTGCTTTGTGGAGAGAGTGCTGCCCTGGGTAAAGAGGGCGGTTACTGGAAGAACCTATGTCTGGCAATAGGACTCTGCACCATGCCACAAAAGCAGGCGAATCAACTCATGGCTGGCAAACAATTTATGCGATCTCATCACCCCACATATCTCGCCACCTAACTCTCCAGACTGCAAGCATCTTGATTATTATGTGTGGGGTGCAGTTGAGCAAGAAACCAAAAAATCTCCTCGTAACACCAAAGATGAACTGAAAGCAAGGGTTATGGCAACATTCACCAACTTAAACAAGGAGACCATCCAGACGAGATGCAATGATTATGTAGTTTTCTGGAGACCGTGGTTGAATCCAATCGCGATTTTTATTTCTTTTATTTTATTTTATTCTTTAGTATTTCGAGATATTTTGTGTAATTCTGGTAAATATATCTGTTAAAATGCGATGAAAGTGTTATTTTCATTTTTGCGTAATTTAGACGACAATTTATCCATCGCCCCCATATATATATATATATATATATATAGATAGATAGATAGATAGATAGGTAGATAGATAGATAGATAGATAGAAAGATAGATATAATTAGATGTATTTGGAACGCAATTTCCCTTTATCTGAAAAGTAAAGTTCTAAATTATTTTTATGTAATTTTTCTTCGATGTTAACATTTTTCTGGCCTCCGTGGGGAATTTGAATACAAAGTGACCAATGTGTTATTGACTTCATGCGCCAATAATCAAATAGTTTTATTTTTGTTTTGATAACGTTGTGTCTAAATATACGCATTGTGATTTCTTTGGTTGATTTCGGATGTCTCCTTCTTACGCCCCATTTTGTCATAACTCTCTCTCTCTCTCTCCCTCTCTCTCTCTCTCTTTCTCTCTCTCTCTTTATATATATATATATATATATATATTGGGTTGGTGTATAATTATCAGGCGTTTATGTAGGTGAGTTTGTTTTGTTTACTTTTTTTTAATAAAATATTATGTTATTTTCAGGAAATCGAACTGCGTTTCGATAATCATACGCTCGGAATAATTTTATTGTTCAATTATGATTTTTCATAATAAACGTTGTTTAAAAAACGCCTGAGAATTATGGAATGGAAAAAATATATATATATATATATATATATATATATATATATATATATATATATATATATATATATATACTGTGAAAACCCGGATATAAAGAGACGTGGATATAAGAGAAACCAGGATATAAGAGAGATTTTCTCCGGTCCCAAATTAGAGCCTGTGTTAATGTATATAAAATAGACCAAACCCGGATATAAAGAAACCCGGATATAAGAGACTTCTTCTCCGGTCCCGACAACTCTCTTATATCCGGGTTTGTTATATATATATATATATATATATATATATATATATATATATATATATATACACACACACACACACACACACACATAATATATATATATATATATATATATATATATATGTATGTATGTATCACTATACATTTGATATACATAATTGCAAGTGAAACGAAATTCACTTAGTAATTTATTAGTTTCAAATGTTTTTAATCTCTTGAACATTTGTGTTATTCTTAGAATAAGAAGATAAGTTTCAATTGTCGTTGACCCTTGACTACTTTTGGGGTCTCCCCTGTTGTCATTGCCTAAGCCCTTCCCAAGTTGGGGTTTTTCATTTTGATTCTCTTTCATTTATGCTTCGCACTTAACGTCTATAAATACTTTCAGAAAAAAAAATGCACTCTCGTCTGACACCGACTTCTTGTCACAGCTGTCATGGATAAAATGATGAATCTTCGCTGTCATAGAATGTTCGGTAAAGGAACTGACCACAAGAAAAATCTATTAAAATAGAAATAAATGTAATACAATAAACATACACTTAATTTCGCACATATATTTTGATTTGTTTTTTACGGGTTATCAACATTTTGTAGTTAGCTTAAGGACGAAACAATTTTGAATTATGAGAATAATTACTTTATTTTTTTGCGAATGAATATCTTATTAACACTATTTGCGAGAAAATAACGACTTCTTTTAGATATGATTCCTACTGTTTGATCCATAGCAGGGAGAGAAAAGATTTGTTCATAACATTCACAAGTGTATTAGCTCGTAAGAGAATGCAACGAACCAGACTGGAATCCGAACTCAGCTTTCAAATTAACAATTCCGTGCCGTTATCAATTACACAACCGGCACATCCCGCATCTGGTATTTCCAAGCGTTTACCCATCTCGGTACTGGCCAATCTCGACGTTGTTTTAGTTCGATGATCATCTTGCCGTCAGCCAGGCTGTTTAGTGATACAAATCATCCTATTTAACCCATAGCTGGGGGGAAGCTCGACTGGTACCTTTCCCAATGGTATTTACGAGTAACTGAATATAACCAACCTAACTGGAATTAGAACTCGGTACTACGATTAACTATTTCGAGCCATTATCCATCACGCCAATGACACTTCCAAGCTTACAGCACCAGGTATTCTCAAGCTGTTATCCATCTAGGTACTGACCAGTCTCGACATTGCTTAACTTCGATGATCATCTGGACGTCAGGAAAGCGACAGATATCGAATTAGTAAATTATTAAAACCAAAACCCAGAACCTCTACTTGACAATTGATAACGATAAATTATTTGCGATATAGAAATTCAAATAAGTATATATACAGACAAGGGATTCATCTTGATTGATTGATTTTACGGTTTATCAACCCTTTGCAGGTTATTTAAAGCCAGAAAGTAATTTTAGATTCTAAGAATATTTTTTAGATAATAATGATTTAGCAACACATGTCTAACTAATTAACGTATAGAGAAAACATTTTTCCCTTGTTTTCAAAGTCTAATTGCGGGTAAGTGAATATAATGAACCCAGCGGGATTGGAGCTCTGCGATTACCACCCGAACCTAGAGCACCTGGTATTCCAAACGGTCACCCATCTAGATACTGACCAGGATCGACGTTGCTTAACCACTGTTTCAACGTGATGTTGCCGTAAGTCCTGTATAGAAAATGCACATATAATAATAAATAATAAATGCGAATATCATTGTGTCACTATGTCACACCTTTTCAAATTTACTCCTAGAGGCCGTAGTCCAACATATAATAACATTTTGGAATCAGGCCGTGTCCAAATTAACAGGGAACAAATTAAAAACATTCCGAGCCGCGTCTGAACCCGCAATCCTGAAATTGTGGATTCCCAAATTTTCATTACTGCGATTGTTTTCGACGATTTTTTTACGGGATATTGTACGGCGAATTTCTTTTGTACGATACAAAATTTTTAACTTGAAATTAATCGAAATTAATTCCGGAATTCGGCAGAAGTCACCCATGAAATAAAAAAACAGTTGTTTGTACGGAAAGTAAGGACCTACGTACATCAAACTCTTTTTAAAGTAAGTGGCGGTAGTAGAATTATCGTTGAACTTTTAAAAGGTAAGCTTAAATATTAATGCAATAATTAAATGCCGCGATCAATTTTGTGTTTATCTGTTGCTTATTGTAGCCTATCACATCTACTCATTCTTGACTATTGTGATGAAGTCCCATTCAAGAGTCCAGCGCAGAATAGGGCGGCTTTTAAGCTAGTTTTCCTCCATTTTTAGCCGTATGGGATACATATAAAAAGAACCTATCTTTTATTTTACACACTACCACCTACCCACGCCCACACACAAATACACACATACAGAGAGAGAGAGAGAGAGAAAGAGAGAGAGAGAGAGAGTACGTGCGTGATTAAAGACAAAAGGAAAATTTATCTGAGCCGACGCGTTTTGTCCTCTTACAGACTTTATCAAAGCAAACGCGAGGATTTTATTGTGCAACAAGTATTTATAAACAAAATTAATATTAGGTTGGTGCAAAAATAATGACGTAATAATGTCGTTTTTGACGTATTTTTAACGTCAAAAACGACATTATTACGTCATTATTTTTGCACCAACCTAATAATATTGTTAGTTTTCCATTTTTTTTTTTAAATTTCAGAGACGTTCATGAATATTTATCAGGTTATATGATAAGCCTAGGTAAATTATGGGATACATTTCTGTATTATATTCATTTTTTAAATGGCTCACTTTATTCGTACCGTCTTTTTACAGATACAATGAAGTCATATCTGAATTTGTTTACACACACAAACACACACACACATATACATATATATATATATACACACATACATATATATATATATATATATATATGTGTATGTGTGTGTGTGTGTGTGTGCTAGGAGGAGAGAGAGAGAAAATATGTTTTCACTGAGTTATTTTATATCTCAATTCAGAGTGTCATGGATATTTTATTATTTCCCAATCAAATCTCCCGAAAAGAGATCCCATGCAGATATGACCCCATGAAACAGATATACGAAAAAAAAAGAAAAAAGAAAAGAAAATAGAATACATGAAGAAAGAAGATGCCGATTGGCGTTGCATTTACACTTTTGAAGGTTGTTCATGGTAGTGAAACAAGAAGCCGAAAGAGAGTTCCGCAAGTGAAAAGTGCGAGAAAAGAAACTATATCCAGAAACCATTAACAATCTTGTTGCGGGTTTCAGTGTTAGTATCCACCGAATATAAAATTCGATACAACAGGGTGGGTCAATATTTGCACTGGAAAATCTGCAACTTTTACGGGAAGGAAACTGCAAGAAACTGGTAAGGAACATCCAGGACTTGTAACAATTTTATGGGACTTTGCAATACACACAGACAGAACAATCAAATGTAATCGCCCACACACTGTGAACAGAATGAGCTTTACAATTGACATGGCAGCAGTTCCGGCAGATTGTAATGTATCTTTGAATTTCTTAAAAAAAAAACTATCAAAATACAAGGATCTTGAAGTGGAAATCTAAAAACTGTGGTACACGGGGACATCAGGAATTCCAGTAGTAGTTGGAACTCTCGGATTGATTTGAAAAAATTCCGATAGACTCATTTAAGGGATTCCTGGTAGTCCATGCCCTAAAGAAATACTAAAAATAATAAAAACAATACACATATGAATCTCTATCAGATGAAAGCAACAATAAAACTGAAATAATAATAATAATAATAATAATAATAATAATAATAATAATAATAAATTGTATTGACCCCAAATGTACATTCTGTGATAAATATGGCGAAACAACTGAATATCTTGTATCAGATCGCACAGTGTTAGCACATAGTGAATATAAAACTAGGCATGATAGAATGGGCCAATATCTGCACTGGAAAATCTGCAACTTATACGGGAATGAAACAGCAAGAAACTGGTACTGACAATCACCGAGACCCGGTTACAGAGACAGGACCTGTAACGATTTTATGGGACTTTACTATAGACACAGACAGAAAAATCAGGGAAGTTAATCGCCCAGACATTGTGATCAAAGACCATGAAAACAGGAATTGCTTTCTTATTGACATGAAAGTCTCTGCAGACTGTAATGTATCCTTGAAGATTTTCAATAAATACAAATATTTCGAAATGTAAATTTTAAAAAAATGTGGCATATGAAGATATCAATAATTCGAGTTGTGGTTGGGACGCGGGTTTTGACTGGAAAAGGTTTTATGGGCTTGTTGAAGTGATCTCTTGTAGCCTCTCTAAAGATTCTTTTTTTAAATTGTTCTCACAAATACTGCCCCTACCGTACGAAAGGATTTATCTATGGATCTATATATTCTAAATGTATGGCGTCGAGTCAGAATATGCAAATTTAGGGAATTATCTACTTATATATGGGCTCTTAAGCTATTATTTTATTTTATTTTATTTATTTATTTTTTTTTAAAATTTAAAATTCCTGATCTCATTTCTAAACTTATGGACCTCCGAAAAATCTATAAACAGAATAATAATAATAATAATATAATAATAATAATAATAATAATAATATATGGGCTTTAGAGACATTAAAAATTAACAAATTTTTATTATTATATATATATATATATATATATATTTATATTTTTTAATAATTGGTATTAATCCTCTTATGGCAACAGGTCTCTCTCTCTCTCTCTCTCTCTCTTCTCTCTATATATATATATATATATATATATATATATAAGTTTCTGTGATTTTTCGAACCTAGTATAATGATTAGCATGAGAGCTTACTGCTGTAGAGAATTCACTTACCAAATTATATTCTAAATGTATGGTGACGAGTCAGAATATGCAAATTTAGGAAATACCAGATACGTCTCCCACAACGGGTAATGACTACTGAAAAAACTCGCAAAACATTACGTAGAGATTTTATTCCTCACTGAGTGACATACATATATCTTTTGCTACCGAATCTCAGTTCAATACAAACACGCCTCTCCCTCTCTCTCTCTCTCTCTCTCTCTCTCTCTCTCACTATATATCTATCTATCTATCTATCTATCTATCTATCTATATATATATATATATATATATATATATATATATATATGGGGTGGTTTTGCTATTGAGGGGAACTAGCTTACGCAAAAAATTGTTTTTATCGATATAAATTTCCCTAGAAGAAGAGAAAAGAAAATCGATTTTCTTCTTTAAACGAAAGAAAACGATTTACCTGGAGATCAGAAAATTTTTAACCATAATCAAACTGAATATTTCTATACCCGGAACAAAAGGAAAAGAAAATGTTTGGTTGCGTCTCGAAATACTATAAAGCAGGATTGAAGCGACTGCCGCATCTCCTAAGTGAAAATACTCGTAAAGAAGTTGTATACTTCCATCTCCAGCCATCAAAACACGCCAAAATACCTGCTTCTTTTATTCTCCGCAGCAAAGCAAGTAAGAGTTGAATAAAGGAGAAAGACAAAAATAAAAGTAAGTTTATGAAGTAAAAGTAATGAAAGGAAATAAAGACAAATTTCCACGAATTCGTGAAAAGAGTAAAGTAAATAGGAAGAAGGAAAAGAGAAATAAAAAAAAGGGATTCTGTTCGCTAGTTTGTGAACTACAGGTACTTTTTAACGCTATTGTTCAACTCAAGCAAAGCAAAAGAGCTACTCATGCGAGAATGTTACTAAGTACTATTAGTATAATAATAATAAGTACTATTAGTTTGTGAATGAGATGTATGTTTTAACGCTATTGTTCAACTCATTCAAAGCACAAGATCCACTCATGCTAGAGTGTTACTAAGTACTATTTGTTTTTAATAATAATAATAATAATAATAATAATAATAATAAGTACTATTAATCCATGGATTAAAGTTACTTTTTAACGTTACTGTTCAAATTATTCAAAGCATAAGCGCCACTCATGCTAGAGTGTTACTAAATACTATTGGTTTAATAATAGTACTAAGTAATATAAATTTGTGAACTAGTATTTTTTAATGCTTTGTTCAACTCATATAAAGCACAGACGCCATTCATGTTAGAGTGTTGCTGAGGACTATTTTTTTAATAATAATACTAAGTCCTATCAGTTTATGGACTAAAGGTACTTTTTAACGTTACTGTTTAACTTATTCAGAGTACAAGAGCCACTCATGCTAGAATGTTATTAATTACTATTCGTTTACTAATAGTACTAAGTACTGTTAGTTTGTGAAGTAGATGTACTTTTTAATGTTATTGTTCAACTCATTCAAAGCAGAAGAGCCACTCATGCTAGAGTGTTACTAAGTACTGTTGTTGTCGTTGGTAGAACGCTTGCAAGCGAACAGGAAATGAGTCAAGTACACTAAAACAGAAAGTGTCGTAAGACAAGGATGCGTTTTTTTTTTTTAACATGAATTACGTTCGCATCACCTTCGAACAACGGTTCCAGAAGTTAAGCAATGTCGAACCTGGTCAGTGCCTAGATGGGCGACCTTTTGGAATAACAGGTGCTGTAAGTTTGGGTGCAATCACGGAGACGATCTCCAACTTCTGTTGGGTTCGTTATATTCACTTACCCGAAAATACCCTAGGGAAAAGGGATGACATCACATTTTCTCTGTAGGCTAATTAGTTAGATTCGTATCGCTAAACTATAATTATGTAAAAATGCCCTTAGAATCTAAAAATACTTTCTGGCTTTAAATAACCTGCAAAGGGTTGATAAACCGTAAAACCAATCAATCAAGACAAATCCCTTGTCTGTATAGATACTTCTTTGAATTTCTATATCACAAATAATTTGTCGTTACACATTGTTAAGTAGAGGTTCTGCATTTTGATTTTAATAATTTACTAATTTGATATCTCTCGCTTTGCTGACAGCAAGATGATCATCGAGGTTAAGTAATGTCGAGCCTAGATGGATAACAGCTTGGGAATGCGTGGTGCTGTAAGCTTCGAAGTACTGTTGGAGTGATGGATAATGGCTCGAAATTGTTAATCGGGGTGCCGAGTTCCAATTCCAGTTAGGTTCGTTATATTCAGTTAAATACCATTGGGAAAGGTATCGATCGAGCTACCCCCCAGCTATGGGTTAATTAGTATGAATTGTATCGCTAAACCATTATTATCTCCCAAAACACTTCTCAGAATCTAAACATATTTTCTGGTTTTGAATAACCCGTAAATGTTAATAAGCCGTAAAAAACGAATAAAGCATTATATTTTTGACCTATACAACGAGTTGATCCTAGTAGAACTAGATGACCAACCAGGATTTAATTTGGCGGACATAATCTTAACAATTTACGTTAAGAAGCTGAAAGTGATTTAATGACTGTTTCGTAGGCAACGTTACAAAAAAATTCGAGAGGAACGAATAACGTACTAAATATAATAAAACAGAAATCTGGTCGCCTGTAAAAGTGGCAATGAAAAGTTTTCGCTTTGATTTGGAAACGTCAAAATCAAACAAGTAGTTTTAATGTAGTTCCAGACAAAAAAAATGTGACACAGAAAGCCGAAGTTTTCTCGGAATAGGAAAAGTTGGCTTTCAGGGACTAAGCAAATTATTAAAAAAAAAAATAGAAAAAAAAAAAAAAAGGAAGGAAAGAACAATTTTTATTAAACATCTGTGTCATATACATCCGTCAATATGGCAGCGAACATATGCCAATACCTTACAGATGAAGAAAGACCCCAGACTATAGACTTGTGATTCTATAGTCGATTGCTTTAAAGAGGTTTTTAAAGGTTATGAAGAAAGACAGCTTGGAAAATTTAATGCTTACAGGGCATACTGAAGGAAAATGATGCTAGATGGTAACAGTAAGCTTAATTAGTTTGAATGGATGACAGATAGCTGACAGCGAAGAACGATAAAGTGCCAAAAGTTGCTTAGAGACACGAGAAACGGGAAGATGAGGAGAGATATGATCACCACTGTTCTGAAGAGACACGGCATATAAATAATAATGATAATGATATTTCTTAGCCTGCAGTGCTAAACGCAATTACGGAGACATTTATAATGATGGCAAAGGACCCAAGCTTAGAAAAGATTATGTGAGCATTATATTCAGACGATTGACATCATTGTGGTGGTTGGGTAAACTTGATATTGAAGATTGGCATAAGACAGGGCAATATAGCAACAAATGTTAGACGATTTCCTCAAAGATGAAAAAGAGACTCGAGGCGACAGCGATATGGTTTTACAGAAGGATGCTAAGGATATCATGGACCGAGGATGTAAGCAACGATGAGGTCTTGGAGCGGATGCAGACAATGAGGAGGTTTATACTTAACATCAGGAAGAGGCAGCTGAAGTTCCTAGGACATATAATGAGGAAGGAAAGCCTGGAGAATCTGATACTCACAGGTCGAATAGAGGGAAAGATAGACAATAGAAAGCAGCTCGTGACATACCTGGCGAGCTTGAGCAGACGGATGCCAGAACGTGGTCTGGGGGAGGTAGCAGAGAGAAAGAACTTGTTGAGGGCTGCAAGAGATAGAGGGAGGTGGAGAGCCATGATCGTCTATTTTCTGAAATGACACGGCACATAGAAGGAAAGAAGCAAGGCGTAAATGCAAACTATTATGCAAGGGAGGATTAGAGGGAGAGAAGCGAGAGAAAAGACTGAGTATAAGAAAGATTGAGGAAAAGACAAAAGATCAATGGGATTCAAAAAGAGAGAAGATGACGATCGAAGTTGCATTTAAAGTTTTGAAGGTTGCAGTTATCAGGGAAGCAAGTAAGAGGAAGGTAGTTACACAAGTGGGAAGTGCGATAAAAGTAACTGTTAGAGTAGAATTGGCAGTTGCATTTAACTATTTTAACAGTAAAAAGCACGCAGGAGGTTTCGGAGAGTGAAAGTGAGAGAAAAGAGTGTGTGTAGGGGTGATTGAGGAAAGGAAACAAAGGCAAGGTAACAGAAGATATCGATTGACGTTGCATTTAATTTTTTGAATATTGTAGTTATCATTGAAGCAAGCGAAAGGAAGGGAGTTCAAATGTCGGGAAGTGCGAGGAAAGAAAATATTAAAATAGAAGTTGTGGTTTACATTTAACAATTTCAACAGTAAAAAAGGTGGGATCTAGATGCCATTCTTTGGCTCGCTTAAATTAATGTAGTCGCGGCAGGAGTCAAAAAAAATTGCCAGTACAGTTGTCATGAAAATATTTGTAGAAAAGTCAGAGGGAAGCCACATCACTTCTGTGAGAAACTTCCTGAAGTCGAGAAGCCGATTCAGGAACGATTACATTACAGAACATTCTTTGGATTTTTTTAAAAGAATATCTAGATGAATAGCAGGCACACCAGACCAGATATGACAGCAGTATTCAATGCATGGACGAATGGTAGATTTGTAAATATGCAAGATGGACTCTGATGAGAAAAAAAAAACTTCTGGCACGACACAGTGACGTAATTTTCTTGCAGTAGATGCAGCAATTGATGAGGAGAAACGATATCAAGATCAGTTATAGAAGACATTATTCTTTGGGATTTTACCTTTCATACAGCGATATCAAAAAAAAAATATGCCAATAGACCAGACATAGTGATAAAAGGGTCTAAAAAATTGCTTTTTTATGTGTATGGCAGTATCATCCGGTTAAAATATATCCATTAAAGTGTTATGGTGAAACACACCTATTCTATAGTTAATAGACTCTCCCATCTAATATAAGTAGGAGTAGTAAAAGCGATGTCGGACGACCGGCAGAACGGTTGAACTCTCTTCCTTCGGGCGGGGAGGTAGACCGACCCTGAACCCGTTTATACGGGTTCAAAGAGTATATTTTTGGCCGAGCCCACGGGCTCGGAGATCCCACATTAAATCGGCCTTGTGCCACATGATGCCCTCGTGGGGTGGGGTGACTAAATACTAGTCGATGTCGGACGACAATAGTCGACACTTAGTCGAAAGTAGTCAGCGACCACAACAAGATTACTCTGCGTAATACCTATTATTTCAAGTTCCTAACGTTTTGTACGTCGAACTATTTAGTACCGATTTAGTACAAATACAAGCCTCCACTGTGAAATAACTCCACAACATAAAGAATATGAAAAATGGAAATATAAGAATCTTCAAATGGACATATAAGAATCTTCAAAATTAAATTGAAAAATATTGCACCTTGAAATTATTGTTAAACATATAATTGGAGGTCTTGGTGCGATGACATTAATATATAAACAAAATCATTAATATTCCTGTTTAAAAGAAAATGGCAGGTTCCTTGTACAATTCCATCAGTACCAGAATCATCGCGTTATTCTCAACCTTTCACGAGTACCGTAACACATTAGAGTCCTGGGGGCACCACATGTACTGCGACCAAAGTAGAAGTGGAGTCTCTTGGGCAAGACAACTTGACAGAGACCAACCGCTTCGAGGATGGTTTGAATTCACATTTTTCTTTATCCCAGACCGGTTGCCACCCAAGGCTATAGAACCCAGTCTGTTCTATTATTTACTCATAGATGGTGGAGAAGAGATGGAATTATACATTTCCAAGGGTATTAGCACGCAAATGAATATAATGCGCTTGAGCAGAATTAGAACGCTGCCCTCTGATTCATCAGTCCGTGCTGCAATCTATTACTCCATCAAGTACAAGAGCCAAACCAGGTCGAAAATGAAGTACTCCTGGTATATATGGACAGGAACTGCCTAGTCTTCAGTTTCCAGTCTTCACAGAGTCCCAAAGCTTTCCAGCGTTCTTGAGGGGGTGACAAATTAGATTTCACCCCACGACCCATTTTTCATAGACGAAACGTCACAAGACTCGCTACTCTGTCGCTTTATCCATATAAACTTTTTAGACGAATTCTATTCCATACTTCCACCAGTTCTTACCTTTACGGCTAAAGCCCGTCATGCCACGCACATTGTAGTAAACGACACCCCATTAGCTTAATATTCCGTTAGTGAGGTCTAAGTTCCACTAGAGTAGATCCTTCCCACGAATCACTGTTTAGTGGAACCGACTCCCAAGAGGATGCTTACCAGATCACTACAATCTTAACCTGTTCAAGTCTAGGGTTAACCATTATCTTCCTCACATATCTGCATAAACTATACCTTTTACTCTGTAGCCCTCTATATTGTGCGATTCCCGGGTCTTGGACAGTGTGAAAATCACCGTAAAAATGTTCTACTCAAGAGAGTATTAGCAATTTAAATATGTGCATATTAATTAACAATTAACATCTGACTCGACGCAAAGCAAATACCTATATTTACTAGCTGACTATACCCTAGTCCACGGGTAAAGTACTGGTAAGTGACAATAAAAGCTGGGCAGAGTAATGCAAGACAGGAGAACTTCATTGGTAACAAAGAAAAGAATACTGAGCTGTTACGTGTCATCTGTCCTTCATTACGGCAGCAAATGTTAGACGATTTCCTCAAAGATGAAGAAGAGACGCGAAGCGACGGAGATGTTGTTCTACAGAAGGATGCTAAGGATATCATGGACCGAGCATGTGAGCAGCGATGAGGTCTTAGAGAGTTTGCAAACAAGGAGAAGGCTTTTACTTAATATCAGGAAGAGGCAGCTGAAGTTTCTGGGACACATAATGAGGAAGGAGGACCTGGAGAATCTGATACTCACGGGCCGAATAGAGGGAAAGGGAGACAAGAGAAAGCAGCGCGTGACATACCAGGCGAGCTTGATGCCAGAACGTGGCCTGGGGGAAGAAGCAGTGGGAAGGAACTTGCTGAGAGCTGTAAAGGATAGAGGGAAGTGGAGAGCCATGATCACCTAAGTCCTGAAAAGACATGGCACATGAAAAGAAAGAAGTGACAACAACAACAGCAACAACAACAACAACAACAACAACAACAATAATAATAATAATAATAATAATAATATTTGATTCCACCAAAAAGAAAATGAAATATTTGAAAAATAGGTAGTGGTGAAGCTATGGCGGAATCTGTTGAAGTAATTCACGTAGTAACGGATGCGCTTAAACTCCATCTAGGAGATTAAAAGTGTATTTTTGGGAAATTGAAATTCCAACCAAGTTTATAAAACTTCAGGAAACTGCCTTCATTTAATCGGAGATGATCAGAAAAATTCTTCATTTAACACCATGCCTCAAGAACAGAATTTCCATTAATCACATCAATGTGCATCATTAATATAGCAAGAGCGATAGCAATATTAATAATTTGAAATTAATCTTGTATGAATGCATGTATATTTGTTCTCGAGATACAGCTTAATTATATTATCACTACATATGCTATTTTATAAAACTCTAATTTTGTATGCATGTATATTTGTTCTCGAGACACAACTTGAAGAATACAGATTACTCTGACTAATTTAGAAGCATATTGTTCGTTGTCCACCTGCCGAATGCAGTGACAAATACCATTACAATTAGACAAGGGGTCCTTGAGCTTAAGTCGTTTTTGTTTTCACAGCATTTGTAGTAGGATATTCAGTAATACTTTTCCATACAGATTCTTATATAAACCCTTGTATATAAACAAACACTTGCATATAATATTTTAACTATTATATGTGTGATAAATAATAAACATTCCTAATACATTACAAAAACATTGTAAAATAAATTTAAATATACATAACACAACATATATCTATACAATTCAGTACACTACATTAGAACATTATCATAATATCTCGGAGGTCTGGCAAGTACTTGATAGATGAAGAGGCTATGTTGGTGTGCAATTGTAAAACGTAACCTGTATGGATGGAAAATTGTGTCACGTGTCTTGGTGGCGAATAAATAACTAGATACATGCTGGTTTTTCCCCGTTAAGTATTTTGAATTAAATGTTAGGGGAAAACAATGTATAATAAAAAATATAATTATTATTTTTAAAAAATTATCTAGAAAATAAATGAAACTAAGTGCACAAAAAGGAGGCATCCACTTTATATTACTTCGACTTAATACTGGGAAATGATCTCCATCTTCGAAAATCATCATATGTAATGTAATCAGTTCATCGTAATTAACTATGGTTAAGTGGAATGTCTTCTCCTCCTGACAAATTAAGAGTTATTCGTGGAATATGAAATGTTAAAACTACTACATTTATTTCAATGACATCGTATTAATAATTTGTTGAAAGTTTTCCTGTTTTTTCTGTTGTTATGCATTTATTCAGAAATTCTTTAAAATTTTCTCTAATTTAAATTTCTTTAAGTGATTTTTATTGCACGTGATCTAAGTAATATTGTATAATGTGATTAGTAACGATTATTACTATGAGTTGTATTGCAGATACAATTAAAGTATGTGTAATTATTAATAAAATTGTTAATATTGTTAACTCATCATTTTGTATCATGAAATATTTTTAAAAGGAATCCAACCGGTTTATGCGTTGGTCTAGTTCTTTATAAAAACGGGAAAAATGTCAGATCATGATGAAATCAGTACAGTGAATCAAATAGAATGAAAAAATAGTCATACTCAATAGTAGATATTCTTATATCTCAGTGCGCACATCAATGGGCATGCGTGATAGAGCTCCAATGGTTAAGCGATCAGGAACTCTTCGCTTTCAACACTTCAATAATAGTGGTAGATGGCATGAATTGAATCAGTGAGTTAACTCGGGAGAATTTGACTTCGTTATGCAATTAGTTAGATCTGTATTTTCCTGATATAAATGATTTTCATTTTCAACTCTTTCGGAATCCTTTTTTCAATTAATCCCAGATTACTTTCAGACAATTTAGAAGATCAATTTTTTACTGAGTCAGGGACCAAAGATCTTTATGAAATCTCACTCTTTTCAAATGTTGGTGTTCCATGTAGAAGCCATAATCATTTCCTTTTTCTTCTTCTACCATGTCCTTTCAGGACGTGGGCGATCATGGCTCTCCACGATTTCCTATGCTTTGATGTTCATGATAAGTTTTCTTTTTTTTACCATATATTCTAGTCCTTGTTTTGGTATCCATTTACACAAGTCCGTTAGGTAGATTATTCGCAGCTTTCAACAGTCTTTCTTGCCTTCAGTTTGCCCTGTGAGTTTCAAATTCTCCAAGCATTCATTATTCATTGTGTGTCCTAGAGATTTCAGCTCTCTGTCTCTTTTAGATTCTGATTAAAAGTATCTTTTTTTGTCCGTTTTCTTTAAGAATTCCTAGTTTTTTCATTTCTAATATATTGTTACTGTTTTTTTATTGCTTTGGGGTTAGCTTTTGAAAGGTATAATTCTCTAATTCAATGCGCCTTTGGATTTTACTGTAATATTTTTCGTCCTCTTACAAAGGACATCCTTGATATATAAATTGTCGTACTAGCTTTATTATGGTATATCCAGTTCGTACTTTGCATCTTGGGCTGTTTCTCTCGCTGACAGCTATACATTTTTATTGTTGATACCTTGTCAGTTTACCCGCTTTTTTTTACCCCCCTTCAGTAGGAGATCCTGCAGTTTTCCTGTGTCTGCTATCAATAATCTGTCATAGTTTGTAAAACCTATGTGATAAGACTTTTGCTTTTACGAATCACTTAGCGTTGTGAATAAGATTTCTCGGATGATTAAAATCAAATTTCTTTTAAGACTGACAATTGACAGCATACTTATGTGTCTGTCTGAAACGGTTCACTGAACTGATTTACTTGCTGACAAGAGCCAAGCTAGTCCATCACATGAAATGTGTCACAAAGTATTGAATAATATTATAAACAAATGATAAAATTGCGATACCTATTCTATGGTACCCCATGTATTTTATACCCAAAGGTATTGAATGCAGTCAGGCAGGACGAAAGGATAACTTTGCTTTATGGCAGACCAAGATAATATTATTAGAAATAGTGAACGCCAGTCGACATATTAAATGTCCTTCATGTATCTGAGCACAAATTTTAATCTGAGGTAATCGTTTTATTTGACAGAAAACAATATATTTTATTAGACATTCTTATAGGTAAAAACAAATCAGTTCAATATCATTTCAATCAGCTTTGATCAAACTATAGTAAATTTAAAAGTATCTAAATGAAGTATGAGATTACAGAGCATGTTTTCCTTAATTTTTAAGATTACTGTCGTTCTTTTAAATTATATAAAAATTGCTCTTATTTTCTTCAAGTATATTTTTACAGATATTTCCCCTGTAGAAAAGAATTGTTATGTCTCTGGCGTTCAGTTTGTCAATAAGGATATCAACATCTAATAAAAACCCTACCTATGATAAAAATGCATTTCTCTGATATTTTAAACTAAAAGAAATATTTATTTTAATTCAGATTAATTAAACTTTAAATTAGCTAATATTCTTCAAATATAATTTCAGAAACGTATATTTTACTTTTGAAATATTTTTAATAAACAGAATTTTTGAATTTTAGCCATTTTTGATTGTCAAGACGGTCAAAATGGCTAAAATCAGAGATTGTTTTTGCTATTTAAAAATAATTCCAATCAATTTACATTCCATTCGAATACAAGAAAGTATTTTGCATACTGAAAATATTACATTTATGCTATTAGTTTGCAATAAAAATTAAATAAAATCTCCAAGAATTACTTTTCATTTTTAAAAAATTATTTGAAACCACATGTATAGCGTTTCTTGGCGCTACACACACACACACACACACACACACACACACATATATATATATATATATATATATATATATATATTTTTTTTATTTTAAAATATATATTATACTCTATTTTCCATAATTCTGCTACATACGTTTCTGGTTTAGCGACTTTCTTCAAGCAAAGAATAGATATTTCCACATATTATGCCTAGTAGTGATTCAAATGTCTTTCTTGGACTTGGTGATAAATGTTTTTATATATATATTGCATATAGTTCTCTTGTTAATATTTCGTTCTTTCGCGTGGTACGACGTCATAGAACTTCCAGTTCTTATCAGAAAATTAAGCACCTTCCGGCAGACACATCCTACTGGAGGAGGCATAATTTTCTGATAAGATTTCTCGAATATTCAGGCCGGTAGTTGTAGGTGGATAAAAAGTACTGTTCCATTAAAAAACAGAGCTTCTACTAGAATATGAGTATCTATCTAAAATAACGTTCAAACAAAATAAATTAAAAATAACAATATGTCGCATTTAATCCATTTCTATATATATATATATATATATATATATATATATATATATATATATATATATATATATAAAAAAAAAGAAGAGGTGCCGCACACGTTTTTGATTGTAATGTGGATTTTTAAAAAAATAAAAAAAATATTATGCTTTATTTTCCATAATTTTACTACACGTGTTTCTGGTCTCGCGACCGTCTTCAGGTCAAAGCGGAGATTTACACATATTATTAAAAATAATTATTTTTTTCCTTATGTTTTTCAATGTTAAATATTCTCGATTTGAGACATTCTCTGTTTTTGTGTTAATAATCCGAATGTCTTTCTTGAATTGGCAATGAAGAGTTCTGCGCGATGGGTCATAAAAAAATTAAGGTTGGTCCAAGAGAAATGGGGAATTACTTATCGGCATTTTACCTGAAGAAGGTCGCGTAACCAGAAACACGTGTAGTAAAATAAAGCATGATATTTTTTTTTTAAAAAAACTCCACATTACAACCAAAAACGTTGGCGGCACCTCTCTTCTCTTCTTTTTAATATACATACTTTTCTCTCGTTGGAACCACTACAACCTCTTTCTTTTTTATATATATATATATATATATATATATATATATATATATATATGTGTGTGTGTGTGTGTGTGTGTGTGTGTGTGTGTGTGTGTGTGTGTGTGTAATATCAATTGATGAGTTTTTTCAATCCAACAATATTTCTAGTAAAGTAACTTTTATAGTAAAAAGAACTATTAAACCCACTCAAAAACTTTTATTTCTTTTGGCTGATTAGTACTCAATCCAGTGTTTGCAAAATCAATGACAACCATAAAAAATGACATACCACTGTCTGACCTCAAAATTATAGCAACCAAAATGCATTAAAGGAGGAATAAAAGAATTAGGAACATTTGATTTTTTTTTCTCTCCCTTTTATTCTATTGTTTTATTCCTGTTTCATAAGCTTCGTTTTATCTAACCTAAGACAAGTCTCCGATTAATTTCTTGTTCGTTGACATTTAACCCTGCTCTCTTCTACATAAAGGTCTGGTATGTTTTCGTGATTGCTAGCGAGTCTGGTAGTCTGTGATTTGAACTGCTGTCTGTGCTGATCCGTATCATGCTATGATTTGTTGCCGCTGTTTCCTGGCCTTATAATTGCTTCTTCTGAACTGTCGCACCTTTCTCTTTTCTTTTCTTACCATATTTAATACAATCAAATTTCGGACGTTTCAGCATAGGGTTACGTTCAAAAATGTGTGTTCGTATTAGACACACACCGAAGCTGATTGTAGAGGGTGTGGCAGTAAAATCCGACACTTGACAAAAAGAAAACGAAATAGGCAATAAAAACAAAAATTGTATATGCAGAGACCCGACAGTTTGACAACTAACTAACGTTTTTCTCTTTACCATTTTCCAGGATGGAATATGAGCGAAGTGAAGCGGTAGTAGCTTCTTTTCGCGTCGGGAAGAAACCTGCGGAAGTGATGGCCTGGTTTGGGTCCAAGAGGACCATGGTCATGGACATTTGGAGGAAGTGGAAGGCGTGTGAGAACAAGGACGAGTTTACTGCCTAACGAAAGGCCCACGACGTTCGTTCTTCGGCCGTTAAGACCGACGAGTTAGTTCGTCACCGCCCGTCAAGGAGACAGTCGACAATGATGGAAGCCAGAACTACGCCGAAATCGCCGCTTACATAGGCTATCACAAGTCTGACGATCTGCCGAACGATCAAGAAGGATATTGGTCACTCCTCCTACCGCATGTCTCACAGCATGCTCATCACGAATGCCTCCAAGGAGTCGAGGAAGATCAAGGCAGCAGCTTTGCTGAACGAGCTCAAGCACGGGTCCGTCGAGATGTTGAGGTTCTTCTCTGAGGTAAAGAATTTCATCCAGGACCAGACGAGCAACAGGCAGAACGACAGGTGGATCTGCAAAAACATCGAGGAATGTCCTGTCGTGAACCATACGAAGTTTCCCTCCTCTGTCATGGTCCTTGGCGTCATCTCCAGCGAGTGGGACGTCATGCTTGCGTTTTTCTTTTAAAAGGGCCTGAGAGTCACGACTGAGACCTACCAGGAGGTACTAAGGAGCGCGGTGAAGCCCTGGATGGACGAGATCGCCGCCGGACGCCCCTATGTCTTCCAGCAGGACACCACTCCTGCATACAAGGCCAAGACGACCCAAGCGTGGCTGCTCAACAATGTTCCTCACCACTGGTCACCGGACTTGTAGTTGCCCTCTTAAGCCGACTGTAACCTCCTTGACTATTTCTTCGAGGCCAAGACCAACAAGCACGCCCACAACACCGTCGAATCTCTGAAGGCTGCCTGATCGCCGCCATGGACAAGGACATGGTCGCCAAAGCGTGTGACTCATTTCGCGCGCGCCTTGAGATGGTCGTCGCCCGACGGTGGTTAAATTGAAAAATAATGTAGTATGTAAGTGTTATATCGTGGATAATACGATATAAGCAACTAGGTAATTCCTAGTGGAAATATTACGCTAAACACAAGGAATTAGGTAAAACAAATAACATGGGTTTTATTGTACGGGAAGTACGATGAGTAAAAGTTCTTAATAATAATAATAAGGAAAACGGGAGATACGTCACGGAGATCCGTAGTGGTACTGCTACTACACTACTTCGTCATGTCTTTTATTTTCTCCTCATTCACGTCTCTTTAGACTGACCAATCACTGTCGGGGTGTGATAGGTTGTTCCAATATAACACTAAGTCTAGCTGTTGCTTAATAAACTGTCGGGTCTCTGCATATACAACTTTTGTTTTTATTGCCTATTTCGTTTTCTTTTTGTCAAGTGTCGGATTTTGCTGCAACACCCTGTACTTTGGTGGGCACATTTTAGATGGGGTTGCACCTTCTTTTGACTTTAGCGTTCGACTTCCAGCAAAGAAAAGTAGAAAACGAAATCACACGACTGAAATTCTCGTTTCGAGATTATCCATGATTAAAATCTTTATTCTCCAGATAACTTTGGATTTAATTCTGTGGTCATCAATTTTAGATTTTCCTCGTATGTATAATTACGGGAGGGTGCAGAAAGTTTCTAGGCACAACTCTTGACCCAGAGTAGCACTACCTTCTCAAATGACTCGATGTCGGCTTCTGTGTTGAGTTTGAGGCCCTGTTGGAAGATGAATGCAGGCATAACGTCGCCATTACTAGTGATCACTCCAAACACATTCGTAATCATCATTAAACTCATACAACTCTTTCTGAATCCTCTGCACTGTTCACAGGTTGACAGCCAAATACTCTGAAATATTCGTATTGTAATTTCCGGTGCGAATGCCAAGCAGTACTGCATGGTTTTTCCAAATTTCTGGCGGAGTGAACTACATCATGGTGCTCTTTTCCTCTCAGACGGTGACCAAATGAACCAACTATACTGTACAGTCGACAAAAAAACAAAAAAACAACGAGCATGCGCGAAATTAAAAATATATAATGGCGACAATTTACCCATCGTACCCCCCATATATATATATATATATATATATATATATATATAGAAAAAGTTTCAAATTAAAAAATAATAATGTTTTATTTTATGAAAGTATTTATTTATTTATATATATATTTGATATTTCAAATTGTCCTCAATTTTTCATCAGAAATAACTGTTTGTTACAAATAAATTAAAATTACTGTTTGTTAGCAAGTAGCTAATTTATTTATTTAATTTATTTGTAACAAACAGTTATTTCTGATGAAATTAATAAGTGTGGGAAAAACTGAAGGGGTTTGGAAATTTCTTCCGAATTCTTAGGTTGTGGTATCATAAATTGTTTCTGACAGCGCTTTCTTTTTTAAACCCATAAGTCGACGTGGTTGCCGTAAGTTATAAAATAGTTTAAGTTAAAATTGTCAAAATAAACGGAACACTTTTATAAAATATGAGTTGACCAATCCCACAAATTAGACACCGGAAAGTATGTATGTATGCCTGTATCTATCTATCTATCTATCTATCTATCTATCTATCGATCGATCGCAACTCTCTTCATGATTTATCTGTCTAGCTGTCTGTGTTGCGTGCGTGCGTGTGTGTGTTTTTGTCTGCGTTATACGCATGAAGGTGCGGATAGTGTAACGGATGTCGGCGTGCCGAGTTCAAACTCTAGTCGATTATGTTTCGTCCACCTCGCGCTAATGTTCTTGGCATGGCAAAATAGAATATCTCGACTTGAGGTGTGAACCACTCTAGGAGAAGTACCACTGAATTAAAAACCAATGTGAAGAGATATGGAGTCAGTCAGGCTCTCTGACTCTATCTACGACACTGCGGTTAAATCCGTAGTATAAGTGCTACCCTGAAAACCTTAATGTTGTTACGGGACACGTGACATGATTTTTATATTGTACTAGACGACCTGTGACCCGTTATGTCACTGACGGTTCAGGTCATAAAAAAATTGAAGTTGATTTCAACATTCCATTAAAATGAAAGTTAATTTTATTATGATTCAGTAAAATATTTTAATTGATTTGTGTCATCATTGGTCTGGTTTACAAGTCCATTTTACTGATTGTTTACAGCATTTAATAGGAATAGAATTTCCGCTATAAACTTGATCTTCAAATCAGATTAACTTACAAATATTTTTAATATGCCAAAAATATTTTAAAATCATATTCTCTTGAAATAATTTTAAATATACCAAAATTTTTTTTTTTACATATTTAAAATAGTGTTTGTTTAAAGAAAGTTGAATTATAAATAATTACTTTACAAACAACTGGATGAAACAGCAAAGTGGATCTCTTTGAGTCAGTCTTTCACTTAAATATATTAATTAAAAAATCTCTTTAAAGAAAGTTAACGAAAATACCTACTGTATA
>CAHIKZ030003940.1:1362500-1425000 GCA_903632075.3 Acanthosepion pharaonis
TCTCGTCCAACTCTCTACCTTTACAAGAAAAAGATCAGATCTAAAATGGAGAACTGCTGTCAATATGACAGCAGTTCTCCATTTTAGGTCTGATCTTTTGACAGGAGCAGCCAGTCCCCACCTTCCAGTTTCAATAGATTTCAAAAGCCTTTCCGCGTTCTTTTTGTTTCACCCTGTAACTCTGTTGTGGTGTCCTCCCTCTACAGAGTCTATGTTGGACTCTTCCACCTACTATAAGATTAATAGGAGAGAACGCTTTTGGGGGAACAGTCGCATAGATTATTCAACTGTCAAACTCTTTGAGAGGAACTCGGACGAAGCTTTGCCGCAGGGTAAAGTTTAGTCCGGGCCGAGACTACGGGTTCGGAATACTCACAATAAACCGGACTTGTGCCGCATACACCCTCGTAGTGGGGGGGGGGCTGTTAAATATTAAAAGTCGAATAGATTGTTCAACTGTCCAACTCTCTGCCTAGGCAGAGAGGAACTCGGACGAAGCTTTGCCGCAAGGCAAAATTTCGTCCGGGGAGGTAGACAGATCCCGAAGCCGCTTATGCGGGTTCAAAGGGAATATTTTTTGGTCGAGACTACGGGCCCGGAGAAACTCACGTTAAACTCGGCCTTGGGCCACATATATTCCTTGTGGGGGGACTGTTAAATATAACAGTCGCATAGATTGTTCAACTGTCGAACTTTCTGTCTCGGCAGAGAGGAACTCGGACGAGGCTTTGCCGCAAGGCAAAGTTTCGTCCGGGGAGGTAGACAGTCCCTGAACCCGTTTAGGTGGGTTCAAAGAAAATATGTTTGGTCGAGCCTACGGACTCGGAGTACCCACAATTAACCGGCCTTGTGCCACATACACCCTCGTGGGGTGCTGTTAAATATTAACAGTCGAATAGATTGAACGCTGCTCAACTGATACACACTCACTAGTCGTGTCATACTCTTCTGTTGTACTTACTGCTTAATATATGATATTTCTGTAATACTTGTTTTGTTATTTCTTTAATCATTTACTTGGTCACAACATCTTGATCTCATCCTCGTCGCCAAGATTCGAGGATAGCCATCTACTAGAGCGACTCCCTAATCCCCATTGCAGACGCTTGCTCAGTTAGATTTTTTGTATTTGTTCAATACCATCAGAGCAAACCTTAGTTGCAGTTTTGGGGAAAGAAGCGTTTTATTTAGCGTGATCAACAATCTGAAGAAGGCTGGCTCACTCAAAACCTCGGTTACGATGACTTGTGCCTTCGTGATAGCACAGCCATCGACGACATCCAAGGGTTCCGTCTACCCAGTGTCACTCACAGGGCTTAGGTCAACCCTTAGTGTGGTTTCATGATCAGAAAGTGAATGTTCTATCCACTCGGCCAAGTGTTTATTTAAAAAAAAAATGTAGACACGAGATAACCATTTAGTGTCAACATACTTACACAGTTAAGGCCCGCAATGTCACATCCTCAGGATTGATCCATCCTCCTTCCATTTATACTCTATTGATTACATGGAAGTTCTTTTCAGCTTCTTTCTGGGGAACCAGTACTTGGTGGAACAGACACCTGAGAGAATGCTTTTCCGATCACTATTTACCTTCTTCAAGTCGAGGGCCTGCCGCTATCTATTCTACATATCGTCATAATTTGCATTTATTTGCTCCACATCTCAATACAAGAACCACTTAGAGTTATCCTCACCTTTGATTGGATGCGCGAAAGCGTTCGTACGGCTTTGTGGATGATTAATTATTTTCTACCCTACAACATCTTTCCTCACAGGCGGGATGTTGCTTGCCTCTTGCTACTCTATCGCCATTTTCACTGCAGATGTTTCCTTAGTTACACTAGTCTAGGCTATTCTACAGCTTGGGTCCGAGATGCGCCTGATCCACATTCACGTCATTGGCGAGGTGTCAGTTCAGCACAGAACTGTAGCAATGTTCAAATGTCGTCCGAGAGGATAATTACCTGATCACTACCTCTTCCAGTCGTTGGCCAACCGTTATCAATTCCATATATCTTCATAATATGTAACCTTATATGCCCGTCCAATCATTTTGTAGGCGTCTACCTTGAGTGGCACTTATGCCTTATATTAACTGAACAATATTAAAAATTGAATACGATTAATTTTTCATTTTAATCCTAATTCTGAGCGCCCTGGGTAAGACGATAAACTACATTCGACAGCAAGGACTTTGGCCAGGAGGTTTTGAGGAGCGTTGAACCACCTCTGGTGTCCTCAGGTCCACCGTAACCTGAATGGTAGCACCTGTTAGGATCCCAGTTATGCGGAAATAGTTAACCCCTGAACAGGGTCAAAGCACTACAAAAATAGGTTTTAGTACTATCCAATCGGTTGTGAACTGGGGCAGGAATTGGCTGGTCAACTTCAATGATTCAAAAACAAAACTGCTCTCTATTAATCACCACAGAGATCCTTTCCTGCACTCCATTAGAATGTCTGACGCTCAACTTCTCGAGAGCAACCCTCTGAGGCTGCTCGGTCTCACATGACTGCTGACCTGAGATGGAACAAATACATTGAGTCAATGGCTTCGTCCACCGCAAGGAAAGTTGGCTCCCTGTGCCGCGCCAGGAAATTTTTCTCCCCGGAATCGATCCTCCAGATCAACAAATCAACAATTCGCCCTTGCATACAGTATTGCTGCCATATATGGTCTGGAGCCCCTTCTGTTTGCCTCGGGGTTCTTGATAGGCTCCAGAGGCGGATATGCAATATAATTGGCCCTCCCCTGGCATCTCGTCTACAGTCGCTCTCTCACAGATGCGCCGTCGCCTCTCTCTGGCTGTTTTACAAATACTTTCATGGCAATTGCTCCGAGGAGCTGCATTCGCTGGTTCCTAGACTTCATGAGTTCAAGCGCCCTACGAGGCTGGCATCCCGCTCTCACCCCTTCACTGTCGAAACTCCTAAATGTAGTCGTCTCTTCTACTCCAATAGCTTCATGCCTCGCACCTCTCGCCTGTGGAACTCCCTTCCCTATTCCAGTTTCCCTGAGAGCTATAATCTCCAGCTATTCAAATGTAATGTCAATCGACATCTCCAGTTGCCTTGATCTATCCACTACCCTCATCCTTTCTTCTATCACTCCTATCTGCTCTTGCTCCAAATTTTCTGTAACCCCTTGCGTCCTAGTGGCTTCCCGCCTTGCTTGGGTGAAACGCTTAAAAAAAGAAAAAGAAAATAAGTAATACATTTTTGTAAAAAATTATTGCCAGTAATGGTTTTTTGAAGAAAAAATTATTACCAGCAATACATTTTTAAAAAAAAGAAACAAAAAAAAAACAAAAAAAAACAAATATTATCAGCAATACATATTTGAAAAAAAAATAATACCAGCAATCTTGGTATCAAATAACCCATTGAGGTTGATATGCCGTAAACCAAACCAAATCTCATTCTGATTTAATCCTCTCCCTCCCCATCATTACATGTTTCACTTTTCTTTTCTCTCAAACCGTCTCAATCTATTTCTTTCTTTCTTTCTTTCTTTCTTTCTTTCTTTCTTTCTTTCTTTCTTCTCCTCGTTCAATCGCTTCTATCATTTATTCTGTTATCTCTTTCCCCTTGTTTAAATCTTTTAAAAAATACCTTTTTCAAAGTCTACTTTCCTATCCCTTTTAGATATCGGATATGCATTTCAATAGATGCAGCAATACATTCAAAATCAGGGTTGGCCTCGGACGCTACTGCCATGTTCATCTTGGCCAGGCCCATCATTTACCGCGTGTATGGGGACCAAGACGCCACGTGCTCAAACGAAGCCTCGTTCATTAGCTCAGAGTAATTGATAGTTTCAATCGAACCAGCCTATGGTTGGCCGACTTCGGGACACACCCCTCACCTGATACACCTTCTCGCAGCGGGGATCTATAATTGACGCACTTCAACCGTCCCTATCTTCACTTTCTTTCTTTCTTTCTTTCTTTCTTTCTTTCTTTGTCTCATCCAATACCTTTTAGTTTGCTTGTTCCTGCACCTTTAACTGCTCTACTTCTTTGAAACTGGTTCAAGATTCAATCATCTTGATTTTGAATATGTGTCCTTTTTTTTTTCGTTTTCCTTAAAATTTCTTTATGTAGATTCACAGTGGATGCATGGGTGATGTTATGAATAGCGGTTCGGAATGATAAATCAGAGAGCCGAGTTCGAATTCCAGTGGGGTTCGTTACATTCACTTAAGTGCAAATACCAGATTTGTTTTCATTTTACTTACGCCTTCCAATCATGGTATTCTCAGCATCTTTATATGGAACCAAATTTCTATTGCCTCTTAGCTTCTCTTTCCCTGCCATAATAGTTTGCTTTGGTTTGGTTTGGTTTGTTTTACGGCATATCAACCGCAATGGGTTATTTAATACCGAAAAATTTTTTATTGCTGGTAATTTTTTGTTTCAAAAATGTATTTTTGGTAATATTTTTTCTTCAAAAATGTATTGCTGGTAATATCTTTTATTTTCCAAAAATGTATTGCTGGTAATATCTTTTTTTTCTCCAAAAATGTATTGCTGGTAATATCTTTTTTTTTTCTCCAAAAATGTATTGCTGGTAATATCTTTTTTTTTTCTCCAAAAATGTATTGATGGTAATATCATTTTTTTTCTCCAAAAATGTATTGCTGGTAATATCTTTTTTCCCATAAATGTAATGCTGGTAATAACCTTTTTTTTTTTTCAAAAATATATTGCTGGTAATATCTCTTTTTTCTTTTCAAAAATATATTGCTGGTAATATCTTTTTTTTTCAAAAATGTAATGCTGGTAATAACCTTTTTTTCCCCAAAAATGTATTGCTGGTAATGTCTTCTTTTTTTTTCAAAAATATATTGTTGGTAATATCTTTTTTCAAAAATATATTGCTGGTAATATCTTTTTTTTCTTTTCAAAAATATATTGCTGGTAATATCTTTTTTTTCAAAAATGTATTGCTGGTAATATCTTTTTTTTCCAAGAATGTATTGCTGGTAATATATTTTTTTTCAAAAATATATTGCTGGTAATATCTTTTTTTTTGAAAAATATATTGCTGGTAATATATTTTTTTTCCAAGAATGTATTGCTGGTAATATCTTTTATTTTTTTTCAAAAATGTATTACTGGTAATATCCTTTCATTCCAAAAATGTATTACTGGCAATATCTTCTTTTTTTTTTTCAAAAATGTCTTGCTGATGATATCTTTTTTTTTTTTTTTTTTTTTCAAAAATGTATTACTCGTAATCCTTTTTTTAAAAAACGTATTGCTGGTAATAATTTTTTTTACAAATTATTTCTGTTATTAAAACATATTTTTACAATTTCATAGTGTTTTGACCCCAGTTTGGGGGTTAACCATTTACCTATATTTGGGATACTAACAGGTGCTACTACCCCGGTTCAGGGTAGAACTGGGAACACCAACAATTAAGAATCGGTTCCACGCTCCTCAAAATCTCCTGATCAGAGGCGTTGCTGTCAGATGTAGTTAATCGTCTTACCCAGGACGCCTGCCATAAAAAACGATATTCAATCGCAGTCCTGCACACCCTTTTTGTTTCTGACGCTTTTTCGCTATTCTCATGAGCTTCTCGCATTTTGTTTTCCCATTGTTCATCATATTTTCCCATATAGTTGAATAACTGTGTTTACTTGATTTTGATATCTTCATAATTGCCATCTTGACCGAGTCAACCTGTGCCAGAAAATTAGAAACTGGGGCATCGTCTCTAAAAGTACGCGTATGGCAATAAGAAAATAGCGTGCCTAGTGAATGAAAAATAATTAGCTCATAACTGAGAGATGCGAAGAATAGACAGATACATGGTATTTCTGAGGTCATTTGTGCGAATGTCAAGGCAACAGTCTAAACAGGATTTTAAACTCAACCCACTGATTTCGCTTTTCACGCCGTACAAATATCCTTATTTTACTGATAGTTCAGCCAATACAAAACCTAAGGGTTACTTAAGGTAGAATGTTACTGAGTGAGGGAGGAGAAAATAAGAAGTGCATATTATGGGATGTGTAGAGAGGAAAAAGTGAGAAGTGCATATTATGGGATGTGTAGAGACGAGGAAGTCAGAAGTGCATATTATGGGATGTGTAGAGAGGAGGAAGTAAGAAGTGCATATTATGGGATGTGTAGAGAGGAGGAAGTAAGAAGTGCATATTATGGGATGTGTAGAGACGAGGAAGTCAGAAGTGCATACTATGGAATGTGTAGAGAGGAAGAAGTGAGAAGTGCATATTATGGGATGTGTACAGAGGAGGAAATAAGAAGTGCATATTATGGGATGTGTAGAGAGGAAGAAGTGAGAAGTGCATATTATGGGATGTGTAGAGAGGAGGATGTCAGTTGTGCATGCTGTGGGATGTGTAGAGAGGAAAAAATAAGAAGTGCGTACTATGGGATGTTAGAGAGGAGGAAGTAAGAAGTGTATTATTTGGGTTGTGTACCGGTTGATCCTGGACTTGAAGATGTTAAGATTTTAGTGGTAAGGGGAGCATCCTCTCAGGAGTTTGTTTCTCAAAGTAGCAGTTCTGGCAAAGAAGCAATCCCAGTGGAACTTACACCTTACCAAGTTAACACGAAGCGTGTGGGAATGAATTCTCATCGCGAACTTGGCATCGCGGGTGCTAGCCGTGACGGTCTGCACTGGAGAAAGTAAGGAACGTAATTCGTGTGACCATCTAGGATAGTAATAGGGATAGAGTAGTGAGAGGCTAACAACGTTTCGTCTGTGGGACTTTTTTCTTTAAAATTTCCTCGTTGCTCACATGTTCAGTTTATTTTATTACCAGGAATCTTTTGTAAAAACGCATCTCAAGTCACCTCATCATTCATCGCCGCATAGAAGGATTGAAATTGCCTGACAGACGCTCTTTTCACAACTGTCGTATTTTTTTATACTTCATTTAGCTTTTGGGATGTATATTTCGCGGCTTTGCATGTCATTGTCACATGCTTCCATCTATTCTCCAGTTTAAATATCTCTACGTTCTTGAAACCATAACTACAATTTTTAATTCGCATTTTCAGCTGTCACTTTTACTAATAACTAGAGTTTCTTTCTACGTACGATTAATGGCTATTCCTTTCTTCATATCTTCTTTACCTAAAAACGGAGTATTAAAAAAAAATTTCAAAATCGCTGTTCTTTTAAATTTTAACTAATGGATCTGGAGATTAATGGATATGCAGATTAATCAACATCGAATTATTTCGACCAAGCAATATTTAACCATAGTGACCATAAAATGGGGTGTCAAAAGGATGGTTACTCCTTTTAGTGTATACGCTTTTAACTCACTCAGCAATGTTTATTGACTTAAAAAGAGTAATAGAGAATATTATAGTTATTCAATTTTTTTTTCATTTATACTTCGGTGACATTTCTGTAAAATTATGAATGAAAAAACTTGTTTTCATAGTTTTTTTTTTTTAATCTTTTCACCCCAGGCATGGCGGGAGTGCCACTAGCACGCAAGGGGTTACAGAGGATTGAGAACAAGAGTAAAGAGGAGTGATAGAGAAAAAGAGAAGCATGGGGAATTAGATCAAGGCATCTGGAGATGTCGATTGACATTGCATTTGAATAATTGATGATTATCGCTATCAGGGAAGCAGGTAAGTGAAAGAGAGTTCCACAAACGAGAAGTGCGACACATGAAGCTATTGGAGTGGAAGAGTCTGAAACATTTAACCGTTTATACAGTAAAAGGGTGGGACTGAAATGCGGACCTGTTGGCACGTTTAAATTCATGCAATTTGGGAACTAGCGAAAATAGATCATCGGAGCAGTTACCGTGAAATTATTTGTAGAAAAGACTGAGGGAAACGACGGCACGTCTGTCAGAGAGCGACTGTAGACGAGATGCCAGATAAGGGCCAATCACATTGCATATCCGTCTCTGGATTTTGTCAAGTTCCTTAAGACGAACAGCGGGAGCTCCAGTCCATATACGACAGCACTATTCCATAATGGTGAATAATAATATTGTATTGTATTTGGTTAACATATTTTGATAATTTTATAATTTTTAAATATTTTTTTTAATAAAAACATTTCTTTGAAAATGTATTTCTTTCTAAAATGGTAAAGAATATATCTTTATAAAAAGTATATAATAAATATCGCATTTTATATGGTTCAAACATTGTTATAATCTCGTAAATAAACATTGCCGAGGGAATGAAAACTGTATACAAAAATAGCGTTTATTTACGTTATTCGGACTGTTATCTTCATCTTCATTGCCATATTTATAACGTTTCAGCCGTTGTACTATCCGGCCTTCTTTAGGTGATTGCAATTTCGAAACAAACCCTTTACTTCGTCCACCGGGTTAGATTGTTCTAGTTCTACGTACCATGCCTCTTCCGGATGTCTGAGTTATTTCCCTTTAACTCATCTCTTCTATTTTCTGGGTTTACTGCTGTAACCTGCTATTGAACTCACAACTCTTTGGGCTATGTCGAAAAGCGGAGTCAAACCGTCCTTTTGAAACCTGATTTTTTTGTGTGTGCTTGTGTGTGTGCTTGTGTGTGTGTCTGCGCGCGCGCGCGTGTGTGTGTGTGTGTGCTTGCGTGCACGAAGATTAAACATTACCTTTGTCCATATTAACGATCAATGCAGAAAAATTCGGAAGTTATGTTATGCTAAATTTAGTGAAAAAAAAAACTAGATGTTAAAAGCATTTATAAAGCAATCTGAGAAATAACCAACACAAATCATCGATTATACGATGCCATGGGGAAAAAAGAGATTTGACAGAATTATTACTGATTTGTCTTCTATTATGAAGAATAGATTTATAGGTCTTCTAAGTGTCGAATCCCTTCAGAACTTTGGCAATTATAGCTCTCCACAACTTTCTAACCTTTGTAGCTCTTCATAAGAGTGGCATTACCAAAATAATAATATTACTAGTTCTACGTCACTTGTATTTAACTAGATGTCAAGTAGCTCACATGTGTTTATTAGCATAAAACAAGCGACAGATAGAGTAAGATGACTGAAATGAGAAAAGGAATTAACTCAGCTCGGTAAATTCTTAAATCAGCCCTGTACACAAATTTAGACTGATATTGCATAGCAGAGATTGATAAAGGTAATGTGCACTCCAGTAGGTTTTGAAACTATGTTTGAAACTTACTGCGGGCTAACACATCCTCTTCATTAAGTCACATAATGGTGGGTCGATGTAATTTGCACTCTTAAAAAAAATAAAACGTAATATACACAAAAATAGTATCGACAAAATAACATTTGGATAATAATGTCGTCAAAAAGAAGTATTTTCTGAGAATATATATATATATATATATATATATATATATATATATATATATATATATATATATATATATATATATATAAAGGCAATTTCGAAAAAAAAAATGGATGATTTTTTTTTTTAATCCGACAGTTTTTATTTGCCATATTTAGGTAGATTTTCGTTTATTTAGTAAATAGTATATTTAGTCGTGCTGCCGGAATATTTGATCGTAAAGAAAAATATACGCTTTTCGGCAGGATTCGAAACCTTGGCAAGTGAAACCGCGGAATTTCTGGTGTGCTTTACACTCACTCGGATACGGAGTGCGTTGCCGATCAAGATAAATCATACAGACAGTTAATTTGACGGTTTAAAAATCAGGGATGTCTCCTGAAACACGTGTACCAACTAAATATAACGTTCAAACAATATATATATATATATATATATATATATATATATATATATATATATATATATATATATATATATATATATATATATATATATGTGTGTGTGTGTGTGTGTGGCTAAGAAATATAAATTTTATAATAAATCGTCTTATATCTATATATATATAGGTATATATCAATGGGAAACGGGTACTATATATATATATATATATATATATATATATATATATATATATTGTGTAATCAGATTAATGTCCTATTAAAATCGTGTTAGAAATGACTCGACGCACTCATAATTCATGTCCCCGAAGCTTGATTTGATTCTCTCTCGCTCTGTGTATGTGTGTCTGTATATATATATATTTGTGTGTGTATGTGTGTGTGTCTTTGTGACTGTGTGTGGGGGTGTTTTGCGCTCGTGCACACGTGTGCATTTCTGTGTTTTTCTTTGTGCGTTTACGTGTGTAAATAAACCATCACACACATGTACATATACAAATATCCAATACTTTCTCATTTGCTTTCTTACCCAATTTTCCTATGTAAGTCCGTGTAACAGCAGACGCACATGAGAATCTACTGGCAAGCCCCTGTATCTGAGTAGATGTCACATGAAGAAAGAGGTCCGGTGATTTATATAATTAGTACTTCAAAGCCGGGCATGCGCAAACCACGTAAAGGTCATAAATCCCAACGAGGAATTGTATTCAAATGTTTTTGCACTTTCAGGGTCAAATTCGCATTTTAATGCAAGCAATAAATCCGTCAGAATTGGAGAAAAAAAAACTCCATTTTTCTCAAATATTTGCTTAACTCATATCTGCACATATGCAGATATGTTAAAGATTAAAAGAAGTAACTCCGCAAAATATTCCTGTAGAAAATATAAATTAGACAAACATTGAATAAAATTGCTCGTAAAATATTACAGATCGATTTTTCTTTTTCATTTCCTTCTTGTTGTGTTACGCCGAACACATCTGTTCTCCTTTGATCATCGAAGTTAAGCCATGTCAGTACTCAGTAGACGGCTTGTGAACACCAGTTACTACAAGTGACCTCGTACAATACGAATGAAGCTTCGGTTTTAAATAACCAACAAAGATTTGATAGTCAGTAAAAAACAAGTCTGTCAACTATCTTACCATCTTAAGATCTTGAGACCAGTGTTACTAACGCATATAGAGGTATACCTATATATTTATGCATATATAATATAATAGTATAGTGGCAGTCTGTTTCATACTTGATCGTAATCTTCTGGGTATGAAGAGAATTTTTATACACGAAACAGACTGCAGCCACTCTCATATTTGAACAAGGTTTTTCCCTGTATTGAGCACTTTTGCCCATAAATACTGTATACTATACCATAAAACTGAATTTTATCATATGCATAGTTGTCGCCGGCTTTATCTTGTATCTAAGTAATTAATTTATCCTTTACAGAGTGCTTCTTTTATGGTGATATCGTTGATGACAAAATTCGTTGCCAACGTACAGGTTCAAGACTAGAAGCTTCTAGTTGCATCAAAATCTGCTCCCAACATCCATTCTTTATCGCCGTTTGTCTATGCAAGTGTTGGTTGAAGGTGAAAGGAAATCAGAGTAGAAGAAAGTGCCGATGACGTGAATTTGCCGGTAATTGACCCACACACTTGATTTCATGACGTCTCTCTGCGGCGCATATGAAATGAGACATGTAGGATGCAGTTATGAAACTGCAAAGGGCTGCCGTTCACTCTTGTTATAATTTTGAATGACACCTTCTGTAGCATGTCCATCATGGGTAGCCCTCTTTTCCCGCAGTTTCCACTGTTGTGATCTGTTGTAAACATCAACCGTTTTTTCCACTGTTGAAGGTTTTTGGGGGTTGGATATATATATCCAACCCCCAAAAATTCTTTAACGAGTATCTTCAGTGGGTGACTTTGAGTACAGTATCACATAACTTAATGCAATATGAATTTTTCTTACTAAATTATTTTATTAACGATATTTTTATTTCAAATAATTATCATTGCTAAATTTTTATTGCAATAAAGAATTTTGCATTTCGAATAATCATCATTTAGTATTATTCTCCTTTCGATTAATTTTCATTCAAACAATTTACAAGTCGAAATGTTTTTCGAAAAATTGATTTCGAATAATTATTTTCGAACAATTTCTTCCATAATCATTTAGACTTCTGGGTTAAAAATGTTATCTTCCAGAATTATGCTGGTCATTGTGTGTTTTTGCCAGAAAAAAATATATATATATATATATATATATATATATATATATATATATATATATATATATATGCACACGTGTTGCATCTTCATATATTTGTTAACTGGCGAACTGTTGTCTTCTTAGTTCTGTGCGTGTTGAGCAGCTTTAAAAGCTCTTGCGCAACAACCACTTTCCGCATGTATTTCAATAACCAAATGACTGCACCAAACTGCACGCACTAAAGTGGATTCTTCTTTCATCTGTAGTGATTGCGTCAGC
Source organism: Acanthosepion pharaonis (assembly GCA_903632075.3). NCBI lineage: Eukaryota > Metazoa > Mollusca > Cephalopoda > Sepiida > Sepiidae > Acanthosepion > Acanthosepion pharaonis. Next base: position 1,374,693 of record CAHIKZ030003940.1, read on the forward strand.
ATGACACGTTGGGAGATGGGGTCGAGAGGGAGTGGCTGCCACTAAGGTCAGTCTCTTCTTTTTTCTCAAGGAATGGCATTCATCTCCCTAACACATTTCTTTACTCAGCTTAAATTAAGTGAACACATTCCATAAACTTTCACTCATCATCTCATTTCCTAAATGCAGAAAATTTGCTTCCTATACATATCCAAACAAGCAACCATTTTTACATTGAATTATGGGTAGACGTATTTTCGCGGCGATTTTCAAGATTTTATAATTTATAGCTAAAAATATCTAATTTTGATTATTGCATTTAAAATTAAAATAGTCATTATTTTTTGACAGATCATATATATATATATATATATATATATATATATATATATATATATATATATATATATATAAAGAAAGAACAGTAAGATATATAATCCGGTGTTCTTATAGATATTTTTATTTTTACAAAATAGTGCTCAATGTAAATTTACAGAGGATTAATATTATAAATTAATAGATTTAAAATATAGTTTCAACACCCCCGGTGTCTTATCAAGTGATGATGTTGAATGTAAAATAACTTTTAAAACCATTTATTTTGCATTCAACACCATCACTTGATAAAACACCGGAGGTGTTGAAACAAAATGGCTATTTTTGTAGTGATTTCATAACATAATTATGTTGTAATTTTTTTTAAATAAATAATTATATATATATATATATATATATATAGGTGTTTTGTTTTCCGTACTTTTCACTTCGCCCTTAGATAGTATTATTTGCCCATTCTTAGTGGATAATATTCATCCCAACAAGATGTTATATCTTGGGCAATTTCCGATCTGAAAGACTGTATAAAGGGCCTTAGACTTTCGATAAACACCAACAACTTGATTTCGTATCCTCACAGGGATCCCGATACCATTTCATGTCAGGGAAAGTGAAAAGAATTTACGATTCGACATATAATAACAAGCCAACCTTGTGCTCCAACATTGTTTAGTCCGTAAGAAATAGAGAAGCTGCAGTGTCTATTAAATCAATTGAAGGAAATCTTTGATTTTCATATAGGCCTGTTTCCTCTCCATAAATATCGGAATTATCAACTGGGTTTTCGAATGTACTATAAATCAGAAAAGAAAAAAACATTTAAAAAAATTAAAATGAAGAAGTTCGAGAGAGGAAGAATGGTGATATCTAATTGATGTAGAAAGAAGGTCGCAAAGACATTTGACATCTGACCCAATAAAACATCTCTAGCGTTGATAAAGAAGAGCCGCACCGCGTGGACAGATGACATTTACATCGCTGCACAAAAACTCTACCTGGCCCTTGTGTCACGGTGTACAAGTGACATTTTGCCGAGGCCGCTTACGATCTTGAGAAGAGCTGACACCCCGCAGCTCTGACATTTGCCATTTTGACACGTTCAGTCAGAAAATGTGGCGTCGGCGTTGGTGGCGACAGGAGGTGAAGCAACGTCGTATCGTGTGGACACTTGACATTATGGGACGCAGTCTTCCACTGCCTCCTCTAAGCGCTCGACCCCTCGACACACCAGACTCATCTCACATGTCCTGCACACGGCTCATTTCATTGGGGATTCTCTTTTATCATTTGATAGTTTTTAAATCTTTTCTTCCTGTTAAGTTTCATTTGCTTGTCGTTTTAATTTTTCCAGATAATTTATTTCTTTGAAAAGGAAAATCTATTTATTTGTGCAAATTTTATATGAGACTCATATATATATATATATATATATATATATATATATATATATATATATATATATATATATATATGGAATGGGGTAAATCCAGGTCAGATATGGATCGGAATCCAACAGAATGATAATATTAAGAACAAATACAAAATATAATATCTTTCAATTTTATTCAAAATCAAAAAATATCACGAGTGATTAGAAATAGATATTATATTATATCAGCAACAATTATATATATATATATATATATATATATATATATATATATATATGCTCTAAATAAAGAGATACGATCGACCATATATATGAGCGATTACATACACATACTGGTACGATATACTGCCAATTAACTATTTAATCAGGTGTAAACAAAACAGTGCTCAATGTAGTTAAACAAAACTATTAAGTATATATTGATAATTACGCGTATACATACGTTTACAGTACGATTTTCTGGTTTTCATGATAGCAAAGCTACATTGTATGTTGATTCAAAGTTCAAGATTATTACAAATGTAATATAGTATTTGCGTAAAAAAATTCAAAATATAGAGTTGTTAGGTAGATATCGAAAAGTAAACTGAGGTATAAACAGCAAATATAATATATATATATATATATATATATATATATATATATATATATATATATATCATACTTATTATAAAACTCAGGTTGTGTGTGTGTGTGTCTGTTCGTTATATTGGATCGGATTTCCTACATTTTTCAACCGATTTCAACAAAACTTCACAGGACCACGTAAAATTACCTTGCGGTGGTTCTGACAGTGCTAAAAATTGGAAGAAAAATTGCTTTTGCACGAAATCAATTTGAAAACACGATTAACAGGCATCGCTGTCGCGAGAATGAAAGGGGGACAACTCACATCGAGTTATACTTATTACAAAACCCAGGTTGTGCGTGTGTGTGTGTTCCTTTATATATGGGATCGGATTTCCTACATTTTTCAACCGATTTCAACAAAACTTCACTTTTCTTTTTTGCAGGTAGTTTTTCTTATTGTCTTGCACACTTTTTTCTTTATTTTTACATTCAGAATGCTTTAAAAATTCCATTTACAAGACAATTGTTTATAATAAAATTTTATTCAATCGGTAGACTCATAACGATTGAAAACAATGTTTTTGTTTGAGTTTGGGTTTGACCAATTCGTAAAAAAAAAACAAAAAACAAAACAAAACAAAACTAATTAAGACATGCGTGTCCGTCAACTTTAAACAATAATCTTTGTCAATCTTATTTTTCAGTCTTTATGATGGTCGATACTTGATCTATCTCTTGTTGTTACATCCCCGGGCAACGCCGGGCTCTCTACTAGTATATATATATATATATATATATATATATATATATATATATATATATATATATATATTAAACTGTTCAATTCGGTTGTTGTATTTTAATTTCTGGGTCTCATGGGAGCAACGTTACATTCTATGTTGATTCAAAGCTCAATATTATAATAAATATAATATAGTATTGCGTTACAAATTCAAAATATAGAATGTTTGTTGTTAGATATCGAAAAATAAACTAAATTATTTATATTAAGTTTAATATGGATATTGATCCATTAGAGTTTATGGAGTCAACGGATAAGATTATTGCAATACGAATTTAAAATGTTAGTAGTTATCAAATAAAAAGCCTTGGTAGGCAAAAAAAAAAGTGTATAGGGTAAAGAAAAAAAATGGTAAACTAATTAAAAAATACAAAAGGAAGGCTAGCTAGAAGATGGTGTAAGGGAGGTAACTGAATATGAATGATATTAGAGGCATGACATTTGGAGTACTACAGAGATGATGGGTTAATTTCTCTAGTCAGCATCAAAGTTCAGTAGATTATGATTATTGTTGTGTTTGAGACTAGTTCGTTTTACTAATAGGCACAGAGTACACTTATCTTTGTTGTGGTTAAAAAGTTTTGTTATAGCGATGAGATACTAATTTACTACAGGTGTATAGTTATCTGTCTTAATTTACCAGAAAGATTTAGAGAATGCCGTGGTATTTGAATATTGCTTAATATTGCGTCATTTTATGATGGTAATACTTCGATTTCCATTGGTTAGCACTGGAACCAACATTAAATTTCTGGCTATATAAATGTAACTGACAACTTTCGCTAGTTCCAAGACTGCATGAATTTAAAGTGCAAACTAGGCTGGCATCTCGCTCTCACCCTTTCACTGTCGAAACAGTTAAATGTAGCCGTCTCTTCTACTCCAATAGCTTCATGTCTCGCACCTACCCTCTGTGGAATTCTTTTCCTATTAATTATTTCCCTGATAGCTATAATCTCCAACTATTCAATTGTAAGCTCAATCGTCATCTCCAGATGCCTTGATCTATTCCCCGTTCTTCTTCGTCATCCTTTCCTCTATCACGCCTCTTTACTCTCTCTCCCACTCTCTGTAATCCCTGGCGTGCTAGTGGAATTCCGCCTTGCTTGGGGTGAAACGCTTATATATATATATATATATATATATATATATATATATATATATATATATATATAGATGAACCTAGTTTGCACGCTTAATTATTGAAATTGTCAGACAAGTGTGTAAATATTCGTAGTTAGATAAAAATGGTTCGTGTATAAATTCTTTAGTATAATTTTAAAAGAATCAATTCCATTCATTTTCTTTTCTTCATCTTTGGGGTGTCATTTGCTTTCTAGATGTGTACGAATATAACAATCTACACCTTCATGTTTTCTTTACGTTTGCTTTTTATAATGTTGCAATCAAGCATTGATATTTACTTATTTTAATTTTCTCAGTAACCGAAAATGGTAGTGAAACTGTTAACAGATAATGTATTTCGATATTCATCTACTTGGAGAGGTCTTCCCTGGCTTTTAAAAATCAGGATTCGATCTTTTGAAGAACTTGGACGCTCGTATGAAATTTGCAGTAAACAAGCTCTCCCCAACTTCATGGCATTGAATGCTGGACATTTTCTTTTCTTTTATTGATGATATAGTGATTCATCTTCAGAGAAATACGAATCTATGGACATGTTGAGAAAAACATGGACGGATCATGTGACCAACGAGGAAGTTTTAAAGAAAATAAAAGACACATACATAAAATAAGGAAAATACTTGAAAATACTCGTAGACACAGTTAGGAAAGACGGCTTAGAAAGGTTAATACCCACAGGTTGTGGGAGAGAAATAAATTTATATGAATGGATGAACAAAAAAGTCAGTAAAGCACTAAACCTTGCTCAGGGCTACAAGATTCAAGATTATGTGTTTTTCGTGTTCCCCCACGTCTTGTGGAGACGCGACACTTAAAAGAAAACCATTATGATATCAAACATATCCTTTTAAAATGCAGCATTAAAATACTTGACATATTTTTTTAATCATTCTAAGCAAGGCAAAACGCCAGGGTGAAAGAATACAAGAAAAAGAATAACATATTAAAGGGCAGGATATAAAAGAACAGGAATTAAGAAGACAGAATATAACGTTTTACATTGCATTTAATTTTTTCGTGATCAATATTGACTAGAAATCAAGGCGCCCTGAGAGAGTTCCACAAGCGAGAAGTGCGAGGGAAGAAACTGATTCACATTTAGCTATTTCATCTTTAAAATGGTGATATCCAGAACTGGGCTCAAATGCATAGATTTTAGCTACCATAGACAAGGGGTCAACAGAACAATTACATCTCACAATTTCAACTGTAAAACAATGAGACCAATTTGCCAATGAAGCACATCTCTTCAATTCGTAAAGTCGAGGGTCGAAAGGGGAAAGCTCATCAGAATAATTACCATGGATTATTTATAGAAAAGGCACAGAAAAGCTACGATACGTTGCCTGTGAGAAATGCAGTTTGTAGATAATCTATTGTGCACATGTTTGAGTAAACAACCTCTTTTTAAAGTAAGTTAAATTAATATCTTCCGGACTAAAGGTCAAAAGTCTTACGAAATAAAGCTTGCTGTATTCCATTTTAAAACTAACTACTTTCAAGTCAAAGCTGATTTATCATTAAACCATGAGAAGCCATTACCGCAAAGCAGGACTCAATCATGAGGTAATATGCAGAGATTCGTATAATACAAAGCAACAAGCAGATTATATAAACAAAAATTCTCGCTGCCAATGAAAATTGACGCCTGTAGCAGTGACAAAAATAGCTATTCTGATTATTCATGCATACTATTTTAAAAGTTATCTCTATATTTGATGGCATAACTGTTCTCTCCGCTTCAGTCAAATTCCAATCGTCGTAACATAACGTCAAATCCCAACATGGGTATTTCTTCAGGAAAATGACTTCTTGGCGCTATCGGCCTGGAGACCCATAGCGCGGCACCTTTGGGAAGTGCCCGGAAACCATACATAGGATTGACTCAGTCCTTATGATTCAAACTGGGTAGACGGAACTATATGTGAGCTGTCGATGGTTGTGCTACCACGTAGTTACAAGTCATCGTGACTGAGGGTTTGAGTGTACTGGCCTTGCTCAGAATCTTGATCACATCAGATAATGCCCTCTCTCCCAGAACTAAGGTCCATTCAGCATAGATGCAGTATAAACTACAACTGGGCTCTGAGGGTGTTGAAAAAGCATAAATGTGCCTGAGCAGACGTCTGCAGCAGGGATCGGTTAGACGCTCTAGTAGACAGTCATAATGGAATACAAAAGGTCATTATTATTATTATTATTATTATTATTTAGATAATAGAATTGAGGGACGTTTTGATTAAGTAGATTCTCGGAACTTGATGTGAACTTATGGTTTTCTTGAAAGTAGTTTCCCCAAATTAAAAAAAAAAACAGTAACATGGTTTCTATTCCTACCAAGAGACACATAGCTTAAATATGACATTTATCAAGTCTAATAGATAATAATTTCCCTGATTGAAAACAGACTGGACAATTCAAAAACGTGTTCCCACTGGATATAATATGCATAATAATAAGAGACACTATCAGGTTAAAACAAAATCCGCTAATTGCTTATGAAAATATTGTATTTACATTTCGGAAACGAAAATAAAGTTAGCAGATAGAGATTTTTCAAGGTTCCATTGAGAGACATGCATTTCTTAAATAGGGTAATTGAAACCTGCTTATCTGCAATGGCTTCCCATAGCATAATTATAAAGCAGTTTTGATTGAGAGTTGTTTTCAATTTTAAAAATAAAATACAGTTCCGATTCTTGTCGAGAGCCACACTTTCTTTCGTAAGATTTTCGATCTGTAGATATTAATTTAACTGTCTTTAAAAAGAGGATGTTTACTCAGACATGTGTACAATAGATAATCTACAAACTATATATCTAAAAAGAAAAAAAACATACGTTCGGCCTGAGAGTATAAAATTATATAGAAAATATCTGTAGTTGCAAGTATAGAATTGCGTAAAAAATGTTTCGGCATTAAATAACGTATAGAGGTTTATAGGCTGCTAAACAAAATCAATCAAGCCAATCGGACATACAAAAATAAATAATATAATATAAATGAAAAGAATGTTGTTAAAAAGACGGTGGGACGTAAGATTAAAAGTTATAAGGCGCCTGTGTTTTTTGAACATTGTCTTTGTCCAGTCTATTTAAACTTATCATGGTTGTGTAGTCAGGCATTTGCAAATACGTTGACGGCATCAGGTAGCTGATTTGCCCTACCTGCAAAGCGTTTCTGCTATTTACAAATTTTAATGTTAGCGTGAGGCTGACTATGTGGGTCGAACCAACTAACTTGCGGTTGAAGATCTGCATTGGACAGCAATTACCTTCTCATATAATACAAAGATGGTGTCAGCAACAGTCATCGCTTGACTCAGTTGTTTTGGGAGTCAACGATTGGACTACATTTTGTGAATAAGCCGGGTTGCGCTTTGAAATATTCTGTCGTGGCTCTTTATTTACCTCCTCATGCAATTTTCTAAGTAACGCCGTTTAGGATTATCTGTCTCTGTATGTTTATTTTTTTCCCAACGAAGCTTCTGAAGAAGTGTTGGACAAAAAAGGTTCATTTTAAAGAAGATGCTCCGTCATTTTTTAAAGATATATATATATATATATTTATATATATATATAAAATAAAAATGGTAATCTGTATGGAATTTCCAAGAGGATACAAGGAGAGCTCTCGAAGGCTTTCAGAATTTTATTATGTCTTTGAAAATGACGGAAAACATTCTTTTAAAGGAGACTTTTTCGTCTAACAATTTCTCAGAAATATTCGTTGGAACAAAGATAAAACGGCGAAACTGATAAAGGTGAACACAAGGGTTAAATATGAGCCACGACTAAAATAAATTTATTTATAAAAACAGCACACACAGACATACATATGTATGTGTGTATATATATATATATATATATATGTGTGTGTGTGTGTGTGTTTGTGTTTGTGTGTGTGTATGTGTGTTTGTGTTTGTGGTGTGTGTGTGTGTGTGTGTGTGTGTGTGTGTGTGTGTGTGTGTGTGTGTGTGAGAGAGAGAGAGAGAGAGGATTTCGTTTAGGATATAATCGTGACATAATCTTAGCTATGGATGTCCGAAGTGTTGTCAGTGTGTAAGCAGGATAAAAGTTTTTGGCTTAGTTTTTTGCTATTGTTAAAGGGAGACCATTTTCGGGGGCGAGGGGACGGTGCATACATTTGGACGCTGGAACAAATAGAGCAAAACTCTAGATATCGCAGATATTGGCTGTTACGAGATATAGATTTTGTTAAAATTTATACTTTAAAAGACATTTAAATTGCTCTACGTTGTAGACGTTTATCCTGTTTAGGATTGGATTCTCAGTTCCTTCTTAAGTCTGTTTCAATTCTATATTTTAACGTCTCTGCCTAAAACTCTGAACATATATTCACTATTTCTTTACTTCTTTTTCTTCTTTGGGAGTAAATAGCTTCACCTATCGACAGGTTCACACTTATCCACAGTTTTTTTTTAAACAGGAGTAGAGATTTATCCCTTGTTTCCTGTTTAGGATTGTGTTTCCGGTTTTCTCTAAAATCTTTGCCTTCTCTTTCACTTCCGGTGGCCCATTGCGTTTTTGTGACATTATCATCTAGCTTGGAGTGGTGCTTCCTAACTCTGTAACACTCAACCTTGAATGACCCTTGGACATCATACAGAGAGAAGGTCATTGTAACATCATTGTAAATTTTCTATTTTAAGAAACGACGCCGCACACTTTTTTATTCAGCAATTTGTAGTTTTCAAAACGGTGGCCTTTTTATTTCCACTTCTGTTTATATTTTTCTGTAGATTTACACACACAAATGCACACGCACACATATTTATACAATTTAGGAGTGTGTAGTTTCGCAACGCTAGTGTTGTATTTTTCGAAATTGTGCAATTAATAAATAGCACACTTAAAAAACATATTTATGCTTGCAATACATTTATTTTCGTTTTGGAAATTTACCTGAAATGAAAACAATATTAATACCTGGCGATGAAGAAGCGATTTCTTTGAAAGTACTTGTAACAAAACATCTAATCCATCTCATATATTTAACCATGATCCGTTAGCGAAGTGATTTCGTCATTAATTACATTAACTTTATTTATTAATTATTTGGATGATTACTTCTTTATAATATTATATATACTGCACCAATTAATACATACATACATACATATATATATATATATATATAAAAGTGAATATTGAAGACAACACTCAGAGTCGACAGGTTGTTTCATGTTAGACGTGGCCTGACGATTGCGTATATCATGAAAGAGCCTGTCGCCTCTGAGTGTAGACTTCAATGTTCAATTTTATATTTACATACGCTTTATCTCTGATATTGAGCACGTTCTCACATAAATATAGGACACCTTAAAACTATACTTCTTCATATATATATATATATATATATATATATAATATATATACTTATATATATATATATATATATATATATATATATATATGTAAATATATTGATAACATTATTATTAAACGAGAAAGAAATTACAATATTGATCCATATTTTTTTAATATAATCTAAGGTTTCGTATATTGTTTAATATGTTTGTAATTTACATCTTTGATAATGGCTTAAGTAAGCCGAAAGCTTAGATTATATTAAAAAAATATGGATCAATATTGTGAATTTCTTTCTTCGTTTAATGATAATGTTATCAAACTTTTCAGATGTTACGAACAAATTTTACATAAAATAAATAGACAACACTTGTCTATATTATTTAATGAAACGTGTATAAATGAAAAAAAAAAATATATATATATATATGTGTGTGTGTGTGTGTGCGTAATTAGTATTATTGGAATGACATTATTATTTTACTAAACCCTACCTATGATATTAAAATATATATAAGTACTTATAAATTAGATGTCACTAAATGATTACAATCCATAAGATAATGGCTAACTACTTGTACCTGACTATGCCGGTCTGCCATGGCAGCTAATTAATCCCTGTTACAGACGCCTGACATTTGCGTTTGTTCAACACCCAAAGAACCCAGCTGTGGTTTATATCTCAACTAAGCTTATTGGACCTTCACTCGGTCACGATGACTTGTGACTTGGGCTCTCACAACCATCAACGAACAATTCCGGGTGCTACTATAGCGTGAGATCTACCTCATTATGTCGTGCCCCTCCCCTCATGTGATTATCAGGCCAGGTGAGGCCTAACATAGATCAGGTCAGGTAAGGTCTAACATTTATATTTATATTTGTCTCACATTTTCTAAACATGTGAAACGGGAGGTAGACCTCACGCTAAAGTATTTCAATATATTTTGTGTAATCATAGCAGAGTTTTCTTGGTGCTACTATAGCGTGAGGTATATCACAATGTGTCGTGCCCCTCCCCTCATGTGGCCATCAGGTCAGGGGACGTCTAACATGGATCAGGTTAGTTGAAGTGTAACATGTATAGTTATATCTGTCTCACATTTTCTAAACATGTGAAACGGGAGGTAGACCTCACGCTGAAGTATTTCAAGACATTTTGTGTAATCATAGCAGAGTTTTCTCGGTGCTACTATAGCGTGAGGTCTATCACAATATGTCGTGCACCTACACTCATGCGGTGATCAGGTCAGGTGACGTCTAACATGGATCAGGTCAGGTGACGTCTAACATGGATCAGATCAGTTGACGTCTAACATGTATAGTTATATCTGTCTCTCATTTTTCTAAACACGTTGAAACGGGAGGTAGACCTCACGCTATATTGAGGTAGACCTCACGCTATAGTAGCACCCAATTCCGTACACCTAATTCTAACAACGAAAAATGTATTAACTTGTCGCATGGTTTCTAGCCACTTTCCAAAAGTGCCGCACTCTGAAATCACCGATAACATCAAAGTGACCTTCCTGACTAATCAACAATTGTGAGATCTCACCACTGAATAATTAATTGTTATTAAATTACAGCCATTGCTATGATGGTAATAAGAAAAAGAATTAATTGAAAAAAAATAATTCTGTGATTCGCATGTAAATAATGTAGTTTTTTCAAGAAAGAATTAGATGCTAACATAACTTACAGGTCAAGAAAATAAATGTCGATACGAGGAAATAAACGGCCGGTCGAGCGATTGATATTTAACCAGCTGTTTAAAAAGATCAATACTTTAATATATTTGGAATAGTAAATAGTTCAAGATATTGTAGGAACCAATGCACACAAAACGTCGTACAGTTGCTGTTACTAAGATAATAATACCTGCAATTGCTTGTGTCGAGAGTTCGATCCTTGGTGGGTGAGGCTTTATTTAAATGCCGTGACACAAAAATAAGTGTAGTATCCAGATGATGTCTGCTGCAGAATATGGTTTAACGAATCTAAGTTAAAAAAGGTCACAGGAAAAAGTCACGGAAAACTTTCACAGAAAAAAAAAGTCACAGGCAAACAGGACAATGTTATTGATCGATTGATTCGTTTTCTACGGCTTATCAACCCATTCCTGGTTTTAAAGTCAGAGAAATATTTTCATTAAGTGACACAAGTCTTACAAATTAGCCTATATGTAGGGGAGAAGAGATATGGCACAGTGGATAAAGGCGTTAGTTAGATCCAGTGACAGGTCTCAAAGAGTGTGAGTTCAATACCTGGTTAAGGCGGTGGAGAACTTGGAGAGGGAAACTAACAGGAGATAACTGATAACTGACATCCATTTAACATGGCACGTAGAACTAGAACAGTCTACCCCAGTAAGCGAAATAAAGAGTTTAGTTCGACATTCCAACCACCTGAAGAAGGCCGGAACGTACAACGGCCGAAACGTTGTGATAAGTAAGTGAACAAAGATGAGGACAATAATCCGAATAATGTAAATAGGATTCATACCTTTCTCGATGGTATTTACGCGTAAGTGAATATAATTTACCCAACTGTAATTGGAACACGACTCTCCGATCCAATATCCGTAAGCCAGGGCACTGTTAGCGCTCTTTCTGCTTCTGTATTTAATAAAGCGTTTTTTTAACACTAGCCCTAATTCGTAAAACTAACCTTAATTATGGTATCCCTACCTCTAATCCCAGTATACATACCGCTAACCCTTAACCATAACCCTGAATAATATAAATCTCGATCGTTGTGCTGTTGTGTGATTAACAATAAATGGATTTAATCAGGGCCGTTTTAAGACCAGTAGGGGCCCTAATCACTTAAAACTTTTTCGGGACCTCATACACATGCGAGTTAAGCATACTATTATGGACTCTTGGTGAGTAGTGCAAATAAAACATATCAACCGAGAACATGCAACGCGGAAACACTAGCTAGAAATAAATATAGACGGAACTGAAGGCAGATAGGACCATCGAGAGAGGATGATCATCAGTTCCAACTCAGAACAACATCATCCAAGAAAGAACCAATCACAGATGAGCAGCCACTGTCACATCCAGATTCTAACAGAACTGTGACCAGAAGTGGTCGTGTAATCAACAAGCGTATTACATAAAGATATGGTTTGCATAATGTCAAACGAACATGAAGATAGTCTACCCTTGTTCGCAAAAATTAAATCCCATTAAGTTAATTCGTAAACTAACTTATTCAAGAGAACTGATGTGATGTATTGGGTAAATAAAAACCTCATTATCTCCCTTAGCCCATTCCCTTATTAACCAATCAGAATGTCAATAATGATTCACTGCGGGTTAGTTGTCTCCTCGTCCATAATGGCACCCCATTGATTCAAATGTTAATCTTATTTCTTTAGACATATACAACATTATATCATTACAATTTCAGTGGGGCCCTCTTCCCTTGATGCCTTAAGCACGTGCTTATTTTGCTTAATGGTTAATCCAACGCTGGATGTAATGAAAAATAATTTTGACACCTCCTCTCTACGACATTATTTGCAGCAATATGCGTGCAAAAATCTGTTGTAATGGTTTTATGTATAACACACACGTCACTTGCAAAACCACGTTGTGACTTTTTTCTGAACCAAAATTGTGACTTTATTCTGTGTTTTTCCCCCCTGTAATTTTATCACCGGCCACGAGTTTAATAAATTCGATTCGTAATGTGTTCAATTCTTATAATAACAACAGTGTATTAGATCAAGTTAAACTGTCTACTGCATTTGACAGCATAACTGAGAAACATGAATGATAGGGCCAACCCCATTTCTGTAAGGCTCAGTGGGATACAATTAACTTTTTCGTCTAATTAAAGCAAAATTATCACCACATTACAAAAACACAAAAAGAGTCACTTTCGCTATAACAAAACACATTATTCTTTTATGTAGTGTGTCATTACAGGAAATGGGCGATCATGGTTCTCCACAAGTTCCTATCTATCGTACCAATAATTAATCTTTGATGCCTTGCTCTCCCTGTTCTGCCAACTATTTATCTAAGGTCATTCGCTGTTTCACTCTGTTCTTCTTGCATTCAGTATGACCCGTGAGTGTCAAATTCCCCAAATCCGCTTTCCTCATTATGTGTCCCAGAAATTTCGAATGACGGTTTCTGATACTAAATGTCCTTTAAAAAAGCAAGCTGGCAGTAGAGCTAATTATAAATACACCGACATCTTTACCAGACATTATTCTTTGGCCGACTCGCATGGCGGATATGTTTGTTTGTGGAATTAATGTCTTGTTCCCTGAATAGTGTTTTACCATTACTCGTATTTTATTTAAGTTCTGTTGTTTTCTTCTCTATTTTCCAGCTGTTCAATTATAGGAGTGTAATGAGGAACATTTACGTGTGCAAAATTAGCTGGTATCGAAGAAAGTCCATGAAACGATTTTACTATAACTCCTTTAACAATACGTTGTTTACGGCCATATCACCTTGAAACACCGGTTCTCGTAAGATTACCGATGTTAAGAAACGTCGAGACTGGTCATTACCTTGATAGGTGATCACTTGGGAATACCAGGAGCTGTAATGCGGGTGATATAAGGGACAACGACTCGGAATTGGAGAGCCGAGTTCTAATTCAAATCGGGTTCATTATATTCACTTATGTGCAAATAACCTTGGGAAAGATGTAAATCCATCCCACATCAATCTACAGCCTAATTAGAAGAAATTGTATCAGTAAAAATCATAATTATCTTCCAAAATTTCTTGCAAAATAAACTGATATTTAAATAAGCCGTAAAAAAAACAAATCCATCAGTCAATTTTACATTACTACTACTATTACTACTACTACTACTATTACTACTACTACTACTACTACTACTACTAATAATAATAATAATAATTATTATTATTATTATCGTTCTTTGTGTGTTATGTTTCCTTCTTTGTATCCTGTAAACTATGTCCAAACTATGGTCCTTAGGCCCTGTAGGAGAATTGTCATTTAATTGATAGCACTTTTCTTAGTATATGGAATGTCCCTAGTAAGGTGAGTTTCTGCGCAACTTTTAGGTTGATGTTACCTAGGACATAAAAATGACCATTCCTTTTTTTTAAAAGGCCCAGTGCTCCGATTACTATTGGTACAGTCTCAGTCTTCATTCCCAACATCCTGTGAATCTCGATCTCTAGGTCCTTTTATTTGGACAATTTCTGAATAATTTTTATGGAGGTGTTTCTCCCATATGGTACTGCTATATCAATAAGCATACACTTCCTGAATTTCTTGTCTTTTATGATAATATCAGGTCTGTTGGCTTTTAATTCCCATTCAGTTTGAATTGGCATGTCCCAGAGGATAGTTACATCGTTATTTTGAGTAACAGTGTCTGGTTGGTGGACATACCATCTCTCAGTGGTTTCGATTTTGTTCTTCTTGCTTATCTTTCAGTCCACATATGTCGCTACCTTGTTATGTTTCTGGGTATATTCATTTTATTATTATTATCATTATTATTATTATTGTTGTTGTTGTTGTTGTTGTTGTTGCTGTTGTTGTTATTGTAGCATACCTACGGATGATAATCGGTATGTCTCCATTCACATACTGTATGTTGTTCTGGAGTTGGAGATTCGTCTCCAACTGTTCTGGTCAAATTCTCTGCCACCGAGCATAGAGGATCCACAGACGAAGCTATGTTTAAGGGCAGATTCTGGATTCGGGAAACAGCTACCCAACCCTGTTTTATACGTGGTCTACGAGGAACTTTTGTCTGAGCCTACAGGCTCGGATACCCCACATTAAATTCGGCCTTGTGCCACATCTGACCGTGTGGGGCGATTGGTAGATATCCTGTAGTTGGACACTCATTGTGGAATTCACTTAACTCACTTCTAGCAGTTGTCTACTTCTTCTAAACGCCGCTGGCGAATCTTATATGAGTGGTTCTTGTCCTAAGTATTATCGTTCATTACCAACCCTCGTTTGAGTATTCTATTCAGAATGTTACAAAAATTATTCATAATGTATGTTCGTGGAAACATCATGGTTGGGTATCAAATTATGTGTACGTTTGTTTTTCTTAATTTGAAGGTTAAAGTAGCCAAGACAATTTTGGAGTCACATCTAGATGCTTGGGGACAGTCTCAATCTAATACTGAATTAAATATGTTACACGAACAGAATGTATTTTTTAACTGCCCCACACGTGGAAAGATATGCCCTCATTTTTGTTTACCAAAACTTCTCACCATATCGCGTGCAGTTGGTTATGTTTTATGTGTCCTTTACATCATTATTAAACTGGCTTTCATGATGGTTATCTTGGACTTTGTATGTTTTTACCCAGCGACATTTAATTAGTGTGCTACTCTCTCAATAATAACAATATTGTCGTCTGCGTAAATAATATTAGAGAGATGGGGTTAGGCATAAATGAGGTAAAATTATAGGCAACGATAGTGAGCGATGGAGAGAAATTTTCGTACGTGCGTGCTCAACTTCGTATATGAGATGCAAGGCGACGTTTGAGCCAATTTGCTGCAAAAAGCGTCTTAAATACCGTGTATATCTACAATGAGGCGCTGAAAATTTCTCTAGAAAGGACATCAAAATTTACTATATCCGGTAAATAAAACACTTTGGCCAGAAATTATATTGATTGGAATAGAGTTTCATTTTTTTAAGCTAAGTAGACCACGTCAGTCACTTTTCAGACATTTTTAAACAAAACTTACTTTTTTGTTTTAAAAATCTTGCAAAAATAAAATATATATTTCTGAAAAGTTAATATGAAGTTAAGTTAATCTCATTTGAAACAAATATTATTTATAGCATAAGAGGATTACAATCATTTTCTAACCACGGGATTTTGTTTTGTGACGTGTTAACCGATTTATTGACGGCGGATTGACCACTGAAAATGATTATAATTGTCTATAAAGAAGCAGACGACAATTTTCATTAGGATTCTGTTTTGTTTTTTTCTCGTAACGGGACACAACACTGAAAGAACGTGAATCTTTAATGATAACATCCATAGTTCGAAATTAGACACGTATATAACACATCCATAAACAAATCGAAATTCTTTTTAAAATATCCGGGTTCTTCAGATTATGGTAAGCTTTAAAATATATGATTAGGAAATATAGTTTTACTTAATAATAATATTCCTTAAAAATTATCTCATCGAAGTTGAACTGTAAAAGATGCATAAACTATTGAATATTAAATTGTAAAAGATTGTAAAAAATGAAAACAAATCTTGAAAAATTCATTGATTTTTTTCTACAGATAATATTGTCTTAAATGTATATTATTAGTAAAAGCAATTAACAGCTTTTCTAATTAAATAATGTCTTACATTTATTGTATTCTTTTTATTTTTTGATTCAGAACTGATTTTCGGTCCGATTTCGCTAAATAATTCGGTGATTTAAATTCTTCAAAATATTCTGCTTTTAACGAATATAATCACTACAAATTATCTCGAGGAATTTCTGAAGATTTTAGGGAAGAAATTAAGGGCAAGAAAAGATAGTTTGCCAGTTGGTGCAAAAATAATGTCGTTTTTGACGTTGTTGAACGTCAAAAAACGACATTATTTTTGCACCAACCTAATAAAAAATATTGTTACCAAGATTTTCTAATAAAAATATTTTTAAAATAATTTAATTTATTTAAGTATAAGCCCTGAATAATTGAAATAAACTCCGAGAAGTATTTGAATTTTGCAAGAATTTCCAAATTAATGTGTTTGTCAACACAAAAAGAGGCGAAAATTTGCCATACTAATGCTAATTCAATCACCGACGCAAGAAAAACATTTTTTTAAAAATCAAAACTTTGAATGTTCTAAAAAGGAGTAAGAAATTTAATAAAATAACAAAATATGTTGATCCTTCCTTTTAATAATAACATATGAAGAAAAGATGAAAAAAATATAATGAAAACATATTATTAGGATCCTCAATCGAAATGAATCCCTCTGCTTTATCTGATTGGAACTACCGCGTGTAACAACAAAATTGTACAAATTGTGTAAAGTATAATTGCCCATCCTTAAAAATGTTTAATATCTAAAAATCAATTAAACTAATTGAGTTTCTTTTTTTCCAGGTTTTCAGATATAGACGTTTCGTCATTTTGACACCATTTGTCGTAAGAATCACTGAAAAACCCTTTCAGTTATTCAGACAGCAAGTGAACAGGTTAGAATCGTTTTCTGTCAGCCCTACTATATCTCCCCAACTAAGCAATGGTGAGAGGAAAAAAGATCATTCAGGCTTTCACTAATGGTACCAATATTCATACTCTGGCTTCCATCTTCAAAGTTCATTCAAGAACCATCAAGAGAATGGTGAATAAGTTTGAGAAAGAGGGAACAGTAGAGAGGAAAACTGGATCAGGAGATCACAACAGGAACAGGGATCATCATTTCAACTTAGAGCTAAAGAGATCAATTCGAAAAGATCCAAATCAATCCATATGACGTTTGGCACGTGTGAGAGGATTTTCAGCTATGAAAGTCCAAAGAGCAGTGGAAAAGGACTCGAAAATTAAATCGCACGTGAAACGTGTGATGCAGCGTGTTAGAAGACAGAAAGTTAGAAGATTAGAGAAGGTGAAGATCATCTTGAATAAGTTGGAAATTTATTCCTAAAATAATATATATATATATATATATATATATATATATATATATATTGACTTAATTTTGATCCTTCATGACCTTTCGATCCTTAGCTATGATTAATTAATGAACATGTCCTTTTCGTTTATGATCGATTTCATCACGATTCTTCTGTTAATCCTGGAGACAAATTATACATTCTTATTGCTCGAAATAGTGACCAATAATGTTTTAAAACCCACAGATAATTGTAGTATGAATCTTTAATCATTTCTATGATACAAAGGTTCAAAGCTGAAAGTAATAAATGGACAATTTTGCTGTTACACCCAGTATATATGGAATTGGAACTATATTGATTGGAACTATATGTGGAAAATCTAATCTCAGTGCTTTTCAATATCACCTCGTACAGGAGATCGACTTTTAAACAAATAAGCTCGATTGATGACCTAAAAGTAATAAGCACTGTAGAGACGTATTAAAGGGGCCAAGAGAAAGATATACATTATGAGAGAAGGGCTATGAGAAAATATACATCATGAGAGAGGGGCTAGGAGAAAAATATACATCATGAGAGAGGCGCTAGGAGAAAAATATTCAACATGAGAGAGGGGCTAGGAGAAAAATATACAACATGAGAGAGGGGCTAGGAGAAAAATATACATCATGAGAGAGGGGCTATGAGAAAAATATACAACATGAGAGAGGGGCTAGGAGAAAAATATACATCATGAGAGAGGGGCTAGGAGAAAAATATACATCATGAGAGAGGGAATAGGAGAAAAATATACAACATGAATGAGGGGCTAGGAGAAAAATATACATCATGAGAAAGGGGCTAAGAGAAAAATATACATCATGAGAGAGGGGCTAGGAGAAAAATATACAACATGAGAGAGGGGCTAGGAGAAAAATATACATCATGGGAGAGAAGAGGCTTACTAGTAAATTTAGATTAAAAAGTCAAACATAGCGATGGGAAGGAATGTGTTAAAACAAAGTGAGAAGATGCGATCGGGAAAAGCCGAAGATCAACAATGGAACACGTTCAGACTCTAGGAAGGGGGCCTGAGTAGCGTTGGTCTTGGTGGCGGGAAGAAAGTGATAACGTTTAACAGAGATCAATTAATCCTGTATTTGTCTATAAAGAGTGACGGTGAAAGAAAGTTTCTCTGTGGAAAGGTTTCTTGTTTACCTGCGCGAATTCCCACGCTAGGGGTGGTGGTGGGTGTTGTAACCGCTGAGATTAGAAGGTGGATTGTGCTCGATCTTATAAAAAAAAAATAGCAATGTCGAATAAGGAAATAGAAAAAAAAAACAATTTAAAAAAAAACCCGGCCCTACACAAGCCGAATGATAGAAGATGAACAAGAAAAAAAAAAGAACTAAATCTGTCAATCTTAGAATACCCCGTCACTTTCAGTGTACCTGAACACTCCTACACATACAACTCCAAGCGGTGGGTAGTCAGCTGGCAGATAGATAAGTGGTTAAAGGTTTGGGCATCAAGTTGCGAGTGTTTGCGTACCCCTCTAAATAATCAATTCCCAATTTCGTAAAGTTTCACAAATTTCTTTTTATGAGTGCATCTCCAAAAATTTGGAATCTGGCAGCTAATCCCTCCTCCAAACTAGCTCTAGCAAATCAATGGGAGAAAATCTGATTTCATTGAAAAAAAAAAGAAAATTCACCCCAAGCAAGGCAATAAAGCCACTAAAACGCAGGAGGGTTACTGAGTGTGAGCGATTATGAGAAAATTAAAAAAAAACTATTAAGGAGAGAGAACAATAACTGAATAGAATTTAAGAAGACAGTAGATAACAACTGACATTATATTTAAATTTTTGAACATCTAACTTGACTGGGAAGCAAGTCGTAAGAGAGTTCCACAAGCGAAAAGTGCGATGCAAGAAACAGTTAACATAGAACTTGTTGACCATGTTTGCCGTAGTCTCTGAATATGGAATCCAGTGAATTCCATAATCTCTTCAATATCAGAGTTTGGCAGTGAAGATTCAGAGAAAGTAGCGGCTGTTAAGTAATTCTTTAAGTCTTCGATATCAGGTTGGCAGTGAGGATAATTTGGGAGAAAAAACAAAATGGCTGCTTTTATACACGTCGCATTGAATATTTTGAGCTTTCTGATTGGTTAGCACTTCTATTAGTGAACTATAAAATGAGTCAGCTTATTTTGACTGGCTCACTAGTAAACAATAAACAAAAAACTGCAACAGAACTTACGGTTACATCAATCCATTTCAGCTGTAAAATGATGAAGGTCTGCCACCAGTCTAGTGCTGAGCTTAAATTCCTAAATCTAGTTATCATTAGAACAATTACCATAAAAGTATTTATAGAAAATACACAGAGGTGTTACATTACGGCGGTAGGAAAGTAACTGAAGCCGAAATGCCGTGTCAGGACCAATAACATTGCAGATACTTCTTTGTATTTTATCAAGAATTACTAAATACTTAAAGTACCATACCATATCTGGCACCAATATTCAAAGTATGGATGAATGGTTGACTTATAAATATATAGAGATTCTGGCGAGAAAATTTTTGTAGCAGATTGGCTTGTAACATTCAATACCTCCAAAACAAAAGTAGTAACGCTCTTTCATCACTGTGTAGACATCTGAATTTTCACCTAACATGATGGAAGTTTCACCTCAGACCTTAAGTGGAAGTCATATATACGATCCCTTGCTGAAGACGCTGAAAAAAAATGATCAGTTCATTTTATCGCTCTAGTAAGTACCTGGCACGACCTACTATGATTTATAACAATTGCTAGTTCAGACCAAAAACGGAGTACAACACCATATTTGGTCTGGAGTTTCCAAGTCTTCGTTTTACTCTCTCGATCGAGGTCAAAAGCGCTTTCGAGTCTTCGTTAGTGAAAAATTATTTTCCACTCTAAAATGGACGTTGCTAGCCTCTCGCCATTTTATTTCGATTTTCATGACAAAAGTTCTGACACGTTGCATTCCTTAGTTCCACCATTTCAGATCTTCACAATTAAGACACGACATGCCACTTACACTGGAAAAAGCTCTTCGTATTCCGTTGGTTCCATTTGAATACTCCATTCCAAGAACCGCAACTCTACGGTTAAGACTCCTGTAGTTGGGATGCTTCACCGATCGCTACAACTTTAATCTCTTGAAGTCTAAGGTTAACCGTTATCTTTCCTGCATATTCTCATAAACAACACTTCTCACCTTCGCCTCTTACGGACATCAATCTCAATTAATGACACTCTATCTTGAGTGGCACTTAGGACTTATATTACGTGAACAATTAGTAAAAACATTTATAAATTCACTTAGGTCATCATGTTTCTTATACCACGATTTGTGGGCTTTACTGTGACACGGGATTTAACATCCAAATCTTTTATATGCGATGTCCTTTTAGAATGGAAACGATCTTGACTTTCCACAATTTCCCATCTTTTATTTCTCGGGTATTTTTTTAAAACTTCACTGTCTCTCGAACATTCATTCGCAAATACTCTTTTTCTCTGCATATCTTGCTTTTATCATATGAATGTTAAATTTTCTAGGCCATCTTTCCTCATGTGATCCAGAAATATTACCTATCGTTTTTTGATTGTATGTCTAAGATTACTTGTTGATCTTATTTTCCTTAAAACATCCACGTTTCTCACATGTTTCACCCAGTTTAGTCTTAGCATTCGTTGGTAGAAGCACATCTCTGTTGCTTCTTCGCATCTACTTTTTATCTGTGAAGAGTCTGCCTCACAGTAACTGCCATGTCGTGGATTAGATATTACAGAGGAATTCGGCAGTATTTTGTTTTTCTAATGATATTTCTGATATCTTCGGTGTTCCTACGCAGTTTGTGGGTAGCAGGGAAGCAGAGAAATCAGAAGAGAGTTCCACAGGAGAGAAAAGTGAGAAAATAAGCTATTAGAATCGAAATTATTGTAAAATTTTACAATGAAAAAATAAGACCTACTTGCCAATCTAGTAGTACGCTAAATTTCATGCGGCCGAAGTAATAAGAGAGCACATAAGAACATTTACCATGAAAATATTTATAGAAATGACAGAAGAAAGTTTCATCACGGTGGCACGAAAGAGATTGAAGTAGAGGTGACTGGCCAGGGGTTATAATATTACAGACATCTTCTTTAGACTTTGCCGTGAATCACGAGACATATAGACGGAGCACTAGACATGACAGAAATATTCAACGCTCAGAGGAATAGCAGATGTGTAAATGAGCAAGATGGACTTATCATTCAAAATTGGTGACTCCATTACGAAAAAGGTCGATAAATTCTATATATATTGTTAAGTGAAAAAAAAAGTTTTCTGATGTTATCTGATCAATGCGGTATTTTTCAGTTACAGAATTTTACCATAACGTCGGAGATAATCGCTCAAGTTTGAAATTCAGGAATATAGCTGATTGCAACGATACAATAACGTCAGCACAACGTTACATATCCTGCTACACAAGTAAAACCTATTAGCAACGTCGCAAGAACGCCTCATGTAAGCTGGAGATTTTCAGCGGACGTAATTTTAACGCTAAAAAGATATTTGACACGGTGCTGGTGACAGACACGGAAGGGAAATTGAAAGATATCTTAGACAGAGTAGGAACGGAATGCAAGAAAAATGGTCTGACTATTAGCTGTATGAAGACAGAAGACGTTAACTGCGTAGTAGGAATGTCAAAAATGCAGGCACAGAAATTTAACACGCTGGAAAGATTGTAGAAAAGACAACGATAAACGCGACACGGCAAATCCTAACGCGCATCTTTGGCTGTCCCAATGCGCCTTCAGATTCCAATGTCGCACATTCCGTTCTCTGTTATAACACTTCCCAGATGTCTAAATTGTTGTACTTGTTTGCTTTTGGTATCGCCGATTTGTAATTTGCATTTGGGGTTCTTTCTTCTATCTTCTATATATTCAGAAAATATTTAACACCTCTTGCTATGTTCCATCTTTATAAAAGATCAGACCATGAATAGAGTTTTGCTATCATATCTAGACTGTTGTTTTTCAGACCCCACTATAATTTACATACATAATAAAAATTTTTTTTTTTTTTTTTTTTTCATCGAGGGAATACAGAGAGAGGGTGCGATGGATAAATTGTCGTCTAAATTACGCAAAAATGAAAATAACACTTTACGTCTCATTTTAACAGATATATTTACTAAAATTACGCCAAACTATCTGCAAAAATTAAAGAGAAAGTTTATTCAATAAAATCGCCATTGGGGTTAACCATAACCTCCTGACGACTTTGAAATCTCCTGCATCTTTTCTGGACAATCTTCTTGTTTAAGTTGGTGAATGCAGCCATAATACTTCAATTTATCTTTAGTGTTACAAGGAGTTTTGTTGGTCTCTCACTCAGCTGCGCCCTACACATAATAATCAAGCGGGTTGCAGTATGGGGGAGTTAGATGGTCAGGTTTAAGGAGTGATAAGGCCGCAGAAACTGTCTGACAGCCATGATTGGGTTCGCCTGCTTATGTGGCATGTTGCAGATTCCTGTTCCCAGACATAAGGTCTTCCAGTAGCCACTTTTGTAGCAAAAGCCAGCACTACATCATCAAGGTACTTGATGTAGGTCTCCGTGTTGAGTCGGAGGCCCTTACCAGTAAATTCGGGAGTTATTTTCTTATCAAAACAATCAGGGTGAGTTTTCCGAGCTGCAATACGTTCGTAATCACCATTAGACTCATCCAGCTCTTTCCTCAGGTTGACACCCAAACATTCTGAAATGTTCGTGTTGGCGCGAATGCCAAGCAGTACAGCATGCCGTTTTAAAATTTTTGGCAGAATGACTTGCGTCATGGCGTTCTCTTTTTCTCAGACGGTACCCAACAGACCCTGCTATACTGTGCAGTCGACAAAATCAAAAATAAACAACGCGAAGGCGCGAAAATAAAAATTGAAAATGGCGACAATTTACACATCGCACCCTGTATATATCTACCTTCGGTGAGAAAAAAAACCCAAAAAACATATATATCTATTATTTATATAAATTATATCTCTATTATTATATATCGAGTGCTTTTTTATTAGTACCAGCACCAGTGCAATATTTCCCTTCATGTAATTGTAGGCGTAAATTCGAATACTTACTCGATGGCGAAGCGAACAAAGTTTATTTAGATGCTACAGAATGCTAATGGAAACAAAGGCTTTACAACCATAAAACATCGTATAATAATAGACGGTGTGAAAAGAATTGTGAATGTTGGATAATCTCCTCGCAGGTGAAGAAGGCATTTCAGGCAACAAAAATGTAGTTCCACAGAAGGATAATGGGAATACCATGGACTGTACATGTGAGTAAAGACGAAGTTTTAAAGAATATAGAAACAAAATAGACACTTACACTTAGAATCAGGAAGAGACAATTGAAATTTCTTGGGCACATAATGAGGGGAGAGGGCTTGGAAAATTTAACACTCAGATGAAGACAAGAGAGACAGCAAAGCAAATATATACCTAACGAGCTTTTGCAATTTTTTGTAGAACAGGGATTAGAAGAAGAAGAAGAAGAAGAAGAAGAAGAAGAAGAAGAAGAAGAAGAAGAAGAAGAGGAGGAGGAGGAGAAAGGCCGAGTAGGACAAAATGACAAATCTGTTGCGATTATTATAAAATGATATGAAATGCACAACTTAGAAAAGGATTTCTGGCTATATTTCTAACGCGGTATTGTAATTATTTTCACTATTTAAATTCTTCGGACTGCACTCCTCATCTTCGTTTTCATATTCACTGAGTTCACCGGACGCTTTTATCTAATGACTTGACCTAAATAGTTGTGTATTTAATACGTGTCTACAGCAGAGCTGAACAAAAACGTGGAGAATTGAGTTAAAAGTGAGATAACTGACACTGTGACACCCGAAAGAGGCATGGCACGTGGAACTATAATAATCTACCCCGATGGACGAAATAAAGTGTTCAGTTCGAAATTCCAGTTACCTGAAGGAGACCGGAGCTTACAGCAACCGAAACGTCGTAAATATGGCAACGAAGATGAGGATAACTTCCCGAAAAATGTATTCCCCTCAAAATTATCTGCAGTATTTAAAAACTTATTTTCTGCTTCTTACTCAAAATAGAAAAAAAAATGACATTTTTGTACCAGATAATCACGGGGGAAGAAAATGGATTTATTACGAGAATTATTAATAGTGTAGCGATCGAGAAAGTATCCTTTCGTAACTGTTCTGAGGAAAAGAATGTGTCTGAGTTGAACTTCCTCTCCAGTGGAATACGAAGGTAATAAGGATCAGTCGACTCTTTGTTCGTAACATGGCGCGTCCAAACTGTGAAGGTCAGAAGTGGTGGAACCAACCAATGTAGCGCGTCTGGACATCTTCCATTAAATTGGCGATTTCCGTCTCACACATTGATGCTTCAGAAGTAAGGCCAAATGTATTTCCTCAACTGATATCCCACACACTATTGAGCTGTGTGAGCTAGTTCGAGCTAGTTCGGTGGAGAGAACAGCTGATCATCTAGATTTCTGAATTACTGGAATCTAGCAAACTATTAAGTTATTGAAATTTGGTAAACTATTATTGTCAGCAGGATAATGGAAATATTTCCATGACGATTTGTAATAAGAATATATTGTCTAGCTAAGAATATAACCTATGAATTAGATAAATGGAAATGACCGATCACATGTTGCAGATATGGCATAGTTATGGCTCCTGAATCAGTGTTTTAAACCTTCTTCCACTTACAGTGTATTCTCAGCTATCACCCTTGGAGTGTCATATTTTTCGCTCCCTGGAAAGTATCCTGTCTGGTCAGTGGATCCAAAATTTTCCAAAGATTTTAAAAAATATTTGAAGAATTCACAGAAGAATAGTAGAATTTTCCTTTCATGAAAAACAAAATTTCTCGAATGCATCCTGTTCAGAAAGACCGCTGCAAAGTTCCAAATTGTAGGCCGCCTATAGATGCGATGCATTTGCAAAGGGGACTTGATTTCCGCCGATAGACACTTGGGAAACAACGACTGCAAATCGCTGTGTTCATTGCATGTTCGATGTATCCCCACTGCAGAAGAGGAATAAAGACGACTGTTGTAGGAAAGAAGAGAAAACACACGGCAGCAAACACCAAACCGCCACCATCAACCTTCAAGTGTGACGGCTCTATCGAAATAGACATGCTCAGCTGTATTGAACCATGTTTCGCATCAAGTTGATTTTACAGTGGACACAGACATTATTTACTCAGATAAAATTAGCCAAGGAGTATATTATCCAACAACAATGTTATTAAAACAAATATTTTCTTGTAGACTCCTCGAAGAACATTTACACCAAATGTTTGGCTAACGGAATGAAGATAAATCTGTATTGTAAAAGAAGAGCTGAATTTTCATATAAGATATTAGAATAATACATTCTGCTCCCAATAAGACGCCAAAACACTTACTCTGGGCTGATCCCTAAAATCATTTAAAAAATAATTTTTAAAACGCGAAAATCTCCAGTTAATCATGAGATATTATTTATAGTTTTTGTAAATTATTCGGTAATAAATATATTTTTGTAGTGGACCGAACATGTGAGCAATGACGAGGTTTTGGAGAAAATACAAACAAAAAGGGAACTTATACTTAACATCAGGGAGAAGCAGTTGAAATTTTCTAGGGCACGTGATGAGGAAGGAGGGCTTGGAAAACATGATACTCACATGTCAGATTGAGGGAGGGAGAGACAGATTTCAGCAGCGCGTAACATATATGATGAGCTTGTGTAAATGGATAGTTAAACAGTGTTTGCGAAAAATAACAAAAAAAGACTTACTATCTACAATGGGCAGGAAGATGTGGAGAGCTATGATCGCCTACGTTCTGAAATGACACGGCACATAAAAGAAGTAATAATTTTAGGTCTGTCCATGAATTAAGATATACATGTGCGCACCGACACAATCGTACCTACACATACAGTGTGAATGAAATTGAAAGGGCCATCACTGTGACGAAGGCTAATTTGCAACTCTGTCGGGCAACAAACCCTGGATAACTGGGAATGGGTATAATTCGAAATATGCCGTACTTTCAATTTATTTTTTGATTACTTCTTTATTTCAACCGAATATAGATTTTATTGCACACATACTTTTAAATGGATTAACAATTTCGATTTTAAACTTGATCATGTTGTCGTCGGCATAGCGACAGATATCGAAGTAATAAATTATCAAATTCACTAACCAGAATCTCTACTTGATAATTGGTGACGTCAAATTGTTTAAAATATGGAACTTTAAAGATGTGTATGTACGGACCAGGTTTTTTGACTGATTGATTAGTTTTCAATGGCTTATCGAACCTTTACGGGTTATTACATTTGAGCTGGCTAGATGTAGCCGTAAATTCTATTCTAACAGTTTCTTCCCTCGCAATTCTCGCCTTCATGCTTTCAAACCAACTTTAATTTGCAAAAAATTAAATGTAATGTCAATCGCTATCTACTGTTCACTTGATTCCTTTCTCTTTCTGCTAATCATTATTGTTTCTGCTCCTAATTCTTCCACACCCTATAAAAACTTGTCTTTTAATGGAACTGCTGCTTTGTATGGGGTGATACCGATTTACATAATCTCTATCTATAAAAGGTAGGATATATGTGTGTGTGTGTGTGTGTGTGTGTGTGTGTGTGTGTGTGTGTGTGTGTGTGTGTGTGTGTGTGTGTAACGAATGCACGGCCGCAATTTTCGACGGATTTGCACCAAAATTTACATGCACATGCTCCAAGTTAGCCGGAAGGCGAAGACCGACTTTGCATTTCCCAACTCCCATCGATAGTGGAAATAATCGATTTTTTCATGGGTCTACGGCAGTTTTCATGTAGTTTGCGGCCATTTTCTACTGCCCAGAGAGAGAGCAAATAGCTGGCTGCCACGAATAGGCAGGAAGATTCTATTGGCCAAGGTGAGAGCCAACAGCTGACTGACACGAATGTTAACTAGCATGCAAAAAAATCGATAGCTGCATTCGTCACAAGTGGGAAAAATTTAAATCTGCATGGCACTTTACTCCAATTGGCTCATTCGCTTGCTTAAACTCAACGCTGATTCTGATTCTGTAGAACTGGGTGAAAAAGTATTTTTTAAGTATTAACATTCTTTTTTCATTCGGTTTTTTCAGTTACGAGTCCTTTTTTTTTAAAGCTGATTATTTTGTGTTCATTTTGTTTAGTTCTTTTTTCGTAGCAGATTTAATGTTTAGTATAGAGCTTAGAAAAAATTCGCAGTGTGAGATGGGCAAGAAGTAAGGCATGTAGCAACATCAGCACGGCAAAGGGCACTCCTTTAAAGGCAAGGAAGGGTAAAAATATTTTCAGTAAAGTGATAGTGACTGCTGTATGTTTAGTACGATTTTTGAATCAAGCACGGGCAACGCCGGGTCATGCTGCTAGTAAATAAACAAAAGAACATATTTTTAAATTCTAACACCATTTTCCTTTTAGATAATAATGGATTTAGTGATAAAGTCTTACTAATTGACGAGTAGCTGGGATTTAGAAGACGTGGATTCGTACCTTTCTCAGGGATATTTTCGGGTAGGTGAATGTAACAAATCTAAACGTAATTAGAACTCGTCTCTGTTATTATCCATTACACCACCCGCACATCCAAGATACAGTATCTGGTATAACCAAGTGTTTACATATCCAGGTTCGACGTTCTTAATTTCGGTGATCATGAGGGAACAGTTTTTGCAACGTGGATGTGGCCGTAAGCCTACAGGCCAGGATAAAATAGATTAAAAATAATCATTCAACTAACAAATCTATTTCCCCAATCCACATGGTAAAACCACAGAGCGTACTAACATAATTAAATATAGAGGTTTCATTTAAATACATAGAAAATTATAGCAATATAATTAATATCCGTAATTGAGACAATATAAATTACATTTCCAACACTAAAGTAAAATAAAAGAAGCGGGAAAACTGCTTCGGCCCATAGAGTTAACCACCGGAAAACTTTGTTGCAAAGACAGAAATAGAAACAGTAAATATAACGGTGGAGTAATGGATAGTGGCTCGAACTGAGGAATCGGAGAGCCGAGTTCGAATTCCAGTTGAATGCATAACATTCACTTGCGTGCTAATACCCTTGAGAAAGGTATGAAGTCACTTCTTCACACCACAGCTATGGGTAAATAGCAGGACAGACTGGGTTCTATAACCTACTGCGGAAAAAATCTGCCTCGTCAGTCATGTAACGAAATATATATGATGGCCTAAGCGTGTATCACGAATGGCACATAACTGACTGAAATATAACTCTTTCTTTGTTGAGATAGATGAGTATTTCGATGTATCAGAGTCGATGTTCAAACCTGGATAAAAGTCAGAACTTCAGTTGAGGATTTTCACGATGAGTATTTCCCCCACCCACATATCAGGGAAATTAGCGTAACAAAATTTTCTTATTACCATTGCTACTATTTTGTTTTGTATCATGTTAATTATATTGCATATCAAAGTTATATTGATGGCTATCTTAAATGTCGCCCTATCGGGCGGCATTTAATCTAGCTCCTGCAGAGAATTCTTGATTAGACCTTCATCACAATAGGTAGACAGGTATAGATGAGATAGGTAACAATAAGTTACAGAAGACCTCACAACTGATCGCTGCATTTAAATATTGCATTAATATTTAAGCTTACCTTTTAAAAGTTCAACGATATTTCTTCTGTCGCCACTTAATCTAAAGACAATTTGATGTACGTAGGTCCTTAATTTCCGTACAGAAATTTATTTTTATTTCATGGATGATTTTCGCAGGATTTCAAAATTAATTTCGATTATTCCCAAAGTTATAAAAATTGTTATCGTGCCAAAAAATTCGTGGCAAAAAATCAGGTAAAAAAATTGCCGAAAACAATAGCCGTAACGAAAACTTGGAATCAAAAATTTCAGAATTGCGGGTTCGGATCTGACCTGGAAGGTTTTTAATATGCTCACGAAGTCCGCCTCATTTCAAAATGGCATAATATGTTGGGCTAAGACCTCTAGGAGTAAAATTGAAAATACGGACAATTTTATTTTGAAACACTCTAATTTGAGAAAAGTATTTTTTTTTTTTTCATTTCAGCATAAGCTATTGAAAATTAGAAAGCTGTGTCCTTTTTAATTGTTTGAAGATGGCGGAATCAGAAAACAATCGCAGTAATGAAAAAAAGCGAATCCAATATTTCAGGATTGCGGGTCTGAATACAGCCTGGAATGTTTGTAATTTCCCCATGGAGTCGACCTGATTCCAAAATGGTTTAATATGTTGGGCTACGGCCACTAGGAGTAAAGTTGAAAAAGTCTGACACAGTGAAACACTGACATTTGCATTTATTATATAGATGTAGGCTTGCTTCGTAAATGAGCTACTTCCGGATGAAACATCACGATTAGCAATTGGCATGCTGCCTTTCAAGACATTATGACAAATGGTCGCAACATATAGCTTGGTTGGTCTTTATTTTATCCTTGTGCCGTATATTAAACTAAGCCTTTCTTTCAACAGAAATATGAATATAGTGAATAAATACTAGTAATGGTAATGGTGAGATCACCCGTTTCCAGACAGGAAACATTCGCCATTCGTTGCCCGAACAGTTAGTATTACCGTCGGTTGTAATATATAAATATCTTTATACATAAAACATTTTTCAGGACATTAGCTATATCAAGTTCAGTGAATGATATAGCGTTTCTAATAATGATGGGACTTTCCTCCCTAACAATTTGCTTTTGCGAGTTTCGAAAGTTAACATTATATAATTTCCTCTTTTAAATACATGTGCAATGCATTTTGTGTTGTAAATGTGTTTAAGTGAGGTGATGCTGTTATTTGCTAAAGCACTTCGTTTGCTATTTTGTAGCAATGTTCAACGGGGTTTGGTAATTGGTCATTTAAATCGTTTGAAGACTACAAAATTAAATTTACAAAAAATAAATAGAATTTAATGCGATTTATTTAATGCGATTGAATATATATATATATATATATATATACAAGTGAACATTGAAGTCAACACTCAGTGGCGACAGTATGTTTGACGCTGGACGCAATCGTCAGGCGGCCTTACGATTGCGTCCAGCATCAAACAGCCTGTCGCCACAGTGTGTTGACTTCAATGTTCAGTTATATATTTATATTTGCATACGCTCTATCTCTGATACTGAGCACTTTATCCCATAAATATAGCACACATTAAATCTATACTTCTTCATATATATATATATATATATATATATATATATATATATATATATTCCGGGTGAAACAGCAAAATTGTACAATTATTAGATTAAGTTTGAACCGTTGTATCTTATAAATAATTAAAGGAAGCTTACAGGAAATCTCTGAGGTTTTTATAACACTATTGGACTCTACTTTGAGATATAAGAATATATAATTACTCTCCAAGCTTAACAGAAGAATCGTGATGAAATCGATCATAAACGAATATGACATTTTCATCATTAAATAATCATAGCTAAGTATCGTAAGCTCATGAAGGATTGAAATATAGTTCAAATATATATATATATATATATATATATATATATATATATATATATATATTCCAAGATGATTTGCCAAATTATTCAATATGATCTTCGCCTTCTCTAACCTAACTTCGTGGCAGGGATAAAAATTGTGCCTCACACGTTTCACGTATGATTTTTTTCATTACTGTTTATAGGTGAAACTCATCATGAAACTTATTCGCCGTCCTCTTATTGGTTCTAGAATGGACTTTGAAGAGGGAAGCCAGAGTATGAATGTTGATACCATTAGTAAAGGCCTGAATAATATTTTTCTTCACATCATTGGTCATTTAGGAAGACGGTGGAACTGACGGAAAACCGTATTAACATGTTCTCTTTCTATCTGAATAGCTCAAATGGTTTTTCAGTGATTCTTACGACAATTGGTATAAAGATGGCGAAGCGACTATATCTGAAAATCTGGAAAAAGAAACTGAATTAGGCTAATAGTTTTTTAGATATTCAATATTTGGTGGGATGGGCAATGATGCTGTAACACTTGGTATATATATATATATATATATATATATATATATATATATATTATGAAATGTACAAAGACCGACAATTATTTTAAGACATTAAGTAAATGCTCTGTTTGTAATAAACTGTATTAAACAACATTTACCGGCCTGAATGTCTTAAAATAATAATAATAAGACCGATATTACAAAACAATATTTATGTAACATCGGCCCATCTACATGGCAGTGAATGATCGACAAATTTCTCAGACATGAAGAAGAGACTTGATGAACATAAATCTTGGTCTACAGAGGAATCCTGATTTATATGATGGACTGAACACTTGAGTAACAAAGGAGTTTTAAGAAAAACAAACAAAAAGTACAAAAAGTTACAATAGCAAGGAGACAGTTGCAATTTCTAAGATATATAATGAAGAATGAAGTTTTGTAGGATTTGATATTCACAGAACTTATTCACTGCAGGATGGAGAGAAGAAAACAGCGAATAACCTACCGAATGAGCTTATGTCAATTGTGGGCAATAAGAGGTAAGGACTCCTAGGGCATATTGACGGCAAGAGTGAGAGAAGAAAACAGCGAGTATCATATCTATTGCGTCTATGTCAATTGTGGGCAGTAAGAGATCTGGACTGACAGAGCATATTGACGGCAAGACGGGAGAAGATAACAAAGAGTAACATACATAATGAGTTTATGTCGACTGTGGGCAATAAGAGGTAAGAACCCGTAGGGCATATTGACATCAAGCGGGAGAGAAGAAAACAGCGAGTAACCTACCTAATGAGCTTATGTCAATTATAGGCAATGATGGAAGGCCGCACAGGGCTTATTGATGGCTAGAGTGAGAGAAGAAAACAGTGAGTAACCTACCTAATGCGCCTATGTCAATTGTGAGCAATAAGAGCTAAGAATTCTAAGGGTATATTGACGGCAATACAGAAAGAAGAAAACAACAAGTAACCTACCTAATGAGCTTATGTCAATTATGGTCAATATGATGGATGGCCTCACAGAGCTTATTGACGGCTAGAGTGAGAGAAGAAAACAGCGAGTAACCTACCTAATGAGCTTATGACAATTGTGGGCAATAAGATGGAAGGCCTCACAAGGCCTATTGACGGCTAGAGTGAGAGAGGAAAACAGCGAGTAACCTACCTAATGAGCTTATGTCAATTATAGGCAATGATGGAAGGCCGCACAGGGCTTATTGACGGCTAGAGTGAGAGAAGAAAACAGCGAGTAACCTACCTAATGCGCCTATGTTAATTGTGAGCAATAAGAGCTAAGAATTCTAAGGGTATATTGACGGCAATACAGAAAGAAGAAAACAACAAGTAACCTACCTAATGAGCTTATGTCAATTATGGTCAATATGATGGATGGCCTCACAGGGCTTATTGACGGCTAGAGTGAGAGAAGAAAACAGCGAGTAACCTACCTAATGAGCTTATGACAATTGTGGGTAATAAGATGGAAGGCCTCACAAGGCCTATTGACGGCTAGAGTGAGAGAGGAAAACAGCGAGTAACCTACCTAATGAGCTTATGTCAATTATAGGCAATGATGGATGGCCGCACAGGGCTTATTGACGGCTAGAGTGAGAGAAGAAACAGCGAGTATCATATCTAATGCGTCTATGTCAATTGTGGGCAGTAAGAGATCTGGACTGACAGAGCATATTGAAGGCAAGATGGGAGAGGATAACAAAGAGTAACATACATAATGAGTTTATGCCGACTGTGGGCAATAAGAGGTAAGAACCCGTAGGGCATATTGACATCAAGCGGGAGAGAAGAAAACAGTGAGTAACCTACCTAATGCGCCTATGTCAATTGTGAGCAATAAGAGCTAAGAATTCTAAGGGTATATTGACGGCAATACAGAAAGAAGAAAACAACAAGTAACCTACCTAATGAGCTTATGTCAATTATGGTCAATATGATGGATGGCCTCACAGGGCTTATTGACGGCTAGAGTGAGAGAAGAAAACAGCGAGTAACCTACCTAATCAGCTTATGACAATTGTGGGCAATAAGATGGATGGCCTCACAGGGCTTATTGACGGCTAGAGTGAGAGAAGAAAACAACGAGTAACTTACCTAATGAGCTTATGTCAATTATGGGCAATAAGATGGAAGGCCTCACAGGGCTTATTGACGGCTAGAGTGAGAGAAGAAAACAGCGAGAACTTATCTAATAATCTTATATCATTTCTTGGCAATAAGAGATAGGGATTTACATGGAATAATGAGAGCAATAGGGAGAGAAGAAAACACTCGAGTAACATATCTAAAGAGCTTTTGTCAATTGTGTGCAATAAGAGGTAGGAACTTACAGGCCATATTGACGGCAAGAGGGAGTGAAGAAGAAAGCGAGTAACCTATCTAAAAATCTTAAGTCATTTGTGTGCAAGAAGAAGTACGGTCTCACATGGTGTATTGACTGCAAAATGGAGAGAAGAAAACGGCGCGTAACCTACTTGATGAGCTTATGTCTATTGTAGGGAGAAAAAAATTAAGGGCTCCTGTGGCATATTGACGGTAAATGGGAGAAAAGAAACAGCGAATATCCTCTCTAAAGTCTAAAGTGCCGTTGTAAATGGTTGGAACAAAGGTCATTATATGGGATCACAAAAAGACAACGACACGGACGATTACTTACTTACTGCAAATGAAAACTACCAAATAATTTATAAAAAATAAATTTGATAACAGTTAATTGGGATTCAATTTTTTTTATATATATATATATATATATATATATATATATATATATATATATATATATATATATATATCCCACCTACGAAAGCAAGAACTAATATGCTCATATGAGAAGAATTCTTAAAATTATTTTTTTCTTAATTTGTAATCTGTTGTGCTTAGGAAATATTAATATATAGAAAATGAACTCCTTATTGTAAATTTAATTTTTTAATCTTTAATTTATCACATGTTATGAGTATCTTTTGTTATGGCTTTCATAGTGGGATTAACTTACAATAAATTTATATAGAAAATTGGTCCATATATTAACTTCTATGAAATTTAATAACAATAATTTAGATTTGTAATTAGGAGTAATTTAACATTATATGAAAAAAAGATTTGAAAAATTGATTAGTTTTTGTTGCTGTGATAATTCTACGACTCCACCAGTCAGAATATACATTTATTATTATTGCTATAAACCATAAACGATCTTTATTTATTTATTATTATTATTATTACTATTATTATTATTATTATTATTATTACTATAACCATAAACGATCTAGAAGCTCCGAAAAATATGCGAAGTTACTTACTATTTTTCTACCCATAATCCATCTTTCAAAATGGCTGTTTATCTTACAAAATGCTGTTTTTTTTATTTTGAATGAAGAATATATTACAAATATTCATAGTATGTTAATTTAATAAATATTTATAGAAAGGCTGAATTTTAAGCGCACATGTTAAGAAGATAGTAGATTTAGTGTGAATCCTTGAGGGAAATTGAACTTGGAGATAGCTCCCACACTGGCAGGCCTGCTGCTAATATTTATGAGGATAAGGACAAATGAATTGTACATTTCATTATAATTGATAGAAGAACCACTCATATGAAAAACTTATTGTGGATATCTTTTGTGAAAGCCTAAGGTGAACCGTATTTTTGCAGTTAGTTGGTTATTCCAATAGAGAGGATTCCTAACCCTAACCCTAACCCTACACAAAGCGGATTTTTTTGGGTCTTTTTGTGCAACATTTTTGTTTTCAGTTTGGTATGCCTTGTACGCTTCATAGTGTTCAAATGAAATAGGAATCAGGATGAACTTTTCCAAAAAGGAAACAATGATCTGGAATTGGAATAAAAGCAGTGATGACACCTTCCCTGAATCCATCATATAATACAGGATGTAGAATTAATAATTACCAAACACTACAAATATCTCGGTGTATGGATCAGTTATACTCAAATTAGTATAAGAGGGAAGGAAATTGAGAATAGAATATGTACTATACTATAAGGCTATACTATAGAGTTAGTACCGCCCAACACCGCTAGTTGCTAAGAAAAACCCCAAAAAATCATTGACCAAAAATTACTCATCAAATCATGAAGTTTTATGTCATGCATAGTGTCATTTAGAAATATCTAAACTGTATCCAAACGATTTATCATATCGAATCTATATAAATATTTCTTTGGACCTCGTGAGCTGGCGCTACAGAATCACACAAAAATGCCTGTATCAAATATCAGAGGCGACATCATTTGAGGACTTTCAACAACGGCAACAGCAAAAACATGTAACTGGAAGAGAAAATATGGCATAAAAATTATTTTGATTTTCCACATTATTTCAAATAAAAGGTTAAACTGGAAACCCTTATCTGAAAATAACAATAACAGTTAGTGCATTTGAGAAACTTATTTTCGAGAAAAAACAGTTTTAATATAAATTTTTTTTATATATTTCAACTGCATTGGCTATTCAGTCAAGAGATAGCGAATGTTTCCTTATAATTAAGCGGTTAATGTTACTCTCACCATTTGCCATTAAATCATTCATTCATGTCTTAATAGGTCTGACAAATCAAATTTGAAGCTAATCACAGAAATGACGTTCAATCATTTTTTTTAACTGGTACAAGAAGCGGATTGTTCATTTTAACGCCCCCAACGCCAAACTGATTTCTATTTCTTTTTTTTTTTTTTTTTTTTTTCATAGCTGATGATAACTTGTAGTAGAATAACTCAGTCCACCTTCTTTGTATCGTTTTTTTTTTTTTTTTCTTGACGGGGAATATTTATATTGAATCAATTGCTAAGCCTGTTGCTAGCAATGCAGGTTCACTGTATTGTGCGAGACAATTTTTCTAACCAGAACTAATCTTACACATTTATATGTCAACTATTCATTCGTTCGTCATATACTACTGCCACATCTGGTGTGGAGCTTCTGCTATATATCTAGAAATTCTTGAAAAATCTAAAGAAATAAATGTACAACGCTATCGGTCCTAAACTGACACCTCGACTTCAGTAGTTTTCACATACCGGTAACATAGCTTCCATATGCCTTATCTATAAGCATTTACATGGCAACTGTTCTAGCGAGTTTATATCTTTGGTGAGCGCGTCTTCATGAATTTAAGCCCAGTAGCAGAGTGGAAGCGAGTTTTCATAATTTCAATGTTGAAATTGGTATTTGTGACCGTAAGTTCTATGTTAATATTTTCTTCTTCCACATTTCTCGCTTAAGGAACTGTCTTCCTGCTTCCAGGTCTTCTGTCAACTACTGTCTTTAAAAATTACTGAATTTAAACATTTCTCCTTGAATCCTCTTCCTTTATTGCCCCCACTATTTCTTTATTTCTAAGTAAACCTGTCACTATATGGCAGTGAATGCTGGACGATTTTCTCATAGATGAATAAAATGTCGTTTCATTATCTGTCACGTCATCCCAATCGTCCTGTCATCACGGTCAATATATAAGCGACAATTTTGAGGCTCACAGTAAGTACGCTGAGAATACGTTGTGCCGAACATGTGAGCGACGACAAACTTTAAAATAAAACGGAAACGAAAAAGACACTTACGATTAACAGCAGGAAGAGAGAGTTGAAATTTCTACGGGGCATAATTTGGAAAGAGGGCTTGGAAATTTGATACTCACAGGACAGATTGAAGGCAAAAGGGACAGCGGGAAAGCAACGCATAATTTATCTAACGTGCTTGTGTAAATGGAGGGTTGTACAATGGAACAATGTTTAGGACCGACCGCAAAAAAGATAAATTTTAGTAAAGGCTACAAATACAGGAACTTGTGGAAAGCCATGATCGCCAATATCCTGAAGGAACGCTGGATAAAGAAGAAGAAGAATGTTACACACACACACACACACACACACACACACACACACACACACACACATATATATATATATATATATATATATATATATATATATATGTATGTATGTATGTATGTATGTATGTATGTATGTAACATAAATCCTAAAGTGCCAGGAACAACCTACCTAGCTTTTACTTAAACGGATCTTCAGGGTAATCTGGCTACCAACCGAGTATTACTATTAGTATAATATATATATATATATATATATATATATATATATATATATATATATATATATATATATATATATATTCTGAACAGAGCTGAAAAAGAACAAAAATGCTGCATGGAGATGTTCATGTGTGCGTGTATGAGGCGCACTACCTGTTTGGGTGACTAAGTCTACCCCGGAGGAAAAACTGGACAAGTCTTCTACCTGCCGTATTCCGGAACGGAAAGAGAGAAAGACAGCGTCCTTCATTTTTGTAGTCCTGGTCAGCGCCACCTATCGTCCGTCTGGACAAACCAGATTGAAGTAATTCCCACAGATTTCAAGCGATACACATGGAATTCTAATGACCGATGCTGAGAATAATCCCTGACCAATGAGGAGGTTTTCAGGTCAGGACACTTATACTTTACTCAGAAATTTACAGTTGAAATTTCTCGGACATAATGAGGAAAAGCGCTTGGAGAATTTAACACGCACAGGGCATTTTCAAAGCAGAAGGGACTGAGTGAAACAGCGAGTAACATAATTAACGAGTTTGTTTAAATGGATGGCAAAAGTATGAGAAATGATGGTAATTTTCTATCAATATTCATCCTATACAAGGCTCAAGTGTCACTCAAGGTAGAGAGTTTCTGAAAAAAGGTTGTTGCAAAAACAGTAAGACTAAGACGAGCATTTTATGAGGATATGTGGGAAAGATAACAGTTAACTTTGGACTTGAAGAGGGGAAGATTGTAAGGATCGGGAAAGCATCTACTCGGGAGTACGTTCCAAAAAGTGATGTCTCGAGGAACCTCCTTCCCACTAATGAAATACAAAATGAATGTTGTTGGTTCTCCTCGGTGTACATCGCCGAAACAGAAAAAAAATGAAAGAATGGCTTGCAATGTTTCGTCTGTGGTGAGAGGGTTGTACAGCGGAAAATAATTCATTACCCACAAGGCTGCGTTAACGCATTTCAGCTCTACACTGAAAACAGGAAATTGTTGCTAGCAATAATCTTACGCGCCCGGAAGGCATGATCTGTGCATACTGAAATTCATGAACGGGTCTCAAGCTTCATTCGGGGGCCCCAGACAGGCTTTGTGACCCACGATACCTTATCAGCATTTGCTTTTTTCCTACATTATGTTTATATACGTTACAAATACAACTGATTACCAAAGGATGGGAAATATTTGTGGATTTCGACGACATTTTAGGTTCTTTTTGTCTGTCCAAACCCGTGAATTTGTTTTGCTCATGCTAAATATCGAAAAAAAAAAAACGCTTAATAAAATTCACTATATGTTTTATCCATAATATTAAATGTCTTAAAATTATTAACATGGAACATTTCAAGCTGATATTCAAAATAATTGTTGAGTTATGTAAGATGGAATGATCTGTCATAACACGTCTCTATTTTTTATTTAGATATATTGTATTTATTTTTAATTTTTCTAGTTTAATTGTTACCCTATATTCCGTCAAATTCATTTTTGTACATAATTAGGTTACAATAAAATTTGCATTTTATATGAATACTACCTTATAAAAATTGAGGTTTAATATAGTGAGTAGAATCAAAAAGGGTTTGTGTCATAGATTTGGGGAGTGTGTCACGAGACCTTAACACTGGCCTTCCCAGAAGCGTATGGCAAATGAAAGAGGTATAGATTTGGTTATTATATGAAAACAGAAGATTGTGTTTCCGTCGTTCCAAAGATGTTTCCTTTTTAGTATTCTCTTCAAATATTCTTGCATTATTTCATGATTGAGCCTTATACCTTGCTTTTATGGTAGTTTTGTTTCTTTTTCTTTTAGTTAAATAGCAGTAGGACCTCCCTTTCTCATTTCTACTGTAACTTAATCTTTCTTTTTAGATAGCGGCTTCCGTCAGTCGTATTCTAACTCTCCCCTTCTATCTGCTTCAATATTTGTGCTGTCTTCGCTTTCGATTTCTTTCTTTCTTTCTCTTTCTGCTTCTCTAATTTCTTCTTTAAATCTCACATTATCCTTTATTTCTTTTTCATATTTACATTTTCAGCCTCTCTCTTTCTCTTGTAAAAGACTACCCTTCCTCTTTCTTTTTTTACTACTGCACCTGTATCTTTCACTCTTTTCATCTTTTTCTCTTCTATTTCTTCTTCCTTTTAACTTCTCTCTCTCTCTCTCTCTTTCTGACTCTCCCTTTCTCTCGTGACACGCTGCTCTATCTCTCTCCGTTATGTCGTCTTGCATTTATCTTTCTTCTTTTTTTTTACCCACGTTTCTCTTTTTATGTCTCTCTAGATCTCACTTTCCCCTTTACTTACCTCTCTCCTACGTAGCCGTCTATAGCATTCCTACCTACAACCACTCCCCCACCTCTCTGACAGACCGCACCACCACGACCACCACCACCGACGCCGCCACCGTCTCTATCGTCTCCTTGTAAATTTCTCGCGGAAGACTACGTAACTGACAGCAGTATGGTTGGCGACAGGAACGATTTCACAATGCCGGCCTGTGCGCCTTGACGTTACTGGCGACATCATGGCGGCTCCGTATAAAAGGAAAGGCGGTCCGTGGATACGGGATGTCGATGTCTGGCGATGTGATTACTGGCGTTGAATTGTAAGCACCGAGCATGTCCGTTCGCCTGCTGTCAGTGGGTTAGGGCCAGTCTATAAATGGCCAGACTGCCCAGCAACAACAACAACAACGAATACAATAACAATCGCAGCGACAACAAAAATACCCAAAAGCCCTTGTCTTAGCCGCTAAACGTCGTCTTCATCGCTACTGCTGCTGACGACGTTACCACTGAATTGGTAAAACATAGTTAAGTATGTTCAATATGACATTGCTATTTTGGATGCAGTAGACGAACACACAAAGGACAGAAAATGTGGGTGTATAATCCTTACAGCTTGTGTGTGTACTTACACACACACACACACACACACACACACACACACACACACACACACACACACACATATATGTATATATATATTTGTGTATTTAGGCAGCAAATTCTCTTTTAGCCATGTCTGATTAAATAAATTACAAACATTATGTCTGCTTATTTTTAGCATAATCCTTTCATATTCACGAATATTTTCCGGCTATTACAATCAAATGATGCAATATGCACCCCCTGATGGTGATCCCAGAAAAAGATGGAAAGTACTTGGGAAATAAAAGTGATGTTACAGTACATTTTTCGCATCATTTCATTGTAATACAAGGAAACATATTCGGGAATATGAAAGGATTATACTAAAAATAAGTAGGCATAATGTTTGAAATGTATTTAATATATATATATATATATATATATATAGTTTTAAGGTGTGCTATATTTATGTGATAAAATGCTCAATATACGAGACAGGTCGTATGTAAATATAAAAGTGAACATTGAAGTCAATAATTAGAGTCGATACACTGACATGCTAAACGTAATCATCATATATATATATATATATATATATATATATATATATATATATATATATATATATATATATATATATAGTCATGTATTTGGGCAGCAATCATTCTTTAGTACATGTTTCACTGAACA
Source organism: Acanthosepion pharaonis (assembly GCA_903632075.3). Taxonomy (NCBI): domain Eukaryota; kingdom Metazoa; phylum Mollusca; class Cephalopoda; order Sepiida; family Sepiidae; genus Acanthosepion; species Acanthosepion pharaonis. The sequence goes on from CAHIKZ030003940.1 coordinate 1,416,610, forward strand.
ACAGTCATGAGTCATTTTTGTTTAGATTTATTGTATTTTTTTATTTTGTATAAGAAGAAGTATCACCTTTTCTCTGGATTTAATGAATGTAAAATTGTCCAAGTTTTTCTTGGCGCCAGTTTCTTTCAACTAAATTGTTTTCAAGGATTTTTATACTAGTGCAAACAGTGCTGGACATACCTTTAAAAAATCATGTCACCACACGCAAAGCAGTAAAGCCACAAAGAAACAAGGGGTCAGTGAGCGTGGCAAAGCAAAAAAAGAAACATGAGGGAGGAGAAGAATGAATATATATATATATATATATATATATATATATATATATATATATATATATTCACATACATACAATATACACAATGTATATTCAAAATTGGATTGGTCTTCAGATTCTGAAGGGAAGCCAGAAAAATAATCGCATAAGGCAAAAATTGAATAGAAATATCTTAAAGAAAGAGTTTTGCTTGGTTTTGCAGCCCAAATACATCACACACGCACACACACACACAGACATATATATATATATGTATATATATATATATATATATATATATATATGTTTACATACACACAGATGTAAAAGAACGTAAAGAATATAAATTCAGACGTTCATAACATTAATTTAAAAAGTGCTCAATACAAGAGCTATAAATATTAATCATAAAGTGTTACATTGGAATTTGCAAGATACTGCGACAAAAATGGATATTTGTTTCGATGTCCCCACAGGCGATCACTTCTTTTTACATTAAAAAAAAAAAATTCATTCCATAAAAGGAAAAGAAAGAAAAACGGGTAATTTTTGCCCGGGCCTACGGGCTCGGAATCACTCCACATAAAAAGCAGACGTATCGGAGTCAGCCTCAGGCTCTCGACGAGACAAGACCTCTGTTTTCAGGCCGTGGTTGACTCAGTCGGGTTTCTGTTTACGGATAGGGACTTCGGCTGAGAAAACCAGACAAGTACTGTACCCGATTCAGTTTTTGTCCGTGTTGGTTAAATTTTTGACCAATGGCCTGGGTAGAAACGCTGGATTCCCTCACAACAATCCCGACCTTGTGACACATTAATTTTACTATACAAGCGTTACAGCAATAGACTAAACATTGCGTATAGAGGATACTTAACGAATTACGCTATACCAAATATTTGTCTGTGTTATAATAATAACCTTGCAATAGGAAGTTATATATATATATATATATATATATATATATATATATATATATATATATATATATATATATATATATATATAAGTTATAGTACATACATACATACATACATATATATATATATATATATATATATATATATATATATATCATTTCACCCAAGGCAGTAAAGCCACTAAGACACAAGGTGTTACTTAGTGTGAAAGAATTAGAAAACAGAAGCATTATTAAAGAGCGAGAACAATCTAAGTGTAATCAGGAAGACAATAAAAAACGATTGACATTGCATTTAACTTTTTGAAGATTAAAGTTGACTGAAAAGTATGAAGCCGCGCGAGAGTTCTGCAAACTAGAAGTACGAGAAAAGAAAACGATAGCTTAGAACTTAAGGTTATATATATCTAATGCAACTGTGAATGATGGGACCTTTCTGCCAATCTAGTACTGCGCTTAAATTCATAAAGTCTAGTTACTATAGAAAAGCGTTCAGCCGAACAATTATCATGAAAGTATTTAAAGAAAAAGCACTGAGAAGCTACACCACGACGGTGAGAAAGTGACTAAAGCAGAGATACCAGATCAGGACCAATAATATTGCTGATTCTTCTTTGGATTTTAGTTAGAATCTCTAAATCTACAGCAGGAGCATCGGATCAGATGTGGCAGTAATATTTAAAGCGTGAACAAATAGTAGATTTATAAATATATGCAATATATTTATATGCCATTTAATATGCAATAAAGCTAAATAAGTTATAACTGAGGGTCACACCCTCGTCACATCATATTTTTAGACATCGTAGATATTTGTGTGAGCCCTGAATTATTTTGGAAAACCCTATTTTTTTTTCTTTTAGTCCGAGTATAATGTAACCCCTATATCTGAGCAAAAATTATAGGCCTACCGTAGTCAAATATTGCAGTTCTGGACATATTTTATAGCAAATAAATTGTCTTCATTAATTTGGGGGCAAGTCTACCCACCAAAATAGTGAGAAAAATCACTTACTGTAAAATATCTGATACGAGATAAGGTACTTTCGTTTTCGTTATGTAGTCTGGTGCTCTTGTTGCATGTCTAGAGATTCTGGACAAAATCCAAAGAAGGATCTGTAATGCAATCTCTCCTGATAAGGCATCTCGGCATCAATCCCTTTCACACCGATATCATGTGACTTCCCTCTGCCTTTTCTACAGATATTTTCATGGCAACTACTCTGACGACATTTTTCCCTGGTACCCCGAACACATGAATTTAAGCGTGCTACTAGATTGGTATCTAAGTCCCACCCTTTTACTGTTGAAATAACTAAATCCAATATATACTCCAACATTTTTTCTCGCACTTCTGTTTCCTTGATAAATACAATCTTCAAAAATTTAAATGCAACGTCAATCGCCATCTTCTGTCTTCTTGAACTCCGACCATCTTCGGTCCTTTCCTCGATCCCCATATTCTCAATCTTCTCTTTCACGTATATTCTCAGTAACACACTGCGTACTAGTGGCATTACCGCCTTGCTTGGGGGCGAAATGATTATAAAAAAAGACATATTTTGATTGTCAAGGAACTCTACCATACATCAATCGCCAAAGAATTTGTGAAACCCTGTGCTCTGGAAGTTGTCAAGATAATTCTCGGGAAAGACGCAGAAAGGGTGGAGGCACAAGTTCCAAAGTCTGACGATGTCTTCTAGAACAGAATTGTTGATATGAGCCAATATACTTTGGAGCAAGTGATCAATGATCCTAAAATGAATCCAGTAGGAATATCGTTAACACTGGCCGATTCCAGAATTATTAACATCCGATATGTCAAAAGTGAAACAAAATATTTTTTATTTTATTTTTTGAACTACTACGGAAGTATCATTGAAGACAGGATGTATTCGATTTCATAAAAAAGAAATTCTTGAAAAATGAATTGGATGTGAATCTCATTGTCTCCATCTGCCAGACTGTGCTTCTGCTATGCTCAGAAACCGGTTTGGATTCGCTGTTCTCCTGAAATAGGAAATTCCTGACACTCATGTCACAAAATTCTTCTTTCATCGGCATGCACTAGCAGCGAAATATTTACCAAAATATTGCAAGACATTTTGTCAGTTTGTGTGAAAATTGTTAATTCAATCAGAGTACAATACCTAAATCATTGATTATTTCAAGAATTTTGTGAAAGTATTGACCCCGTACAAACTATTCTTCTGTACATTACAGAGGTAAGATAGTTGTCTCGTAGATAAGTCTTGCAATGCATATTTGATCTTCGTCTTGTGTTAAAGATTTTTTTTTAGAAGAGCAAAGAATCTATCTCTCTTCTGCATTCAAATCTTCTTAATTTCTTCATGGAAGTAATACAAACATTGTTATTGCACATTAAATATTAGACGCTTCCATAGCTGACATTCCACTTGGGGGTGAATAATACTGAGAAAGGAAATTTGATCTTTCTGCGCAATACGGACATATCTTTAGTAGTTATTGAATGTTTTAGATCGGTATTTCTCAGGTGAAAATTTGGAAATCAGCGACGATTGGATAAGGAAGCACTTTCTATTTCAATGCCTGATGATGCTCATTCGAAAGAAGAGTCTACTGACATCTAACATGATAATACCGCAAAAATGGTTTTAGAAACGAAAACATTGGAGAATTTTTGGGCATCACATATAGCAATATTCCCTAACAAGCATTTGGAGTAGAGGTCTATTCTGAACAATATATCCTTGTGAAACTGGTTTTACCAATCTTCTTAATGTCAAAATCAAGTTCTGAAATCGACTCGATTCACAGCACGAGATGCGCTTCACTCCCAGCAAAAAGGAAACGCGCATTTCAAGCATAATTGAAAGCAATCTACGACAAATGATTAAAATGATTTGAGTTGACAATTTTTTATATTTTCAACAAAGTTTTGATAATTACTCTTACATGTGCATCAAATTGTAGATGATAATTCGACTTGAAAATTCAAGTTATTTTTTCTTATCCACTTGGAGTGCTGAATAGAATATCAGGTTGTTAATTGGTGCCGGATAGGAAAAGTTTAAGAAGAATTCATTTAGCGGAATATTTCCTACTAAAGTATGACACTTTTACTTTACTTCTTCTTCTTCTTTTTTCTTATTCTTTTCTCATTTTTCTTCTTTATTTTTCTTCCTCTTCTTTTGTACTTCTTCATTTATCTTCTTTTTTTCTTTTTCTTTTTACCTGTTTTTCCTTCTTTTTCTTCTTTTTTCTTCTTTCTTCTTCATCTTTTCTTTTTTCTTTTTTCTTCTTTTTCTTCTTTTTTCTTCTTTCTCCTTTTTTCTTCTTTCTCCTTTTTTCTTCTTTCTTCTTCTTCTTCTTCTTCTTCTTATTATTATTATTATAACAGTTAACAGAAAGAAAAGATTAAGAAAAGAAAATGCAAAGTGTTAAACAATATTTCAACAAAATGTCTCTTCTGGTTATATTTAACAAAATCTTTTCAAGTATAACAATATATTAAATCTACAACAATTATAAGTCTTTCTCCAAACGTTGCTTGTCTTGTAGTAAAAAATTATTATTATTATTTTATTTCCTTTGATTTCTGGTCTGTACTCATTTCTTTCCGGGTCCCGTCCAGAGACCTAAGGTCAGAAATGGCATCATGACATTTTCCACTGAGCAATAAAAACAACCCAAATAAACAACACACATATTTTACATAGACAAAACCCTTTGTAAGGTGGGGGCCGTATTCGCGAGAACATTTTTTTTTGTATTTCTTTAAGGCAGGGCCTACCAGAAATCCCTTCAATGAGTTTATTGGAATATTTTCCAGACAATCCAAGGGCTCTGACTGCAACAGGAATTGTTGATGTTCTCATGTGTCACATTTTTGAGATTTCCATTTTAAAGGTCCATGTATTTTGATAGCTTCTTGAAGATCTTCAAGGACACATTGCAGTCTGCCATATCAATAAGGAAAATAGCATCATTTTCACATTATTCAAGAAGCTTTTATATTTTCCGATGGAAAAAACGTATTTCATGGAGAAGTCAGCAGTGGATTTGGAATGAATTTTTTATTAAAAAATTGTCATATTGTAAGTCGATTAATTCCAACGGATATTTTTCTGTCACTTGCTCCGCAAATTAAATAAATATTTACTGTCTACGTGTCGGTGGCGTAGCTAAGGGGGTGCGAGGGGCCGGACCGCCCCGGGTACCAGCACCGGAGGGGTGATACAATGTCACCCCAACAAAATTTTTCAACCAGGTTAACGTGCCAAAATTAGTCTGAAAACAGTGGTGGAGACACAGGGTTTTGCAAGCGGACATATGACCCCCGAAATAATTTATGACCTCCCAGTTCCCCCGTCAGAAATTTTCTAATAAATTGTCGGGAAATTTGTGAGTAGGAAAAATAGCAATGTTTTCAGCTTTTGATTTGAACTGATTATTTTGTTGTATTCGATTTTGTCTTGGATCATAAACAGTAACGTACCGGTCAGAAGAGGTAGAGCATGTATGAAAATTTAGCTACAGCTAACCATTCAGCATAGGGTAAATCGGGGTCATTGGGGTGACATTTGATCGGACCGCCCCGGGTGACGTTTACTCTAGCTACGCCACTTCTACGTGTTAAGTTGGCAGGTTGGATAAAAATCTTTCGTGGGTCAGATGTGATCCTGGAGTTGCCGACCTTTCTGATAGAAGATGCCCAATTGTTTCTGGATATCTATCGCAGAATCTGCATTTATGATCGACACAATGTTTCAGTATGTTTGCTTGATAATTTCTAGTTCGCAAGAATTAGTCCTGTACAGTTTCAGCTTTTAATAATACACTACACAACCACTGATGAGTTTGGGTTTTGTCTACATCAGCTTGTGTGGCGCGGGCAGAGTATTGAACATGAAGTGGTTTATCTTGCCATTTTTTCTGCCTTTGTTCTATTGTATTTTCTTTTGCCTTCTTCTTTAGGTTAGTTGCTTCTGCAGCCGGTGGATTACTTGCTTTTCTTTATTCACTTAATAATTCCTTTTGAATTTATCGGCTCGCTTTATTACGGAATTAGTCTTGTGAGTGAACACCATGCCAAGAAAATGAAGCCATGGTAAAAGTGTACGAAGTACAATATACCAATCATGACACTCGGTTTGATAAGAGTATACACTGCACACGCACCACAGCCAACTATATGCAATAAGCTACTAAATTTTGATAAAAGCTGCACATGATGCTGGGTTGGTAATAATGTAAGCAAGTCGGCTCAAATTGTCCAGGATGGATTGTATTTCTAATACAATGTCTTCCAAGTCGACTTGTCTGCCTGATCCTTCAAACTTATAAAAAAAACAATTATCTTGACACCCGTATATGATAATCTTCCACAACTCCCGCTCATGAACACATATTCTGTGATACTGTACGGTGTATTTACTATGGCACATCTTAATTCATATAATTCATATATGGATAAATTAAGATCAGAAGTCATAAGAGCAATGCCTGGTGCAGCATCAAGGCTTTTAATGATTTTAAAATATTATTATTATTTGTTGTTGTCATAGTAGTAGTCGAAGTAGGAGCGATTCTTTCTAAATTTATAACAGCACTAACTTTATTACTGTTATGAGATCTTACCCATAATGATAATAATGGACTATTCCATACTTAATAAATACTGCGCCTCAGGAGTAAGCAAGGAGTCGAGTCAGTAGTTCACTTTTGAACAGACTGCTCGGTTTGAACTCTCTTCCTACGGGCGGGAGGAACCCGAAGGAGGCTACGCCGAAGGGCGGAGTCTCCTTCGGGGAGGTAAAACCGGCCCTGAACCCGTTTATGCGGGTTCAAATGGGCTATTTTTTGGCCGAGCCTAATGGCTCGGAAATGCCCACGTTAAAAAGGCCTTGTGCCACATGACACCCTCGTGGGGGGGTGACTGAATATTGTCGAGTCAGTAGTTCAGGTCGAGTCAGAGGCAGTCCGAAACAGAGGCGCGTTCGGACAATTACTGGAATAGTGATACTCTTCGAGACTATATTGTTCTCTCTACTAAACCTGATTGTTCATACTAACACTTTCTACTTCTCTGTATATATTCCTGTTTGTAATATATCTGTGGTATTCCATACCTGTGTTCGAGTTCTTTATTGGTTCTACCTTTGACTATCACAGTGGTACAAGGACTTGGACCATAACAATGACAATAACGTCTGGTTAGCAAGGTCAATTTTACAGGTTTTAAACTACAATTTTCCATGATTTCTCCCGAACGATCATATCAGCCTTGCTAACGAGACGATCTTCCGTAGCTAACCTCGTATAGCACGTCAGTCTATATGACGGTTCCATGTAGGATACGTGTTTGTTTCCTTAAATATATATATTAATATAACGTATAACAATAAAATATATTAAAATAATTGTTTGAATTTGTCCATTTCGTAGTGTTTGACGTCATTTGTTTAAGTTTAGATACGCTTCGAGCAGATATGATCGTTCGAGGGAAATCATAGAAAATTGTAGTTTAAAAGCAGTAAAACAAGCTTGTTAGCCAGATGCTCCTCCGCAGCTAAACTTGTATAGCACATCAGGCTATATGACGTTTAAGTGTAGGATATAGGTTCGATTCCTGTCGGAGGACACATTTTCTACAAAATGTCTTGAATGTTCAGGCCAGTAAATGTTGTTAATACTGTTTATTATAAACTTAGCATTTACTTAAATATTTGTGTCTATATATATATAGCATATAACAATAAAAATATATATGTATTAATAACTGAAGATTATCAAACACTTAAAATCCGCAAGGTAATAATAATTTTTATTTCATGAGAGCTCTAAAATATCAGCTCTCAATCTTCAAATCCTACAAACAAATAACAAATGGAAAAAATATAAAAAATACTCCGGGTTAAAATCAAGAGATCTTGCTATGTTATTTAGAGAGTGGGAAAACATCTGTATGTCATTTGAGGAAGGTGAAAAGGGAATAAAGTGTAGTTAGTTCAGTGGGAATTAGAAACAATCCCGTTTAGTTCTGTCAACGGCCAAAATTCCAATCTATATAATAAATTGAACAGAATTCAACAACAATTCATGCTTGAACAGAAATTAGGCCATATGTGTTGTGCTTTATTTCAACTGTTGCCACAAATACAACCCACGTGGTCTGAAGATTTCGCTCCAACGTGAAATAAACTGTCGCCATTCAGTGTAGATCTCAGTGTTCATTTTT